>JAJEJO010004463.1:0-105348 GCA_020662805.1 Glaucomys volans
AGGCTACGAGGTGCTCTGGTAGATGGAATTTGTTCGTCCTCTGCGGCATAAACTGGCTGGGGAGGCCACGGTTCTGTCAGATGGGGGCTCCGAGCTAAGGACAATTTTGATACCACTCCAGCTATTTCACATCTCAAGTTAGTGTTTTACTTACTTAGAAATAGTAATTTTCACCATCTGAGGAAATAAATCATCTCTTCTTCCTGCCCCAAACATATTCCTATTCATCAAACTCAGTCATTCTGTTTTAGCATGATTTAGTCATAGAATTTTATAAATTGGACAAGACCTCCCACAATTTGAGGATGGGGTGTTTTTGCACAGGGAGAGGGCACAAGGGAGGAGGAGAGAGACCTGATGAGACAAAGAAGCACCTTGTGTACATTACCACTGAAGAAAGGCTCTTTCCATGGGAAAAATATAGACGATACATTGAGCAGCATGTGAAAGTATCAATTGGTGCAGCTGACAAGCCTGATAGTATTTAAGCAGATAAAATATCTATGTAAAGTTTGACCCAGCCATCTCATTCAAATAAATCTTCACATGGGTCCATAAGCTCAAATACAAGAAGATGGCAATGTGGTTTGTGGTATCTCAAAACTGGAGGGAACCTGCATGTCCACCCCTGAGAAAGCAGAAGAGTACATTATGGCACATTCACCAGGTCCTGCGCAAAAGGGCACCTGACCAAGCAGCACATACATTTGATCTTCTGGAGCAGTGTTTCATGGGAACAAGAGCAGCAGGCACTGGGACCTCCAAAATTGCCCTATCACACTCTGGGACAGTGCACAGCAATCTAGCAGGGACAGGTGTTTGACTCTGGTAGAAGGACCTTGAACTTCAATAATGGAGTTTGAAAGCCACATGAATGAACCTGCATTGGCCCTTTCAAAAAGCAAAATCCCAGCTGTATATTTTTAGGAAATTGAAAACTTGTTGCTGAATAATTTACATGGAAAGTTAAAAGCCCAAGAACAGTTAATGTACCTAAATTTTAAAAAGATAATAACATTTTTCCACCCAGTTATCCAGACTTCTTATAAAAGTAGAATAATTGATATTGTGTGGTATAGACATGAAGTTACACTTACTGACCAGCAGAAGAGAAAGGGACTACACCCATGAAAGACACAGTGAAGATGCAGATGGCTGGGGAAGAGAATGCTATCAACTACTAAATGATGTTGGACAACTGGTTAGTTAAATGGGAAAAATATAAAAGGTTGGTTCCCTAGTTCACACCATGAATAAAAGCCAATTTCAGACAAAGATTGGAATATAAGAAAGAAAAATGTGAAATTACAAGACAAGATACAAGATTATATTCAGTGAGGATATCTTTAAAAGACAAAAAAGCATGAATTATTAAGAGAAAAGATTGAGACATTTGACTATATTAAAATTTAAAGTATTGATTTTTAAAAGCACCAGGAAGAAAGTAAAAAGGAAGTGTCATAAACTTGAAGAAGATATTTATGACATATATAATTGATAATAGAATCTGGAATATATATAATAGAATCTGGAATGTATTATAGAAACATCTGCAAGTCAATAAGAAAAAGATAACTCAAAAGAAAAAAGTAATAATTAAGTATTTCATGAAATAGGAATCATGAATGCTGAATACATACTTGAAAAAGAATTCAACTTTATTAGTAATCACAGAAATTTGGAAAACAGTTGAACATCTTCATACCAAGTTAAATATTTTGCACTCTAAACCAAGCAGTTCCACCATGGGTACCCTAGCACCCAAGAAAAAATCTTGGACGTGAATAAGAACATTTATTACCATATCTTTTGTTTATTACCATATCTTTTGCTTTATCAGCAAAATTTGAAAAAGTACCTCCTAATTTTCAATGAAAGGAAAGTGACTTCAATGAATTATAAAATAGTACAGAATGAAGTAATATTATGAAGCCTAAAAATGAATGAACCACAGCTACACAAAAGCACATGGACGCATTTTAGAAACATAATTTGAAATGAAATCAGCAAATCAAGGAAGATCACATATAGGATGATATAAATACTATAATGCTCCAAACCAAGTAAAACCATGTGTGATATTGGGTTCATTAGGGGAACATATGTTAAAAGAACTATATTACTAAATTTTAAAAATGTAAGGAAATGATGCACATAAAATTCAGGGGAGTTTCCCTATGCCTCACCTCTTCAGAGGTTTGGGGAGAATCATACTGTTACAAGGACTGATCAAGTTCTAGTCCTTAAGTCCACAGATGAATCCAGTAGTGGGTTCACAGATGTTCATTTTCTTACTCTATATTTGACATTTGTAAGTGTCACTATGCTTTTTACACATAAACTATTACATCTTTTTAAATAAGTTTCAGCATATTTGCTAAAACAAAAATAAAATCCAAAGGTTTAAGTAAAGCATATGTATGTAGGCATATTATACAGTTTGCTTTTCTCCTGTATTCAATTTTATTTATTTTAGTGTTTCCTTAAATAGACAAATTAGCATCATGGTCTTCAGATTCTTCACTGGGAAATATTCTGTCAGAGAAAGACAAGTAAATTAGGAGTACAAGTGGGAAATAAAGACCACTCCCAGCTACAAGGGGACTGGGAAGAGACAGACTTTGATTTGTCACTGCATAGTAAATGACACTTTACTCTCTGAAAAATATCACATACATAGATAGGTCCCTGTTTATAAGGGTCTGCCATTCAAAAACTCTAACTTGTAATAGGGCATCTCTGTTGACATGCAGAGTGGAACATCATGGCAGATGCATACCTTCTGGAAGAGTTTGTGTCTATTATTTACTATTACCCATAATTTAACAAAACTTGCTTCAAATTCTGAAGGACTATTTTTAAAAGTATGTCTTTGGCTCATATAAAATTAAAATTCTAATTTTATTGTAGGTACATAGTAAATTCTTTTTTTTTTTTTTTTCAAAAACACTATAAAATTTGAATCAAAAGCAGTCCCAACAACTCTCCCTTTGGTATGACATTGACATTGCTCTTAGCCACATTTTATCTAGTTCTAACATCATGCTTTTCCAAGTGCCAGATCTCTTCAGTAGATTCTGAAGAACTAGAGCATGATTTAAAGAACACCGGATCTAGTGTTAGAACATGAGCTCAAGTCTGGTTTACTAATTAACTAGGTCAAATTACTTAACCTTTCTGGGCCTCAATTTACTCACCTGTGAAATGGAGAAAATCATTGTATTGGTGAGGAATTTTTTTGTCTGAAATTCAATTTGCCTGCAAATCCAATTCAAAATAACTCAGAGAACAAATACAGAAATTTCACATTGCTGGAAGGTTGATAGTCAATATGATTAGATCCAGAAGATATTAGGTATCCTTCCCCATCCCTCTTCTCTACCTGTCTCCAAATATTCACATTCTTATGCAAAAAAAAGAAGAAGAAGAAAAAAAATCTCTCATCATTTGCTGGAAAAAACTAGAGTCAACTTCTTCCAGATGGCAAGTTTAGGAGGGTAGAGAGGAGGATAATTCCTCTGCTCTACTGATTCATCTTTTTTAGGTCTCATGCTAACTAGTAGGCCAGTCATTGCTCCAAGAAGGATGGGCTCTTATAACACAGAACAAAGGAGCAGGCATAGTGATTGACAGACTTACCAAGACCACTTCTTGTGGACAGCAGACCCTGCAGCCAGCAAAAGAGGTTTACAGACAAAAATATCAAAGTCTACTGGAACAATAATTCCTCTAACTAGGGTATTATATAGGTTGTAAATATGAGATGCATGATTTTTATTTTATAGAATGCATTAAATATTTGATTTAAATGATTTTTATTAAGTAAATTAATATGAAGATAATGGAAGGGAGGAACATAAGATCATATTAGAATGAGGCATCTTTACAAAGTTATTTCTGGTGTAAAACTGGAAAAAAATTGTTACATATTCTTTACAAAGCAAATTACAGACAAAATGAAGGAAATAAATATTAGTTTATGTTTAATATAGATTTTTTTGAGAAATGAAAGCCATAATAAAATCTCCAGTGTCTTTATGTGCCCACAATAAGCTGAATGTCTCATTTTCTATCAGGAACAAAATGTGCTCAGGGGTGTGAACATGTCATGATTGCTTAGCTTAATGGGTGTGAAGTAAATGCACTCTTTTCTAGAGGGAAAATTTTTTCTAAAGATCATTGCAACATTTACAGAACTAAGCACAGTTTTATAAAATTGAATGGTTGGAAGTGACCTGCAAAGTTCATCAAATCTTTGCCATGACTTTAGAATGACAATCAAAACTCTCCAGGGAAATAACTATATTGAAATAGATTTTTTAAATGCCTTCCAGGGACAGCCTCTCTGGGGAATTTAGGTTTCACATAATAAATCAAATCCACCTTCACCTCCTCCCTTCAGGCTGCCAGAAAATAATTGGATTACACCACCTCTCCCAAGGCAATGGTTCTCAAACCTGGTTATTCATCAGAACACTTGGGAAAGCTTGTAAAATACAGATTTCCAGTCTACTCCAGATGTACTAAAGCAGGACCCAGGATTTAGTATTGTTTTAAGTCTTCCCCCAGGTCACCTTCTGTAGCCACTTTGATCCATGTGCTGGCCTTGGGGAAGCACAGAGTTTAGGACCAAGGAGATATTTAATCATGACTCTAAGATGTCATTGCAGAAGAAAGGTACCTACTATTGTGGCAAGCACTGGAAGAGAAACATCATGGTAGCTATTTTAACTTCTGACGTTCAAACTATATGTAGGAGGTTTTCAACTCTTAACGTTTCCTTAGTTTTTCTTTCAGAGTATTGATGTTAATATTCTGAGTACTGGCTGTTAAAATATCAGTTCATATGGAGTTCTAAAACTTTGCAGGCTTTAGGTTCCCTACTGTATTCTCTGGATGTTGGAAAGTGCTAGGAAAAAATATGAGATCATGATGAGGAGAAAGAATATGCAGACAAGCTGCCTTCATTTCGTAGCAGAGAATTTTCTGAATTTATGAAGAGAAGTTCCCATTTGTTTCTGAAAAGGGTTACCAGTTCACATCAAAATGATGAACTATCATGAATTTATTAAAAACGTGATTGTGAAAAATTTTAAAGAGATCAGAGATCAGTCTACATAAAAGGTTTCCACTCTGTTTTTTTTTTTTTTTTTTTTTTGGTTTGTATCACATCATAAATATTTTCCATGCAGTTAAAATTCTTCACATATATGTGATAAGGTATCTCTATGTAGATAAGGTATCTATGCATATGCATACACATAATCTGTAAATAAATGCACCAAAGTACATACTAGAATATTAGCAGTAGTGGGATTATAGATAATTTTAGCTTCATTTTTGTATTTTTCAAAAATAAAAAGATATATAAATTTAAAAATAGAAAGATACACATTTTATATAGCATGTATTTAATATACTTTAGAAACAGTAATTGCTTTGGCATTCTTGATTTAGTAAAACAAAGAAAGCATAAAATAGCTTAGACATAGAAAACTAAAGTATGAAAGAAAGTTTCCTGCAGAAATAGGATGGGTCACTCATTTATCTATTTCGTATCATGCATCTTAACTCAGCCTCCTTATTAACTATCTTTTAGTAATTTTTTAATATTTCTAAAAGGATATGATACTTTTATCCATGAGAAAAACACTATTTAAAGGAAACTCAAAAGTCTAATCTCTCCTTTAGAAAGGAACTATTTCACATTGGATTACTCTATTACTAGAGATGGAAAGCACCTACTTTTTGTTTTGTATCTCTTGGTATAATTTTTACATTTTGCTTTTTCTTTATCATGGGCTTCCTCTCCTTAGGATTTTGGCACAGTTTTCCTGGGTCTGCTCCAGTATTCAAACCTGTGTCAGATATTCAGTGTTGTCCATCTTCCCAGCCCTGGAAAATCTCCTAAGAGGGTGAGTTTCTAACTCCCCACTTGCCTAAAGGCTAGGAATTGTTCTTGCTCTTCATGTTGAGTCAGCAGCCTTAATGTGTCTAACCCAGCATGTCCAATGAACTAATGGCTTAGAACTCTACCACTGGTAATTCTTCATATGCCCGGATTCACACTTGGTGCTCCATGTAATGCACAGCTAAATGGGAGGTGCTTATTACCACATCCAGATGTGGTTTCTCCCTCTTCCTCTTATTCTTCTTCCTCTTTTTCTCCTCCTCCTCTTCCTCCTCCTCCTCCTCCTCTTCCTTCTCCTCCTTCTCCATCTTCTGTTTTGCACTTTTCATCTACTCTTTTCATCTACTAAGAATAGTACCTAGCCATGCTGGACACTCAAAATATTTGTTAATGAATGAATGTGTAAATGAATCACATGGATATTTGACATCAAGAATAGAGAAATAAGCTCTCTTGGCAAAGTCTGTTTTCATGATTTCATGCAATGACTCACCTGGCAAGTCAGGTTCACTCAGGAACCGACCACCTCCTTTTATCTTTTCCTTTATTTGAAACAGGACCTCACTAAATTGCTCAAGCTGATCTGGAATTTGCAATCCTCTTGCCTCACTTCTGAGTCACTGGGATTACAGGTATCCATCACAGCACCCAGTTCTAAATGTTTTTTAAGTGACTACTCTGGCACTTACCAGCTAACAGAGGAGAAAAAAGGCAAGTCATGGAAAAGATAACCAAAATAGGCAAAAGGGTAATCAAAAATAGTCCAGGTGGTAGACATTTCAGATGTGTGGGAGAGGAAGTGATTGGATCAAATCGGACTCACTGTGGTCACCCCCCTGGAACAGTTGGGACCTTTTGTTCCCCTGCACCTCAGACCAGCTTCCAACTTCATGCCATCAGAGAAGAGCTTCAAGCAGCAACTTGGAACAAAGAGCAGACAGATGTCTATTTATCTGAAAGCAACATCCTACCAACATCCCAGGAATAACAGAACAACACAAGAGTGAGAAGCAGCTTCCAGTGCTAGAGAAAACCAAGTTCTTCGCACTTGATCATATCAACATGAATGATGTTTGGACAAACTATCAGGGTTTTTTAAACATCTCCTAGTCCAACCAGTTTACTTTCTTGTAAAACTGAGTTTAGCAAAGAACCTTGGTAACTCAGTTCACGTGTACCCCACACCCTCCGTATCTCATAATTCCCCTGTTCTCCCCATCGCCTAGGTCATGTCTGATTACTTTGGCTTTTATTCAACAAGGATCTTTCTAGGTCAGTTTAGCCAGAACCCCTCTTTCCCTCAGTAATTCCTGCCAGTAATTTTTCTCTCCACTGACACCCCACCTGCTCCTCAGTGATAAATTCTTACTGTCCACACTATATTCAGTATTGAAACCCATCTCTTTCTCTGCAGTGGGTACATAGGAGGCTGTTATGTAATTTTCTATGTTTCTTAATTGATTGAAAATGTTTCATATTTATTAAATACAAATAAAATAAAATTTAAAGCAAGGTCTACAGAGTCTAAATTCTACCTTGGAATCCAAACTCATCTCTTTAAACTTCTCTTGAAGTTTCCAGATCAGAATGAGTAAA
The DNA here is from genome assembly GCA_020662805.1 of Glaucomys volans. Classification (NCBI taxonomy): domain Eukaryota; kingdom Metazoa; phylum Chordata; class Mammalia; order Rodentia; family Sciuridae; genus Glaucomys; species Glaucomys volans. The sequence goes on from JAJEJO010004463.1 coordinate 7,508, forward strand.
TTTCTGATTATAAATCTTACTTCATTCTTTAGCATGGAATTTCTTTTTTCTCTTTTCTGCTTGTCTGAGTCCCATACTTTCATGACACTCAATTTAAATTTCATCCCTTAGGAAAAAACACGTTAGATGTTCTTATTCCTCATTAAGAGATGAATTTGGATTCCCAGGTGGAATTTAGACTGTGTGGATCTTGTTTTAAATTTCATTTTATTTGTATTTTATAAATATGAAACATTATAAACTAAGCATAGAAAGTTGTATAACAGCCACCTATATACCCATCACAAATTTTAAACAGTCGTTAAAATTTGGAAAACTTGCTTGATTATTGGGCATTCTTTAGTGACATGATTTTGAACTTGGATTCTCTAGGTCTGATCTGGTCATTTTAAGCTGGAGGTGGGTATCAGGTTAAAGGGGTAACAGGACACCATGGAATCAGCATGAGATATTTTCTTGGACTGAATTATACTCAGAGATTGGAGAGATAGGAAAAAGAGAAGTATAAAATAGAAATAATTTAAAACATCTTGACATTCTTAAATACTAATACATTATGGAAGTAAATGAAAAACTGATGTAAATTTTTAAGTTAAAATATGAACTATCAAAAGCTTAACCCGCTGCATTGACCCAAGAACTAAATTTCCAGAACCCTGACAATGTCAGCCCCTCCATCTCCACAGGGATACCTAGTTTTCTCTCTTGGCTGTTTGGAATGTTTCTGTGAAGAATGTATGAAATGTTCTCTTCCAGGCCCCAAGGACCCACTGAAGTTTTTCATGGAGCTTGATATTTTAAATACTGAAATTATTCTTGTCAACTTTTCATCTCTGTGACCAAAACACCTGAGAAAACAACTTAAAGAAAGATTCTGTGGTGCTAGGGGTTGAACCCAGGACCTCATGCTTGCAAGGCAAGCACTCTACCAACTGAGCTATATCCCCAGCCCAAGAAAGATTTATTTTGGCTCACAGTTTCATAGGTTTCAGTTTGTGATCAGCTGGCTCCACTGATTTGGGCCTTAGGCAAGACAGTATGTCATGGTGGAAGGTGTGGCAAGGGAAAGCTGCTCACCTTATGGCAATCAGAAAGCACAGAGAGAGAAAGAAGCTGGGGATGATATAGCTCCTGAGGGCATGCTCCCAAGGACCTACTCCCTCTGACCAGGTTCCACCTCCCACAGTTTCCACCTCTCGATGATCCACTCAGCTGTGAAGCCCTCAATGGATTAATCCACTGATGAGGTCAAAGCCCTCATGGTCCACTTTCCCCAATCCCCACCTCTATACATGGACATGGCTTCAATGAGGAATGAGCATTGAACTCATGAATTCAAAAGACTGAGGCAGGAGGATCACAAATTCAAGGCCAGCCTCAGCAACTTAGTGAGGCCCTAAGCAACTTAGTGAGATACTGTGTCTAAATAAAATATATAAAGGGCTGGGGATGTGGCTCACTAATTAAGTGCCCCAGGATTAAATCCTCAGTACAAAAGAAAAAAAAAATCAGTGAGAAACAAAGTTTAGGATAGACAAGGAATAAGAAGAACCCACTTACAGGTCATACAAGTAACACAAGGAAGACTCATCTTGGAGTGTGGTTCACATTCATTTCCTGTAGAGCCCCTGCTATGTGACAATCCAAGATGCTCATAAGGACTCCTGACTCTTCAATAAAAGAGACAAAATGTGTGAGTGCAAGCCTAAAGCGAGAACCCTGCATGCTAAAGCAGGATCTATTTAACTGAATTAATGGGGAAACTTTTGTGAGGAGACACATTAAATAAAGGTCTATGATTCAATTTATAACAAATGAAAAAGCTCAAAAGTTGATCACCTTCAGCATCTTAAGGAAACCAGTTTGTATTTGTACATTTCACTGTCAGGCCTATTCTGAGAACAATACAGAAGCTGATGCTGTCACCCACTGACTTCGACATTTATCATCCTTGCCTGGAACTTCTTGGCGTCTGCCTAAATCTTATGATTGATCATGTTTGGAGATAAACCATCATTTCTGTTTTATACTACATATTAATGTAAAAAAATTCTCCTGCTTCTGCTGAATAACATGATGGCCACTTGTAATCCCACCACTCAGGATGGCCCTCAATTCCTTGGTTTGTATTCCAGATCACATATGCTTCCCAAGATTTTCCTCTTTGGGAGGTTGATCTTCTTTCCTACTGTTGATGCTTCTGCCAGCACTTGTGAGAATCTCTTTCCTGTCGCACAGAAATCTCTTTCAAAAATCAGTTAATAACTAAATTACTTGAGATGATGGATTATCAAGGTGATAGTCTCATGAAAATAATTTCTGTGGCAGGTTAAATGTGATGAGGACTTAATGCAGGATTGAATCCCAGTCAAGGATCAAATGCTGAGTAATTTAGCAAAAAGATAAAAAATCATCATAATTGTAATTTCCCATAACTCTGTAACTAGAACTTTTATTATGTCACACATGGTGATAGGCAGAATAATAACCTCCTCTAATTCCAAGACCTATGAATATATTACCTGACATGGTAAAAAGAACTTGCAGACGTGATGAAGTTTATGAACCTTGAGATAGGGTGAGAATCCTAATACATAATCCCTAACACCTAAATCCCTACAATTGGAAAGCTTTCCCCAGTGGTCAGAGAGATGCTGAACAACCAAAGAGTCAGGGAGATACAACTGTGCTGACTCTGAAGGTGAAGGAGAGGTACCAAGAGTCTGTAAATGTGGGTGACTTCTAGGAGTTGACAAAGGTAACAGCCTTTCCCCTAGAGCTTCCAGGAGGATCACAGTTCTGCTGATGCCCACCGATGCCTTGATTTTCACCCAGTGAAACCCATATTGAATGTCTGGAATACTGAAACTGGAAGTTAATAAATTTCCATTGTGTAAATCCCTAACTTAGGATAATTTTGTTCCAACAGCAGTAGAAAGCTAACATGCATTTTGAATAATTTTCTTTCTTAGGCTCTGTTATCTTCTACAAATGCTGCTCAGAGGAATAGTACCTTGCAGTCATTTATATAAGTGGCTTGTAAAATCTTACTAACAATTACGTATTTTCATTTGAACAGGATATTTAGCCTGTAAGATAGGCAGATGTGTACTTACTAGATAAGGATACAGGCCAGATTACAAAGTACCTTCTTCAAAGTTAAAGCTGAAAAGTAAGTGGCTGGGTGAGGATGTCAAATCTCATCTTCTGTCTCTTCCAATCTTTTTTTTTCATGACATCAAACCTGTCACTAATATTATTGCATCTGACCCTCATATCAACCTATTTAGGTAGAAACAATAGATGTAAACACAGTTACCTTTACTTTATAGTTGCAAAATTTCCTATTTCATAGAAGTCATCTGTAGTGAATGGAAGAGCTCCTAACTTTTAACTCATAATTTAGTGCTATTTCCAATGTGTGCTGCCACAAATAAGACACTATGTGTATATCTAGAATAAAACATGCAGGTTATTTAAAAGTGGGAAGAACACGGGCTTTAGATAAAAGCAAACTTGATTTACAGCAGAAGTGACTTATAACAAGTTGGGTCACCTTCTTGAATCTCAGTTTTGTCATTTGTAAAACGCAAGTAATACTGCCTACTTGATACAATTTATTGAACAATTTTTTTTCAATTCCTAATGGGAATATTGTATTTAAAAGCAGCTCCTGGAATACGTGCATACATACGCATGTGGTCAGGGCATCATGTCAGTTTCTGACTGCTTTCTGTTCCTTTTCACAGACAAATGTAATCCACATTTCAATCAGTCAGAAGTCACTAAATCTTGACTCCAATCAAACTAATAAAATCCAACTTCAGAAAGAGTTAAGAGGGAAGCAAAATGCCCTCTTCAGTGTATGAATGAATTAATTTGTAGTGGTTCCTTTGCCTTCTCAGGCCCCAAAAGAAAACTGACATGAATCTGAAGGCTGGATTTAGTCTTCTGGATTTCTGTCTATAAAAGAAACAAGTGAAGATAAACCTTGACCTCAATGAACCCTCCTGAAAGAAACTGCAATCATGTTCAAATCTGTCCTGTTTGTATGGTTCCCATGGAGTCGAAATTGATGGGAACTGAGTGCCCCCAATTGAGCACAGAGCCACCGAGATGAAGGGCAAATCCATCCATAGTCATTTAAAATACAGTCATGCTTATAACTCAGAAGGAACTTCTGCAGTTCAGCACAAACCTACTGTCTAAAAGGCATTTTTAAAGAAAAATTTAATTAGAAATGAGATATAGAAATGAGAGGGGGAGGGGATATGAAAATGGTGGAATGAGACAGACATCATTACCCTATGTACATGTATGATTAATATGAATGGTGTGAATGGACATCATGCACAACCATAGAAATGAAAAGTTGTACCCCATTTGTGTAAAGTGAATCAAAATGCAGTCTGTAAAAATTTTTTTAAAAAATAAAAAACAAAGTCACCCAAAAAAATAGAAAAAAGAAATGAAACATAAAGTGTGTTTTATTGTAAAGTTCTGATTATTTTTGCATGATCTTTGCATTCTTATAATGAAGAACAATAATATGTAATTTTGAAGAAAATAATTTATCAAAAAATAATTCTTTACAGAGGCTATTTCAAATATGAGAAATAGATAAAGCATTTTATGAAGAACTATTCACAAGTCTTTCTTATTTGATGACTTTTTTCTGTGATAGAAATTAGAGGGAAGTTAGGAATGCGTGGGTTATTTTAGTTCCTCTCATGTCTGAATCATGACATGCAGCTTGTACTCTTCCTTCCCACTGAAGACTGGGAATAGGATATTCAGAGACATACTGATCATTGTACCACCTACTTCTCAAGTCCTGGGTCCTCATGATGTACAACTTTAAATCATGAAAAGTGGACAAGAAAAGCAAAATTGCCTGACTGAAATGAACCAACCATAAAATGGTGGACTTGGAGTTAGACAGAAGTTTTGGCTTTCACTGAGTTTTCCTCTCAGGCATCCTAAAAACTATTTTAGTTCAACATGCTCCAAACTGAACTCAATGTCCCCCTCTCTCAAACTGCCCTTCCTCTGGTTCTCAATCCCATCTCTGGTGAATCACTGTCCCACTCCAAATAGCTCTTAACTTCAGAAAAATATCACCACCTATGCCTCTGTCCAGGTGTGCAACTTCTGTTACCTGGATCCTAGACATAATTTCTTAGCTTATCCCATGTTCTGTTCTCATCTCTTTCTCCCTCACTGACACTTAGTCTCACTCATGAGACGCCTGTGCTCAAAACCATCCTGCTGTACCTCACCCCCCATGAGATGAGGACCACACACCGTAGCATGGTGTAAAATATCTTTCTTGCTTGGATCCTCACCAGAGACCTTTCCTTTTGCTAGCTATACACAGGTGCCAGCACTTGGCCTTGAATGTTTGCCTCTGGACATGCTTATTTTACAGCTCTGCACTCTGCATCTACTATGCTTACAAATAAAATGAACACCTTGACCTATCTCTCAAGAAAATCCTGCTTGTTCTTTCAAAGATGCCCTTCTCTGAGAAACCCACTTGGCTCCAGAAGGATTGCTCTCTCTCCCTGTAAGCATCTGCTCCACGTGTGGTAAATTTACCCATCCATCTTCCTCATCATCTGCCAAGCCCCTTAAGGGCTTCTCCTTTATCACAGGGTGTGGAATATGTTAAGCGTTCAGTTATTGCTCTCTGAATGAATGAGTGAATTTAGGCTAACTTTTCCCCTTGTCTAATAAGGTAATTAAGCTCCAAGGAGGGTAAGCAACTTGCCCAAGGACACATAGCTGGCAAATACAAGAGCCAATAAATGCAGACAGGAAGGGCCTCCAGATAGCAGAGTAATCACTCTCTGCTGCCAGCTGCTTTCCTATTCAACACAGCCATATCCTCCGGCAACACCATTCCCCAAGTTTCCTATCTTTATTAGCAGGCTTTTATTCTTGGCTTGTTTCACTCTTTTGGTGCCAGTACCTTGAATTTTCTGTGGGGTGCTACCTCTCATGTGTTCCCAAAGTCCATAGTTAGATTGAGGCTGATCCCGTCCATCCCCTGGCTTCTGGAGAAGGAACCCACAGATTCCCAAGGAGATTGCAGCATCCCTCTGGGTGAATCAGAGTCAATGTCAGTCCAGGACTTGCTAAAACTTTTGAGAGAGGCTGTCCTTCCACTGGGCTTATGAAGCTGAACTGAGAGAAGAGGCTCTTTAAAAGAAGTCAAAAAAGAGAAAGAGAGTTGAGAAATTTCTGAGGACATTGAACACCTCCAGCCTATTGTTCCACATGCCAGGATGAGTGAGTGGCTGTGTGATGTGCTGGCTTGGCTAAGTGGCACTGTAGCTCCCAGAATGCCCGTCACTGTAAATTTCTGGTTATAATGGAACACAAGACATTTTGCATGGGAGTCAGAAGGTGGAGATGAAGATAGCCATATTGCTTTTATCCATGATAGGGCCAGGCAAGGGCAGCATGCAGTGCAAGCACATTGCTGGTTATCTGTTCACTTGTCTTGGTGGGGCAGCCAGGTTTGCATCTGCTTTATTTTGACTCAAATTTCCTTAGTTTTGTCAACTCCTGGACAGGTGTATTTTTACCTTTATGACAGAAAGTACCTGTTTTCCATCTGCAGGAAAGAGTTAACATGATCAGGAGGTGGTAAGAAACCAGACCAGGGTTCCAGTCCCATTCTCCTGGGTTCCAATTCATGTTCAAGTGTGCCAACTTTTTCTTCACTCCTTCCCAATTGCCTGCAGCTTCCCTGCCTGGGAAACAAAGGCAGCAGTTTGATAGATACTAGTTAACCATCTTTTGTAATTGCAAAGGTTGAAGTTTTATAATAAATCCCTTTGTGTATGTGCATGTGTGTGTGTGTGTGTGTGTGTGTGTGTGTTCTTAATTGGTTAAACCCTTCTCTGATTGGACCCTAACAGATACACAGTACTATCCCTGGACTTTTTCATTACACAATTGATGTTTAGTTAGTGGGTATTTGGTTTCTGTCACTTGCCACTAATGTTACGATTAATCTGCAGATTTATCACGTCTTGACTAAACTTGATATCCTGAGGGCAGGATCTGTCCTTCATTCATCCTAAATCCTCAGCACCCATCAGAATGCTAGGTACGTAGCAGACGCTTGGGAAACACATGTTGAATGAACTGACAACAAATGGCTACAGAATAAAAATGCTCTCCTGGGACCCTCAAGCTAAAGCCTTTCACAATGTGAATGATGTGGAAGATGAAAAGCAGAATGACAGGGAACCCCTGGCCCCTGGAAAAAGCTATGAAGATCCCGAGTCTGAGGAGCAGCTGAGCCATCCACCTGGCAGCCTGCGAGGAGGCTGCACATGTCTGACATCTCATGTTCACCACTAGCACAACAGGTGTCGCAGGGCAGACAGCCCTCGCGCGGAAGTGAGCTTCCTGTCACTGCTGACAGGGATTCACAAGAGGTGCCTGAGAGAAGTGGTGCAGGAAGGGGTTTTTTAAACAGAAAATCTGAAAGCATATCAAGTTCCTAGAAAAGGAAGCTTCTGAGAAAGGTGATTTCACAGTAGGAAACCCCATGAATCATCTCAAGAATTTATATCTGAGGCAAAACATAAGTGCTAGCTGTTCTTTGTGCGTGCCTAGAACACTTTAATAGATCCTGAGGAAATGGAAGTGGTTTATGGAAACCACAAAGACAGAAATTTCTGAACAGAGATTTTTTAGAATGGCTTATCCAATTTTTGGTGAATCAGGCAATTATCCAATTCATTTCCAAGTACAAGCCTTCAGAGAAAAAAATCAGGAGACATGCTACTGAACATTAAGTCAAAATGGTGGGAGTGTAACAGGCTGAAAGTGACTCCAAAGATATCCAAGACCTAATCCTGGAACTGTGAATATTACCTTATATGGAAAAGCTTCACTGTAGGTATGATTAAGGATTTTGGTTCTGGAGAGTATTCTAGGTTATCTGACTGGGCCTTAAAGGCAATCACAAGTGGCATTGGAGAGGGAGATGGGACCAGAGAGGAGCCAGTGACCTGAAGAAGCAGCAGAGTAAGATTTGAGGATCTGGCCTTGATGATGAAGGACAGGGCTGTGAGTCACGGAATACAGCTCTCGGAGGTGGAAAAGGTGAGGAAGGGAGTCTCTCTACATCCGCCATAGGGGCCTGGCACAGCCAGTGGCTCTACCAACACCTTGTTTTTAGTTTCTTCAAGTCCATTTCCGACTTCTGACCTCCAGAACTACAAGAAAATAAAACGTGCTATTTGAGACCATCACATTCATGGTGATTTGTTACAGTAGCCTCAGAAACTTAACAAAAAGGACCAAGCCACAGAGGTGCAGCTTCCTGGACATAGGCTGTAGGGAACAGAGCTACACACAGGCCCTTAGAAAGATCCAATAAAGACCAATGGGCCCCAACTGGCTCCACATCCCCAAAGAGTGCCCTTCCAGGTTATGGAATGCCCTAAAATTCCTCCCCCATCTTTATTAAGCATCAGAAAAAAAAATCTCTCCTGGATTCACTGCCTCCTAAACTTTTTCTAGTGACCTTGGTGTTTGTTCCACTGACTCCTTGCTTTTATCTCTCTGCTTGGCTCCTTCTAGCAGATTTTTCATTTAGACAACTCAGTCATTTCTTTCCCTGGCACTACCTTGGGACCCTACCTTTTTTTTTTTTTTAATTTTTACAGACTGCATTTTGATTCATTGTACACAAATGGGGTACAACTTTTCATTTCTGTGGTTGTGCATGATGAACACTCATACAATTCATGTGACCATACATGTACATAGGGTAATAATGTCTGCCTCATTCCACCATTTTTCATACTCCCGCCCCCTCCCCCTCTCATTTTCCTCTAAGTAATCTAAAGTTCCTCCATTCTTCTCTCACTCCCCAACTTCCCAACCTGATTATATATCATCATCCACTTATCAGGGAAAACATTCGGCCTTTGGTTTCTAGGGATTGGCTTATTTCGCTTAGCATGATATTCTCCAATTCCATCCATTTATCTGCAAATGCCATGGTGGAGTTGCAAATTGGTATAGCCACTCTGGAAAGCAGTGTGGAGATTCCTCGGAAAACTTGGAATGGACCCACTTTTTGATAGTTATCCCACTCCTTGGTTTATGCCCAAAGGACTTAGAATTAGCATACTACAGAAAGGCAGTGACATCAATGTTTACAGCAGCTCAATTCACAATAGCTAGACTGTGGAACCAACAGATGAATGGATAAAGAAACTGTGGTGTGTGTATATGTATATGTATATATATATATATATATACACACACACACACACACACACACAATGGGATCTTACCTTTAAGGTGAGTGTTGGCCCCATGCCTCACAATCCACAGGCCTGAGCAGCTTTGTTGCCACATCCAACCCTGGTTCATGGAATCCCAAGTGGAATTAGTGACACAGGTCACCTTACTTTCCAACAAGGAAAGTGTAATGGACCAGAAGAAAACTGGCCTTGGAGCCAGAGTGAGGTCTAATTTGGTATCCTGGCTCCACCTCTTGCTAGTATGTACCATTAACTTTCTCAAAAGTCAGTTTTCTCTTCTGTAAACTGGAGACAATACTGTCTTCATGGGATTTCTGAAGATCAGAGGTGATGCATAGAAATATAGCATAGTGCTCAGAGTAGAGGCTCAATAAAAAATGTATTATTATTATAAATAAAGTCAGTGGCCATTTTTCTTTTTTCAGTTAATATTGTCTCTTCTGTGACTGTGGTCTCTGTAACATAGCCCCTCCCCTGATTACATATCATATCTAAGAAAGTCTCCACTTAGAACTCTTGAATGAGGCCCTACTAAGGAGGATCCCAAGCTATATATCAGTGAATCAGAACAGATGTTAAACTCTAATTCAGTTTTCCTGTCTGATCATCTGAGTACACCAGGAGAGAGTTTTATGAAGTTAGAGACACTAGACTCAAACACCAGCTCTGTTTCTACCTCCTACTTATGGCATTACACAAAATTATTTCTCTATATTTCTCTTCTTTGTGTTTCAGATACCTCATTGTAAAGTGGGGACAATATCAGTGACAAGCAAGGTAATAGAAAATTATGAAAAACTGAAATTTCACAAGATAGTATGTCCAGATGGGAAAAAAAATAAAGGAAAAAAATGTTCTACCTCACTAACCATCAATTCAGCATACAATAAAACACGACTATGTACCCAGCAGAATGGCTAAAATAAAGATGACTAACAATTTTGAGTCTTGGTGAAGAAATGGAACTGGGTCTTTCCTACATTGAGAATGAGTATAACTCATTCTCAGTATAATACTATTCTCAGACACAGGCAGGAGCAGTCTGTCTGACCCTGGTCCTGCCTCACCCAATGGAGTAAGGAATCCATGCAGCCTAAGAACATGCTCACTTGGAACACATCCCTGCTCCTTCCCAAGACTACAGTCCAGTTAGGTTTCCAGAATTTCTTGTCTAAATAGACCTCTTCCCCAGGCTCATTTTTGCAAAAGCAGACCTGTGTGAAATCTTGTCCCAAGAGGTGACCAAAGAGTGGTCATACTGACAGAGATTGCATATGCATGTTAGGCTTGTTGCAATGCAAGATATCACTCAGCGTAGGAGAGAATAACAGCAGACTTTGGATGAGGCAATAAGTGTGGGAGACATAGGAAGCACCACTGAGGCATATGCATCCTTGCAGCTGAGGAGTGGGTAAAATCCTGTGGAACACCCAGGATTATTATGCTTGGGAAGCTCTCTCCCAGTGACACCCCCTCCACCACCACCGAGGGGGCAGTGCCTCAGGAGAGTCTCACTCGGTCCCCCCACCACTCTCTTCTTCTGCATTGTGCTGTTTCTGGCTGGACTGCTCTCATAGGCTCTCACATTTACACCTCTTTGTTCAAACTCCCCTCCTGTATGAAAGATGTGTGCTCCTGCATTAAAGCTGAGATGGTATCACAGAACCTGTCTCCCGGAGTTGATTGTGCTCCATGGACTCATCACCTCCAAGGGAAAAATCCCATGTTCCTCAATAAATAAGGATGGCTGTTCCCATGCCACCCCTGAGAATAACTGGCAAAATCATTATGAACAATGACTGTACTATATCTGCAAAAGCTGAAGAGTAATTTCCTTATTATATAAACCAACAAAAATGAACTACTTATTTATATGTGTGTACTACATAAACACACATACATATATATAGCACTACTATTCATTATGGTCCCAATCTAGAAACAACCAAGATTTTCTTTCACTTTAAAGTTTGCAATTAAATTGTAACATAATTATACAATAGAATACTGACAACAATGAAAATGAATGAACTGTTGCTACATGCAACAGTGTGGATGAAGTTTATAATAGTGATTGCACTTGTTATAGTAAATCAAAGAAGTAGGAGACAAAGAGAACATAAAAATTTGATTTCATTTAGATAAAGTTCAAAACTAGGATGACAGAAGTCAGGATAGTGATTAATACTGGGGACATGGGATAGTGTTTGTGGTCCATGTTTTATTTCTTGTTCTGAGTTATGGTTATATAAGTATGTTCAATTTGTGAAAATTCATTGAGATGCATGAAATGTATAACTACAATTTATGCTTGGTGCCCTGAGTCATGGCAGTCATATACGGCTATCTCAATGGAAAGTGAGCTCAGGGCCTCCCACCCCAGCTCACCAGCCTCAGAGCCTCTCACCACTGAACATTTACCAGAGTCTACAGGGAAAGGCTTTGCACTCTTTGTGTGTTCCTGATGCATGGTGTGTTCTTTCATGGTAACTGTTAATTTCCATAGGTGCATCCCTCAATATGCCGTGCTATTTGAAGACAGGGACTGCTTCCTCTATTTCTATCTTCCAGGTGCTTACCACTGTGTCTAGCACATGGATGATTCTTAATAATCTTGAATCAAAGAATGAATTCCTGACCTATAGCAGCCATGTAATGTACGTCAATCCCATCTCTCCCCATCTCTTTCTCTCCTCTTATAGGAACCCATTCTAAGCAGACGTCTCTTCAAATGAAATCCTTTATTAACAGTCTGAACAGAGACAATAACTGAACCCACCTTAAGTGACTGCATAGCCAGAGTACATGCCATGATTTCACTGTCTACCTAGACAAATGCTTCCACTGAAGAAAGTCACCACTTGCTTGGCTTGTTGCTTAAGCAGAAAATACCTGCAGTTGGCGGGGTCTTTCAGGATGGTGAACAAAGCTTTCAGAGAGTTATCCATGCTATGTAAAGTGGAAGATTGAAAAATTGAACAACTGATAGCAAGACAACCCATTTCTTCTGAGAACACAAGTATAGTTAATGGGCATTACAGGTTTACATGAATCCCATACAAATGCCTCTGAGAGGAGGAGAGTCCAGAAAGAGGAACCCAGTATCCGATGAGGACTTGATTATGGTGCACAAGTACTATAATTTTTTATGCATGGCTTTTTATTTAAACAAAAAATTAATGAACACAGAGGTGTAATTACCTGTGAGCTGATTTAATTCCTTGGATAATCTATAGAAATGCTCAATTTTCAAAATTATATATGAAGATAAAGTTCAAGCAATCAGTGTTTGGAAACAGGAAAACTAGAATCAGTTTGAATGTTCAAGTTACTATACTTCCGTATTAAGGAGTAACATGTAGTTATTAAAAGAACACAGCACACTTCCATATGGAATGGCATGGAAAGCATCTGAAATACACAGAAAGTTCTGAAGAACAACATGCAATTTCCGGTTCCAAAAATTTTAAAGAAAGATATGTTGATAAGACACATGGAAAATCACCTGAAAGGAGTCACACAAAGCTTAATAATGATTGTATCACAGAGGAAGAATATGAGAAGACTGGAAGCAAGAAAGGAAGGGACATTTTACTTTTTCTGATTTATTTTTCTGATTAGCTTGAGTCTTTCATACTGAACATGTACCACTTGATAACTTTTTAAAACTTCAAGGTATTGAATTATCTTGTAAAAAAGTTTGAAAATGGTGCCATTGCTTAACTTGGACATTGACTCTTTCTCCAATTTTAAAATAGTGATAATAACTACCACTTCATGGTGTTGTAACAGGAGGTAGACTATGTAAGACTTTTTACTTAGTGCCTGATACTAATAAAATGTATTTATATAGGCTATTTATGCTGTCTAATAATGCATGCCAGAAATCAGTGGTTCAAAATAATGACTATTATTATTGCTCATGGAACTGTTTTTTGCTGGGAGACAGCTGGCATAAACTTGGCTTGGCCAGGCTACTCTGGTGAGTTTGGCTCTGTTCCACATACTCACACTTTCCTTAGACCAGTGGGATAGTCACAGCATGTCCTTCTTGTGGTGGTAGCAGAAGCACAGACAGGGCAAACATGTTAAGTCTCTTAAGGGCAGGGTTCAGAATTGATAATCTGCAATTTCTACCTCACTCTGTTGGCCAAATGTGTCACGTGACCAAACCCACGGTAAAAAGGGTATAAAAATACACTTCACTCTGGGTGACCTACTATCTTCTCAGAATGCAAAAATTTCCAGGCTACAACCAGAAAAGTCTTTGGTAAAGAGACCAGTTGGTCACTCAACATTTCTCTGTTCCTTCTGTGGAGAGAAACTTCCAAGTCACCCAACCAGGAGTACAGTATAGGGACTAGTTGAAGAATCAAGACTAATGATAAAATCCACAACACTTTTAATACTGTTATTATCTCGGCAACTAAGAAAACAAGCATATAGTAGGTGGTCAAAATTACTTTTGGTAGATTTAAGGTTTTAAGTTGACCAAATAACATCAGATCTCTTCAAAGTCTTCACCAACAGAATATTTTCTAAAATATTCTCCACAAATGAAAGTGCATTAGCATATATCTCTAGCAAAGGGTTATATTATCAGACAGGTGATTAGGACAGATCTTCAAGGAAGCTCAACTCTTTCATACATAATTCTAACTTCATTTGACAAAGAGTAAGATGAGTCTCCTTAAGTCTAATGAGAATTCCTAATAGCAAATTCCTATCCTTCTAGGGAGAGTTGTTTTTGCTTATAGAATATTCATTTTTCTTTATTGAAAATAAAGAGCCACATCCCCAGCCCTTCTATTTTTTTTTTTTTTTTTTTTTTTTTTTTAGTGAAACAGGGTCTCACTAAGTTGCTAGGCTGGCTTTGAACTTGTGATCCGCCTGCCTCACCCTCCCAAAGCACTGGAATTACAAGTGTTCAGCACCATACCCAGCAGCTTATAGCAGATTCTTACCAAGGAAGGTTATTTGGCTTTTAATCATTTGCTTGTGTGTGACCAAGAACATTTATTCAGCCTTCTCTGTTGTACTAATCCTTTTCAAATGCCAAGACCCTTGGTGGGTGACCATCCATAGAGGTCATGTCCATGGAGCTCTGCCTACTGCTTGCTGCTACCCACCGCTTCCCTCCTCCTGTCTAGACGCTGCATTTGTCATGTTCACACAGGCACTTACTTGATAGGATCAATGGACAGGCACAAACCACAAGGGATGGCTTATCTTTCCTCACAGGCATTTTCTTTAACCAAATTGTGCCAGAGAAGAAAACTTATTAAGGCCCATAAACGTTTGGATTTTTTTAATCCTTAAAAAAAAAATTAAAGGTAAAGAACTCTAGACATTTCTACTGAGAATGAGCTGCTATAGTACTCAAGGCTCATTTTCATATGAACGCAGAGAACAAAATGAAGAAAGGCTAATAAAAATGCTTTCATCTGAGCAAGTGATCAGGGATCTGACTTTCAAGGGTTGGAGTCAATGTGGCAGTTTATTTCAAAACTTCAGGGAAAATCAACTAGAGTTTCAGCAAACTTTGGGGCAAATATCTGGCCACCAACCTTGCAACAAATTCCAATCTCAGTGCCAATAACAAGTGAATTAAGCTCTGTAGAGTATTTTTAGTGATTGAAAAGGATAGTGCAGATAGATTATCTCAAATTAAAATCAATAATTGTAAAGATATCAATAATTAGCTTTATTATACTGCAGCTAGGTTAAGTAAGAAGTACCCCCTCCAGGATCAAGGTCTTTTTGGCTGCCCACTCTCCCTCACAAATGAATAGTCTCCTTTCAATATTTGCACAGCTTGTGGTTCTGAACAGACCACCTGCTCGAAAAGACCCAGCAGCAATTTCATCTGAAGATTTAAGATGCTGTTAATCACCTGGGGCTGATAGAAACTGACAGCATCTATGTTGGCCTGAGGTTCCAGTGCAGCTGAGCACCAGGACATTTCCAGTTAACAATTAGCAAGGGCAAAAAACAAGCTGATTCCTGAGAGAGCTTCCTCCAGTCCTTCCTTTGATCTCTTGGCTCCCACACCATCTGTTTTCATTCTTGTCTTAGTTTGATAAGACAGATGGTCAAGAAGCATGTCATTCTGGGAAGACGTAAAAAGGCAAGGAGTAAATAATAACCATGAATATCGCTACCCACAACCTTTCCCTAAATGATTTCATATGATTTTATGACTGTATGGACAAACCAGGACCCCGAGTTTAGGGGACAGCTTAGGGGACAGCTTATCAGCTAACCATGACTTTCTGGGAAGATTCTCCAACAAATATATTTTGAAGAGCAGGCCAAATAATAAACAAGGAAGAGATAAGACAAAGTGATAATGTCTCCTCAGCTTTCCAGATCATCAAGGAACCAAAAAAAGACAAAAAAGTACAAAGCAAAAGTCAACCTTGAATTAAAAGCTACTCAAGGGATAAGAAATAAGAAAAATCTATTACACTTTGGAAAGGGTCCCCAGAGATGGAGGGCAAATTTTTTTTTATGAGCTATTGATTAATGACATGGGGAAAAGGGATGTTTAGGGAATAGGAGACTTATCATTTTATATCCTTCTGGGAGTAGAAAGCACAGAAAGACAGGAAACCACCTGAGCAATTAGAATTGAAAACTCACGGCTACAGAAAATGGAGGAAATGAAAGTTTTTTCATTTCATTCTTTCCATATTTTCTTAAAATAGTACCTTCATAAAGTTGAGAATTATAAGTAAGAGTTACTAAAGGTTTACTATGTGCCAGGAACTTCCCATGTTAATTCTATTTTACAATTCAAGTACCACTACACGTTCCACCAATTCTAACACACATGTACATCCCTCTCTTTACCCCCCCGACACACACATACACACACTCACACACATTACATTTTAACATAGGATTGATGTTCCCTTACAATCATCATAGACCAAAAAGCAGACATGATGTAATTCTGTCATTGTGCATGTGTAAAGATATATTAGTGTCACTTCAGTTGACTTACTGCACATCATTGACACTGTACATGTGTTTAATTTCTATTTTAAAATCTTTTATATTATTACTTGGTACTTATATTAAAGGTCATTTTATAAGCACAGTAACTGAGCAAAGTGGTATGGAATAAAGCAAATTTTCATAAAGGAAAGAAATTCCATCTTTTCTTACAAAGCCACACCAAATGCTTTATAAGACTCTCAGAATCAAAGCTACCAATAAATAGGCGAATATGTGCTTCATTTTGTTACTGCGAGTTTTATGCAAAATTGTTATTATATGCCAAGAAATGCAAGAGAAGACAGAGAATATTATCAAATCCCAGGAATAAATTAATGTCATTTCCAAACTTAGCCTGATTTGAATGACTGGTGCATGATCAGCAATGTTGTGATTTTTTTTCTTACTGGAACCTAAAATAATGGCACATCTTCTGTCCAGTGGCACTTAGATTCAATAAGAAGGATATTATCATAAGTTTCCTTTAGCAAAAAAAAAAAAGGAAGGAAGAAAGGAAGGAAGGAAGGAAGGAAGGAAGGAAGGAAGGAAGGAAGGAAGGAAGGAAGGAAGGGAGGGAGGAAGGAAGGGAGGGAAAGAAAACCAGAGGTCAGATAAGTTAAGTCACTTGTTCGAAAGTCCAAAGGGAGTAAGATCTTAGAGATAACACTTAAAACTAGGCCAGCCTCATTCCAGAATTCATGGTCAGTCATGATGATAATCTATTTCCCAAACAGGGGAAAAGATTGGCATGACTCTTTGAAAAACTGTCAGATCATGGCACAACTTTTTCCAATAGATTTTTATCTCAGTGGGAGTAAAAGCTGACATCCTTTGAAAGGCCTAGTGGTATTTACAGGGTCTGTGACAGCCTCCTGCCTCCTGGCCTTATCTATCTCTTCTCCTGCTCCTCCTCGCTCTGTTCCAGCTGCACTGACTCCTTACTTTCCCCTTAGCGTGCTGGCAAGCTCACTTCCACTTCAAATACACTCCTGCAGCAGGACCTTGACCTAGCTGTTCTCATCACCCGGAACAATTCCCTACCTCATCTCCACTTCATTCATGAACCTATTCCCTGTTCCATGACATGTCTGTTCCATGTCACTGTATCAGAAGCCTCATGCCCTTTTAATCCCTTTTAGCATGTTTTATTTTCTCTGTAACATGTTAGCATATGAAATATCACATGTGAACTTTTTCATTTGTTTCTAAAACAATGTAAGCAAGCTTTGGAGAGCAGAAATGTTGCATATATTTCTGTATCTCTATAAATACTAGATATGTGATAAAGGAATGAGAAAATGAATTAATCTTCCTCTGACAATGCTGTACCATATCTTTCTCTTCTGTTTCATTATTGATTCAGAAAATTATGTAAATTGATGTCTGTGGATTATTATTGTAGAAATCAGTAATTCTGTTTTTCACTCCATTCAGGAGATTAATGAGGGGTGACACGCGTGAAGTCAGAAGCCCTGGATTTTTATGCTGACTCTGCCACTTGCCAATGTGAAGCCATGAAAGTTATTTAATTCCTCTTCAGTTCCTCACCTGTGAAAGTGAGATAATGCTAACATAGGATTTACTTCTGACAATTCTTACAGGGATTAAATTAAATAACAGGACTGCCAAGTGTGGTGGTGCACACCTGTAATCTCAGCAACTCAGGAGCCTGAGGCAGAAGGATCACTAGTTCAAAACCAGGCTCAGCAACTTAGTGAGGTTCTAAGCAACTCAGTGAGAAATATCTGGTACTAAATAATAACAATAATAATAATAACAATAGCAACAACAATGAAAACAAGACCTGACAGGTAATAAACATTTAATAAAATATTTACTTTTATTGAACTATTTCTAACCTCATAGGAACCATTAGGAACAAAATTCTTGTCAAAGAATTCTTTGATAAGAAATTCTTATCCCCAAGTTCTTTCCCCAAAAAAGAAATTCGTTCCCCAAAGAGGATATTTGATTGCAGGAAATGTTTTGGTTATCACAGCTAGGAATGAAATGCAGGGTATCACACGGCCAAGGAGATGCTAAACATCCAAATTGCATCTCAGCAACAAAGACCGACCCAGCACAAAATGGGAATAATGTCACTGATAAGAACCCAGATAGAGAGTATTTGTTTCAACATACTGCAAACCCAAACATTCCAGAAGAAGTAGGACATTTAAAAAGAAACATTTAAAACAAACAAAAACTTCACCATTGCTCCTCATGTCATGCCTATAAAATCAACTCAGAGAAGGAATCCATGCTCATCTTACCCTTTCTGGAGGCCTGGCCTTAAAACTTTTACCGTTGCCCTTCCAGATTCAAGGCCAAACTTATGCAGGTATCCCTGTCCAGGTCTCAGGATTCCCAACCAGTTGTCCATGAAGATTCTTGGGTCGGCCTTTTCAGTTCTGCATTAGACCACTAGAGGGTAGAGAAACACTATCCAACATTCAGCATTTGGTCAGTGGAGTTGAAATCATTGGTTATGTCAGTCTTAATAATATGCTAAATTAGTCCTGGCCTCTAAAATAAAAACTGCGCAGAATATATTTATTAAACCACTCGATGTTTATGCAATTTAACAGGCTGATTCAAATATTGCACTCTAATCGTCATCACCCCCAAACCGTAAAGTAAGATAGTAATTAAATTCAATGTCATGCTAAATGAAGACCTAATAAACAACCATTGATAAAATTGTGACTATTATGACAATTATTATGATTTGCTTTAATGTTCTGATAATATATTATGACTATATTTATAAACTTTCTTTGATGAAGATTTGATTATAATGTAGGTAAATCATATCCAATTAATGTATAGAATCTTACCCCCAGGAATTAAGCAAAAACAGAGCATGAATTGAAACCCAAAAATAAATTCAAAATTAGAATAAATAGCACACTGTTGAACCCTGGACCAAGCACAACCCAGAGTTACTGCTCATTTTTCTAACAATATTGCATTAGAAGGGACCAGAGTAGTTAAAAAATGTTATAGCATCATCACTAAATATTGAGATATATCTCCATTTCATACACTCAAGTTTATACTGGAGCCAAAGAAGAAGTGTTGAAAAGAAATTTGGACAGTGTCAGGTGTGGTGGCACATGCCTGTAATCCCAGTGATGTGGGACCCTGAGGCAGAAGATTGCAAATTCAAGGTCAGCCTCAGCAACTTAGTAAGACTTTAAGCAACTTAGTGGGGCCCTCCAGTATCAAAAAAAAAAAAAAAAATTGGAGGAAAAATATGAAAAAATTATTTGAAGGAAAGAAAGTCTTAACTATTTTCCATTACAACTAAAATTAACAAATGTGGTAAAGCAAATATTACATACATGATTCCTAAACTTGCTCTTCTAATATTCCAAGATGTCCATGATTATCACTTAAGAGATTACAAAATTCTGTTCAAAAGTTCAATTTTCTTTGACTGGGAGTATAGCTCAGTTCATAGCATGCTTGCTTTGCAAGCACAAGGCCCTGGGTTCAATCCCCAGAACCACAAGAAAAAAAGAAAAAAATTCTATCTTTTATAACTTATATACATATGCACACACATACAAATGCAAGTAAATAAAAAAGCTATGTGAGCATTTTGATATGGAGCTAAAAGACAAAATGATGCAGTCAAATCCAGCAAATGAGAATAGAAATCAATGATTCATAAACGTTTAAGTAGAAAACACCAGACTTTAAGAGACTACGTGGAAGGGTGGTTAACTATACAAGTCTGATATCAGATTACAGGCTTGAGTACTCCTCCAAATTAATAGTTTTGAAGCTCTGGGAACATTATTTTATGTCTCTGTATCTCAACTGTAGACTAGCTGTAAATATCACAGAATACACGAGTAAATTTGGGTATGACATTTAGAAATGTCCTCAGCAAATAGTAACCTATATAATTGTTATCTCTGATAATTATTTCATTTAATAGATTGAACCATCAAAAGAGGTAATATCTAAACCCCTTCTCTTCTACTGGACACTCCTTTTTTTTCTAGAGTATTTACTAAATCATCGTATTCCCCAAGTAAAGCAAACAACTGAACATATTGGGCTTCATAGAACTTAAAAAAAAAATCTGAAAATCTTGGCTCAGTTTCAGAACTGTCCCATCAAAATCATCACAACAGAAGCAGTCCTTCGTTTCTTTTCTTTCCTTTTCCTTCCCCCATGACATGCCCACTCCACACCCCACTTTTATGTAAACAACAGGTGCAAATGATGGAAGGAGAAGAAGTGATCATTCTTTTTCTTCTTTTTCCATTTAACTACAACATTCAAGCTGGATCTGAGGATAATTAAAGTGCACAGCAGAAAAGAAAAAAAAAGCCTCTTAAAGCCATTGTGAGTCCTCCTTTAGAAAGTTCAAGTACATTAATGGAAACAACATTTTTTTCCCTCTTATTAGATTCTAGAAAATTTTATTGGATGTTGAACATTTTATTTCCCTCCTATAATAACTGGTTATCATTAATTTCTGATAAGACCAGAGGAAGGGGAAGGGGGGAATACAAGGACAGGAATAATGTTCAGCAAAACCAGGGTCCAAAATCTTGTCCTGTAACAGTTAAAGCCTTGGTCTGTTGCCATGGAAACAAGACCCTTAAGCCTGGTGATGTGGATTCCAGCGACATAGAGTGCACCTCACCTTGCACTTCATTCAACTCCAATCAGCTGCATTTCATTCAGAAAAATCCTCATTTACAGAGTTCAGTCCCCAGTCTTAAAAGGGCCAAACTGTCAGATCTTCAGTACGACGTCACAATTCCACTCACTAACCCACGTCACAATCAGCCTCGCATCTCATCAGTGTTTTATTCCTTGATAACAGGACTGATTTGCCTAGAAATGAAACATTAAAGTATGCATGTAATAAGAAATAGGTACTATAAAGTTTGCATTACTGTTATTCCCTTGGATTTCCTTCTTTTGTAAGATAGCTCAACAAGGACTCTTTATTTGAAAAAATTATGTAAATGTTTCTTTACTCCACAGAGCCCAGACCGACCATTTGGTTTTGAATACTTGTCTTACCACTTATTACATAATGTTAATCTAAATTCCTAATTCTAGAGCTGAAGATGTAGCTCAATGGTAGAAAACGTGGTTAGTATGCACCAGACCCTAGGTTCAATCCCTGACACCAAAAACTGAAATAAATGAATGAATCCCTAATTCTCTATGTCTCTATGTTCTCATTTGTAAATAAGAAAAATAATAATCTCTACCTCACAGGATAATTGTGAGGATTAAATAAGTTAATATACCAAAAACATCCAGTGCCTGGCACATTGTAAACACTACTTATATAGATGTTTGTTATAATAAGATTAATTTTTATTGTAGTTATAATTATTTGGAGAAAGAAAATTTGATGTCTTTAGATGCTTTTTATTTTAATAAATTTTGAAAAACTCTATTTGTAATGCTCACTTCTATTGTACGCCTGGCTAAATGAGAGACCACAATGTTGAAAGAAAGGAAAAGGGAATTCTCTTAGGAGGATTTTCTATTTTCCTTCATTTTTGTCTCTGAGGCTCTGGGTAAAGCACTTTGCTACATTCAGTCACAGTTCATGGCAAGCCCAAATGAATGAATGAATGAATGAATGAATGAATGAATGAATGATGAACAGAATAGTTTTCTAACCAACTGGCAGCCAGGGTCATTCATTCTAACTGTGGAACTGGACTGGAAATTACTTAGCATCACTTGAGTAAATGATGGAAAAAACTCAGCGGAGCACTTTCATTATCATAATCAAGCAAACATCATTAAAGTCTTTCTCCTGCCTTATTTCCTGAGCTCTGTTTATCTGCAAGTTATCAGGATAAACAGGTACAATTAAGAAGAATGGTGGTCCAAACACCCCAGATCATGGGTGCGGAGAAACATGTAGTCTCAAAGCTGTTGGAAGAATGTTTGGCAAATCATTTGGCTTATATGAAGACAAATACATTACATAATGGAATACTTTGGATTGGCAATCTTTGCCAGGACACAGAGTTAGGGGCTTGTGCAAGCATATCTAGTCCCTTGGCAGGAATGACACTTGAATAAATTTCTTCTCTCTGCCACCCTGTGACATGATTCTGTTTAGTTCTACTTTCTCCTTCTGTTCTTCTAAGGGCCTCAAGTCAGGAACAGCTAAGAAGTTGAGTTTGATTTCCCAGAGTTTTTCCTCATAGGTCTCTACAAGCTATAGCAAGAACTCTAAGTTCCAACTCCCCGAGAGGCAATTCGTCTACTCCAAATACATTTATTGAGCATCTACCCAGTAACATATTGAGTTTTCTGTTAGGAATACGAAACTAAATCAAAAGTAAGTCCTTGTTTTCAAGAAGCATCTTATCTACTGGAAGAGATATAAGAAAACATTAATAAAGCAATGTGAAATATTTCTACAGCAGTAAGAAAAAGGTACTATATGAGTATATAATATTTACAATAGCTAACATCTTTATCTCTTCTCTAAAATTCTGTGTGCATTAACTCTTCCAGCTTTATGATAGTCTTGAAAGTAAATTGAGGGGTTGGGAGGTTAAAATCATCTTTAGTCACACATTAAGTGTTAAGAGTCAGTTTAGGAGAAAGATGTAACTTGCTCTGGGACAATGACAAAGATTTCCTGGAAGAAGGAGATAGAATGCTACTTGGGAGATGAATGAGTCCATTAGATAACACAGGAGAAAAAGCAACCTGGCAAAGGAAAATGTGTGCCAATAGAACCCTTACACCTAGCAAAGAGGGCCTCCGCTCCTGGACTCTACCACCCTTGGCTCCCCACCAAGGTTATGGAGTCTTTAGGGCCAAGAGATGCTTACCCAGAGCCCATCCCCACACTCCATTCTAGACCCTGATCTGAAATCTAGGACTTCAGAAGTGCCTGTCCCAGTGGCCCTTTGCCCCTTACAAAACCTAGCAGGACTTCTTTCTCATATTCTCCTCCCAGGGGCGAATTAAGACTGTTTTTGCTGGTAAGAAATAGCCATTTCAGGGTGTGTTTATGGTTCCTGATGTGTGAATTATGTGCCAGTATTTCCACATGCACAATCTTTGATGGGGCAGGACAGATCAAGGGGTGGGAAGAAGAGCCTGGTAGGCTGGGTGCTGGGAATACCCTCCTGGGCTGTG
The DNA here is from genome assembly GCA_020662805.1 of Glaucomys volans. Classification (NCBI taxonomy): domain Eukaryota; kingdom Metazoa; phylum Chordata; class Mammalia; order Rodentia; family Sciuridae; genus Glaucomys; species Glaucomys volans. Next base: position 30,952 of record JAJEJO010004463.1, read on the forward strand.
ACGTTGTGATGGGGAATTCTGAAGTCTAAGAATTCAGAATCTAAACTTAGCTTCCGAGGTAGTTTTAAAGGCAAAATTTTTTAAATCAAAGGCAGAGGACAGAACATATTTTATGTAGCAATGTGTTAGCTTAATGTATACATTTTAAGAATTTAGAAATAGAGCCTATTACCTCCATTTATACTCAAGTCTTGAGCCCTGTAAATGTCAGAGGTGGACCTTCTGTGTATGGAGATAAAAGGCACTGCTTGTTTAGGAAATTGGAAGTAGAAGGGTGAAGTTTAAGACTAGAATGTGAAGCAGAGGGAAGGAAGGCAGAGTTCAGGAAAGCACTTAACCTACCTAGTTAGTTACTTAGTTATTCTACCTAGATGTAGGGACACACCTTAAAATGGCGACCACAATAACAACACCCTCGGGGCAAAAGCCTCCCCCACTCGTGGTACCACCAAGGTGGCGGCCCAGGATTGGCTCATTCAACTTCCATGAACCTGAGCAGCTTTACATCTTAGCAGACCTCTGCCCTGCAGGCCTTGCTGTATACTGCATGTGCTGTTGACCTTTAAGATGATTGGCCCCCGCCTGTATCTCCTCCCCTCGCTCCCTTTTCATATACCTGTTTCACCTCTCCATTAAACTGAGATACTGCTCGACAGACTCCCGGCTGGTGTGCGTTTTTCAGCCTTCGACACTCACCATCCTGTTTGACCCCCGTGCCCCTTCTAGCTGGTCCAGGGTGGGCACCCAACCTTTGTTGTTTGGTGCGGAACAACACCTAGATATAGAATAGAGTGTGGGGATGGGCTCTGGGTAATCATCTCTTGGCCCTACAGACTCCATAACCTTGGTGAGGAGCCAGGGGTGGTAGAACCCAGGAGCTGAGGCCCTCTTGCCAGGAGTAAGTGTTCTATTGGCACACATTTTCCTCTGCGAGGTTGCCTTTTCTCCTGTGTTATCTAATGGACTCATTCATCTCCCAAGCAGCATAGCACAGTCTAGCTCCTTCTTTCAACTTAATTCTGACAGCAACAGTGGAACTTTAGCTGGAGAGCAAGCCAGCATTGGGTTTGCAGCATTCACATCATACGCATCAATCTGCTCTGTCCCCCGAAAGAAACACCAGATATTTTCATTCTTTCTTCTTCCCTTTGCTTTCAACCAAAAGCAGGAAAGAGAAAGAGTGAAGATGACTGCTCAGCTAGAGAGAACGTAAAATCACAGGCTGGGAAAAGCCAAGCAGCCAAACCAGAGCTAGGAGTCCACAGATATGGAGGACAAGAAAAGGGAACAAGTCAGAGGCAGCGAAGTCATCAGCAAACTATGGTAGACCTAAGGCACAAAAAGATAGGGCACCCTTGGTATGAGGTTTGCTTCACCTCCAAGCCTTCGAACACTTTCAGGAGCTGCAGGCAACTCATACTGCCTTACTTCCCAGAGCAGGGTCAGTTGGGCCAAGGGTTTAAGTTTAGAATAGGTCTCTTACCTTATTGGCAGTGCAAGACTGCATCTACCATTACTGATGGACACTGGACAAACAGAATCCTCCTTCTGTAGATTTTTGAAGTAAATATTTATCAAGTTTTCTTGCTAAAAATAACCTAATTTTCTCCTGGGGAATTATCTTGCCCATGTGGTTTGGGGAGAAGCAATAGCAAAACAGCAAACTCCAACCACAATTTCCACCAGTAGGACCGCTGATCTTTTGTTTACCACCCCATTCCACCTTATAGCCACATAGTAGGGATGTGAATGAATCTCAACTTATCAAACACTCACAAATAGAACCGTAAACTTAAGCCAGTGAGGCAAGAATACGAGAACAGCTGGGGTACAGATTGTTGCTCAGCAGTCCTTGGGGTGTCCAGAAGCTCTGCTGAAATAGACGCAGGAATTTCAGGGTGGATTCTTGACCAGACTGCCCCAGGAGACTGACATTGGAGGTAAAAGATACTGCCAACCCTTGTCCCAACAATGGACCTTGAGCCTCCTATGAGTTCCCTTCATCCTGTCAGTAAATCCCCAAGCGCTTCCATAAAATCCACCAACCTCCTCTCCATGTCTTGAACAGTTCTTGCCCCAAGCAGTACTTGCCAGTAAGTTTGAAACCCTTGAAATTGCTGCTCAAATTTATAAAAACACAGATTTTCACATAATCACAGTTTACACTGGGAAACCAGTGGCTTCTCCACTTTTAGCTAAGTATATTTGACACAATGCAGAATTATGCTTCTGAGTTCTCTCCTCAAATTCCAGGGTGTGCTAATTGTTACAGACCCACTCGACTCTCAGTTTACTCTGGGATAGGGGTCCCTGAAGGAAAGGGAGTTATTTTTTATTTCCCTGGAGCCCTGTGATTCCTCATACTGAGGGAAAGCGTAATCAGTTTGCTGAGGAAGAGAAGCAATGACACTGCCCCTTCCTTCTGACATGGACCACTGACAAGCTTGGGCAGGAAGTACAAATGAAAGTTGAGAAGGCAACTCACGGGTGGGGGCTTGGGCCCTCACTGCTGGCTACTGATCACACTTGGGCAGAGTATGATTTAAAATGTCATTTTGAAAATTAGAAAAGCATACACACACATACACAACTAAGCAGATGTTCACCTCCCTCCTCCTCTTCCTTCTCCAATACTCACAGGAAACACGTCTATGTTGTCCTAAGTCCACTTACTAATTAGCATGTTTCAGTAGCACATTTCACGGAGGATAGGGAGGATTTCAAAGGGATTCCTTCCTTTTAAGTTGAGACAGCTGGTGCTAATTACCAGGCAGGAAAAGAATGTGCAAACAGATCACTGAGAAGTCCTCATCACTGGAGCAGAAGGCTGAAGAGGTCTTGAGTCCTGTTGTAGAAACCTTCTTCAACGGGTGGAAGTGGCTACCCGCTATCTACATCTTCACTCTCCCCAACAAGCAGCTGACCAGTTTCATCACTCTGGAAGGAGATGGGACACACAGCCCAGGAGCACAAGCTCAAAGGTCATTCCACAGCATGTGTGCAAATTTCACAGACATGTAGTCTGAACTTTTCCAGTAAACTATGACACTCTGAGTCAAAGAGGCACAGCAGAATGGAAGCTGAGTATGACTTCTTCCTTTCTAAACCCAACCCAGGATTACTGACTCAAAGTTCATCTCTAAAATTAAGTGTAGCTGTGAAATGATGCCCAGTAAAAAGAAACAGAACCTTGATTTATGGTTTAGCAATACCTCTCACAGAAAGAACACTAGACCAGAAATATCTAATTATGAGACTTTGGGAAGGGTATCCAATTTTTCTCAGGTTTTCATCTCTAAAAAGGAAATAATGGGACCTATCGCTTAGGACTGTATGTGAAAGTTTTAGACTACTATGGAAATGCAATACATATTTGATTTGAATCTCTAGAGAAAGGTAAAATTGGGGGCATTTTTGGAATGTGATTTCCAGCAAAATTAAGGTAACCTCAGCCGCACGAAAATATATGAGCAACCTGCAGAAGAAGTTGGTTATCCTGGGTCCTAAGGCTCTGTAGAGGAGATAAAAGGCTTACAGGATGACTAACTGAATTTTAGGAAATGACTGTGATTAGAAACAATTATGCAAAACGTGCAGCAGAGTGACTTGAGGTAAAAATGCTGAAGTCACACCACATAGTTTCAGGTTCTGCTCTTCCACTGCATACCTTTGTGACTCTAGGAAAGTGACTTGACCCCCAAGTACAAGAGGGTAACAGTCATGACACCAACTCACAGATGGCTTTATTATGAGGATTAAATGAGATGTAACATTGCACAATGCTAAACAAATGATAACTTTCTTCTCAAAAAATGTCAACATTATTATTACAAAGACAAAATTGGTATTAAAATTATAGGGCTGAGTAACAAGTTCATTTTACCTAATTATTTTTGTTTGAATGATTGCTAATGTTAGCTAATGTGTACATAGTACACACACTGTGCAGTTTTATGCATATTTTTCAAATAATACTCATAACAACCCCATGGAGGTATGCTAGTGAGTGGCACAGCTGGGGTGTAAACTCGGGCACAAGCTTGGCACTTAATCACAGCACAAATTAATTTGCACCAGTGATTGAGACTGGGGAAACTCTAAGAGTAAACGACTTGCTACAATGGTACCTTGTGTAACTGGATTTAAGTATGAAAATGTTAAGATTGCTAGTGAAGCTGAATGCCCTCCCACCTACAAATCAGATGGTAAATAGACTTCATTGCCTTGACATTATAAAGTAATCATACCTTGACTTATCCAAAGCATTATTAATTCTTTTTCTTCTTTATAATTTCTATTTCAGGAAACTGAAACAATTTTGAAAAGTAAAGGAAGTGTTTCCCCATTCCAAATATTCTACCTTTAAAGACAAAAATAATAACTTAGAATAATGGCAAGATAAATTGGAGGAATCAAACAACATTGAAAACCCACTTAACACCCACACTCACTGTCTGTCTGAAAAGTTCCAAGTTCTATCACTTTTAACAAAGCCTAAAGATTTCACTTGGCTTTTTTAATATCAAAGAAAAAGAAATTTCTGAATCACTGTGAGTGCTTTTTATGAAACACCTTATTTTTAAGAACAGTGACTAGACCCATGCCCTGCACATCGGGAACTCAATAAAGACTTGCTGATTGCTTAAGAACTGATGAAAGCATCTGGTTGGAATTAGATGATACTCCATATATGGGAAACATAGCAATTTTTATGCACAGGCTCTTTTGAACCTAGGAAGACATAACTAGAAGATCATTAGTGGCACAGATTCTACATAAGCCAGTTATATCATACAGAGAAGGAAACAGCTTCATGCTTAAGACACATAGAAAGCCTGAGGAGTGACACAGAGGAGCGGACACAGAAGAGATCTCTGAACAATGTCTGGAATCACTTAAAGAACAGAGACTATGTGCTCTCAGTGCTCTGAGTTCACATCAGCTTGCCCCAAAACCTGCTCTCTTGTCTTCTCCCCTTGCTGACAATCACAGGTTCTGGTTTAGGCCTGCCCCTCACTTGCCAACCAAACTGCTACATCCCAAATCTGTGCTCTTATTTATACTTCACTTCCTCTCCAACTTTTCTTTTGTCCCTAATCATCTGAGTCTTACATATTTCAGACACCTGATCAAAAGTCATGTGTCTACTCCTGGAATATAAATTTTTTCCCCTTAATAGACCCTTGCACATTGAGCCAGTATTTTTTTAAATCAAGTTCTTGCTATTTAATTGTTCACCAGGTCTTCCACATTTACAATTTTTCTCCTGCAGGAAATATATTGAGAATAAAGTCTATAATTCCCACATCTTTTTTGCCAGTGGGCGGCTTTTTGCACGAAACATCACATTCAGTGGATCAACTCCATTTCTGTGCTTAATATCTACATTCCCACTGTTTTCAACTTGTCCATGCATTGAGATGACTCTATGACAAGAGGTTTAATTAAATTTTAGTGTTGCTACTGGACATTGCAGAACCATCAGTACTGACTCTGCCAAAATCTATAGATAAAATCCGTAACTTCTAAAGGGAGATGGAAAGCTGTATCATCACAGTTAATTCCTGGGAGGCCAATTAACATGGTGGTTTTGAAAAAGGTTTTGAGAATGCAACAGTTACTTTATAGCTGGTGAGCTATTAACTTCTTTAACCTCAGTTTTTTCTTCTAAAAGACATAAATAATAATTGCATTTTCCTCATAGAGTTTTCTTTATGAAGAGAAGGAAGATAATATGGATAGCATAGCACCTGGGACAGAGAAAGCCCTCAATAAATATATGCCACTAGTATTGTGATTAATTAATTAACCAAAGACTCATATTCATTTTAAAGATACAGTGGTCATGCTAATGATAAACAGTGTGTCCAGATTGAGATTAGCTTTAATAAATACATGTATTGAGGACTGAAGATACCCAAAATTAAATTGGATACTCACAAGCAGAATATTAGAGCTTGACCCCTACCTCTTACCCAGTGCAAAAATAAACTCCAAATGGATCAAAGAATTAAATGTAAGACTTGAAACTACTAGAAGAAAACAGGGGAAACACTTCAAGGCATCTATATAAACAATTTTTTTAATAGGAACCCCAAAACACAGGAAACAAAAGCAAGAGTAGACAAGTAGGATCATATCAAAGAAACTTCTGCACACAAGAAAATAATCAACAAAGTGAAGAGACAAGATACAGAATTTGGAAAAATTTTTGCCATTCAACTGACATAGGATTAATATCCAGAATATGCAAAGAACTTTAAAAACTCAGTAAGAATACTCAAATAATCCCATTTAAAACTGGAAAAAGGACCTGAATAGATACTTTTTAAAAGAAGAAATTCAAATGGCAAACAAATTCATGCAAAAGTGCATAAATTCACAAGTCATCAGGGAAATGCAAGTCAAAACCACAATGAGTTATCATATCATTCCAATTAAAATGACCATTATAAGAAAGTAAAAAAATTGCAAATGCTGGAAAGAAAATGGAAAAATGGGAACTCTTATATACTGTTTGAAGGAATGTAAATTCCTATAGCCAGTATGGAAAATAATATGTAATTCCTCAAAAAATAAAAATAGAACTGTGATATGATCTAAGGATCCCTCTTCTGGGTATATATCCAAAGGAAATGATACCTGTATATCAAAGATACACCTGCATGCTATGTTTATCTAGGACATGAAATCAACCTAGATGCTCATCAATGGATGAATAGATTTTAAAAAGTATACACATATACACATACATGCATACACACACACACACACACACACAGATAAATTTGTAAAACAATAGAACCTAATCTTGAAAATGGAGGGTATCACTGTGGCTTTATAGTCATCCAGACACAAGTGAGAATTATAGCTTTCCCACTTCTAAGTTCAACTTCCTCATTTGACACAAGAAAAGAAGGTAATTCCTACTTTTTAAAATGGCTATAATTGCATGTATATCCCCTAGCAGTCAATGAACAACAGCTGTCATGATTTCTGAGTCTTCTATCTTCCTGATTATTCTAAGGGACAGCTGCTGTGCAATTTTAATATAAATCTTAGAAAGAGGGTACACATCAAGAAGCTTCCTTAGGCTCTGCTCTTTCATCTCTCCAGGGGCATTCCTTCAGAATTGAGGCAAGTATATCTTTGGGAACAGACTCATGTGGGAGAAATTGGAAGAGGCAATTTGCGGACTCTTTTTCTATAGTGTTGGCAGAATGTGGGTTGTCATCACAGGATGGGTATTGTCTTGCTTCCTGCAATCTTACAATTGTCTTGCTGTGACATGGTATTATTTTCATCTCCATGATGGGCTGATTATAAGGTAAAGCTGCTCTGCCTGACCAACGTGCCAGGTGCCTGCTCTAACAATTCCAACTGTTACTACTTAAAAAAAAAAAAATAGAAATGTGGAGGGAAAACAAGGAGCCACCAACCAGAAAGCACTTCAGACCATTCCACAAAGAGACCAGATGCTGCTAGACAGTCTTTTGTTTGGACAAGTACTTCTTATTCTTCCCTGGGATCAAGTGAAGAATTCAACCAAGGCCTGCCCAATGCAATGAAGTTGACAATTATCTAGCAACATCTGGAACACAGGGCAGTTCTTTTCTCCTCCACTGAAGGGGCGCTGAAAAGGCAGAAAGGAAAGATATACAGCTATACAAAGACCAAAGTAAAATTTAAGTAGTTCAATTCATTTCTTCCCCTACATAAGATGTAGAATTGGAGCCAGTAATCCAATCAAGCCACTGAAGCCATTTAGTTATCCAGCCTGTGCCAAGAGCTAGGAAAAATTTAGGAGATATAATCATGACCAGGATGAACATATAAACATAGTCCTTGGCATCAAGGGGGTTGAATTTTAGAGATTTAATAAGCCACCAAAATAATAACAATAATTACAAAATAAAGAGAATCACAAATGTGCACTTATTGTGGAAGAGACATCTACAGGAGTTGTCATTGTAGCTTAGACATGAAGAATGGATAGAAAGAGAAGTGCTCCAGGCTGAGGGAAGAAGATGGGCACAGACCTAAAGACAGGAGGAAGCTTAATGTAATAAAGGACCTGAAAGAAGTCACTAAAGCAGAGTGAGTAACGGGGAAAGTGCAAGATGAGGGTGGAAAAAGCCAGAGCCCTCCTCCAGCAGAACATTTAGGTCATGACTCATAAAATAGTGAAATAGGAAGCCATGGCGTAGCTTTTAGAGGGAGAAAGACATGATGCAATTTAGACAACCTCCCAAAACAATAAGAGGGCAGATTCTTGAGATGGCTTACAGAGGCCCAAATCTTGGCTCAACCAGGTATTAAGTGGGTGACTTTGTGTTTCCTCATCAGCAAAGAACAATAATAATAGTACCTACTCAATTGGTTTGGAATTTAAATGAATTATTTCATGGGAAACCCAAAGAACAATGGATAAGTTGTAGCAAGTACTCAACAAAAGTTTTGTATATATGTATATACACCGAGATATATATATTCATATATATCATATGTCTACATAAATATAACCATTATATATATAAGCTAATAATTTTTATTATTTTAAGGCTATTGTTCCTGCTGGTGGGTGGGTGAATAATTGGAACACAATAAAAAGTGGACTCAGGAAGACATATAAGGAGAGTATAGTTAGTAAGATAAGATGGAAATGTTGAAGGCCCCAAATAGCAGGGTGACTTCGTGCCAGTGAGATTGAGAAAGAGATGGATCAATGTATCTTGTGGTCATGAACAAACTAGAATTCCTGATGGATTCCCTATGACAGTGAAAAGAAGGAAGATCAAGAATATATCTTAGACTATCCAAAATATAAAAATGTGGAAAAAAATCCAAGTGTCCATCTCTGGATGAATGGAAAATCAAAGTGTGCTACATTTGGTTGACCCTCCAAATCCACAGATTCTGAATTCTCAGGTGGAGTCAACTATGAATCAAAAATATTCAGCAAACAATTGCATCTGTATTCATAAGTACAGATTTTTTTCTTGTCACTAAATAATACAGTGTTAAAACTATTTTTATAATACTTCTATTCCATTAGGTATTATTAGTAATCTGGCGATGATTTAAAGAGAGAGAATGTGTATAGGTTATATACAAATACACAGGAGAATGTGTATAGGTTATATGCAAATACTATCATTTTATATAAAGAAGTTGAGCAGTGCTGATTTTGATATCCTCAGGGGAGTTCAGGATCCAATTCCCCAAGTGCACCAAGGGATTACCATTTATGCAATGGAATTTTATTTAGTCATAAAAAGGAACAAAATACTAATACATGTTACAATGTGGAAAATACCAAATGCTGTACTAAGTGAAAAAAGCCAGACACAATAGGTCACATATTACTTAATTCCATTTACATGAAATATCATATCTATAATAAGTAAAACCATGAAGACAGAGAGTATATTGATGGTTACCAGAGTCAGGGGGAGGACAGGAGAAAAGTAACTGTATAATGGGTATCAAGTTTCCTACTGTGGTGAAAATGTTTTGGAATGAAATAGAGAAACAACATTGTGACTGTACAAAATGCTCTGAATTCTTCACTTTAAAATTGTTAATTTTATGTTATGTGACAATCAACTCAATATTTTTTTTTTTAAGTAATGGGCTTGAGGTTATGTCTTGATCAACTGGATGAAGAGATTCTCAAGTCAAATGAAGAAAAAGGCTCAGTGTTCTGTTTTTTTTTTTTAAAGTATGTGATTTTCATAATTTCTGTAAGTGAAAACATAAGAAAAAAGTTAGATATATAAATCTGAAGCTCAAAGGAGATATTAGAACTTAAAGCATAAATTTTAAAACAGAAGTGAATGATATAACTTAAAAAAGAATTTAGACCGAGGACACACTTTGAGAAAGGCCAATATCTAAGAGAAAACCCAGAAGGGATATTGGGAAGTAGAAGGAAATTAAGAAAATAATGCTGGAAGCCAAAGTAGAGGATGCTTTAAGCAGGTGGAGTTTTGCCTTTGACAAACATTGCTGAGAATTCAAGAAAGATTGGCAGGGAAGAAGTCCATTGGATTTGGCAACCTAAAGTTGTTGTTGAACTTAGCAAAAGAAGTGCCAGTTAGCAGAGGTAGAAAGGTACATTGGACCAGATTGAGGAGTAGAAGGAAGATAAGGAGGTCAAGGCAGTTTGTTTGGATAGTTGAGAATTTGTGTATAAAGAAAAACAGGAAAATAGGGCAGGAACTTATGGACACATGAAAAAAAATTCCTAAGTGTTGGGAAATACTAGAACTTGTTTGTATGATAACAGTGAGATGCTGCTGCTAAGGGAAAACAGGAATAACAAAAGAAGCAGAGTCTTTGATAAGCCAAGAGGTAATGAGATCCAGAGGACCACAGGAGGAATGGTTCTTCTGGGAAGAAGAGAATCACTTCCTTCATTGTGGGAGAATTTGGACACAGATGCACCGAGTTGGCAGGTTTTGTGGTGGGAAGATGAGTGAATTCATTTCCAGTGACTTCTATTTTCTCAATGAAGTATGAGTCTGGGTCATCAGTAGGAGGAGGATGTGTGGGAGGTTTGAGGAAAAAGAAGATGATATGGTACAGTCATCTCAGAGAAAGGGAGAAAATAGGATTCTTGAGCAGTGTGGGGTGCCTGCTGGAGGGTTCTGAACTTTGAATCAGTCATCCTGGCTTTGTGATTTTCTCCAACAAAGTTGTTGCTTGGTTTTGAGCAAAGAGAAAACAGGGAAGAGTACCACAGCCCTGGAATAGCCTTTATGATTCACCCCAGACCTACCATATTCTTCCTGCTCACTGGTTTCTGGGCACTGAACACAGTTTAATAGGGCCATCTGTTAAATATAGAAAGGGAGGAACATCAGCAACAAGAATTGTTTGTGTGCCTGGACAGCTGATGGTGGTCACAAGTTTATGCCCAAATCCGTGGAGCCAGCTACCCCAATGCATCCAATAGGAAGCGCAGTCTTGTAGCCATGCTCACAGTGATGATTGGCCACCATGGGAATTGCCATGTGAAAAAAGGCCAAAGTCATTTCAGAGCTAAAAGCACAACCTCACTAATTCAGTATGTGCTAGATCTGAATTAAAGGATCTATAATAGATTTAAATGCAAAGAAATGAATTGTGTTTCTTTCCAAGTATAACACAATAATGCAATCCATTCCTTTGCATCTAAATTGTGTCAAACTAAGTTCTAAATACATGAAGTCCAAATTAGTTAACTGATAAAAAGAAAGTGAGAAGAGAAAAATAAAGAGCCCAGTAGATCCTAAAATAACAGAAATAAAAGGTAGGATAAGAAGACAGAATGAATTTTCATGGGGTCAGAAAAGCCGTTCACATGGATAAATTAAGAAAGACATTGCAGCAACCAACACTGTGGTTATGGGAGCAGATGAATGCCCGTGCTGCCCTGTGGGAGCTCTCCTGTCCTTGTCTTTCGTCACACCATTTAGCCAGGCTCACATGTCCTCCCCTGTTAACTGTCATCTGTCCACACCTGTTTCACCTTCAGGAATTCACTCTGCCTTCCGCTAATCATACTGAGGTGTCAGTTTAAAGAACTTTCTAGGAAGATCTTCTTTATTACACTCAGCTGTGTAATAAAGCTCTGCCTTTTCTGGAATATGCTTTCTGGGGAGCACATTGCAATTTAATTATGTTGAGGGGGCAATTGTCTAATACCAATTTCTGCTCAACACTATGTTTCCAGCTCCTGGTATGTATCTTAGCACTCAGAGACCACATAATCCATGTAATCATGAAAGGAAAGGAAGGGAGGGATGCAGGGGAAGGAAGTAGGAAGAACAGATAGAGGGAATGCCATCTCTTAACCTACAAAAGGTCTTCCCCTTCCTTTGAATTCATAGGATATATAGTTTCCATGTCCTGCACTGAGTACTTAAATATATGCTTCTCTGATACTTGGATTTTTATAATGTGTAAATACTATGCATACAATAGCCACTGAGTGATTATATAAATGAATAAATCTCATGCTATTTGCATATAAGGATATAAGAAAGTCCACAAGCTGAAAGTGGCATCAAATATGTCCCCAAACATGCTAATAACTTGTTATGAATTTTTTAGGGTTATGTCTAAACTGTTATTCAATGTGTGTCTTTTGGTGGAATTAAATAATCCTTATATGTCATGAAACACTACCAAGGAATTTCTTCTTACTTCTCCTTTCTCATCACCCATCACTCATTGCTTCACATTTAAATTTCAGCAATTCAAAACAATCCATCATTCCTTGGTGGCTTTTTCTGTCTTATAGCTGCAATGTCTTCTTCCCAGGATAAAATTCTTCTTTTTCAAGATCCATCAAATCCTTCCCATCATCCAGGAAGTCTTCCAGTATTCCTACCACTGATTGTTCAATGATGAGTCCCCAAGTCACTGTGGGACTGTGTCTCTTTCATCTCTGTATTCTAGGCCTTAGGGTATGGGTTGAAATCCAGTAGCTACCAATGAACATCTATGGAACTGAGCTGTTGTTCATTAGGACTCTGCAGCCTTCATGATTTCATAGAATTCATTCAGCTTTTCTGAATGTACTTTTCAGGTCAATTGTCATAATTTATAATTTGATCACATTATGAGGGGTATAATGCCTACCAGAAATAGATTTTTTCAAATTCAACTGCCCTTTTAAAATTTTTAAAATTTATCTTGGTTATGAAGGTCTGTATCAGATATTTTATAAAATCATCCATTCCTGTACAATTGCATTCAAGCGTATCATACCAATTTTATCCACAGAAAGGGTATCAGCATCCATCATATAATTTTTAAAAATGGTAATAAGTGTACATCTTGAAGATAGGAATGCATGCTTTTAGTACAAGGATGAGTTTGTTCTATTTTATTTCCCATCACTCTCCTCTTTCTTCCCCATCCCATTCCTCATGTCCTAACATTTTCGGCCCTTTTGTTTGTCTTCATTTCCTATATGTTTTCCCAACCACTGCTGATATGCAGGATTTGCACAGATCCACTCAGAGCAAACGTGGGTTTTGCTTTTGCTAACTCCTTTTTCTAGCATGAGAATTTAGACAGCAGAGACTATAGACTTGGAGTATGGATTTGTGTTCCCAGGTTCCAAATGGCATCAAATCAAAAAAGAATTGCATTCACAAAACTAAAGACATTATCTCACTCTTCTTCTTTGCAGTCCTAGGGGTTGAACCAGAGCCTTGTACATGCTAGGGACTGAGCTCTATCCTCTGCCTATCTCTGTTTTTTTTTTTTCCAATAGAAAAATAAAAATTGTATATATTTATAGTATAGAACATGATGCATGATATGTTTCCATTGTGGAACAGCTAAGTCAAGCTGACTGTTTTCATCTTTTAATAACCTCTTCTGCTATCCTTAGTGCCAAATGCAGAAGAGAGGGTCAGGGAAAGGAGAGGGAAATCATGAGCCCAAAAAGATTTTCTGCTGGGACATCATGAGAAGCATGAAGGAAGAATGAATTAAATTGCACTTGATAAGGACAAACTCACAGAAGGAAAGATGGGAAAAGGCAAGAGAAAGTTATGACAATCTCAAGCTCTAGCAAAAGAGCCCTTCCTCTGTTGGGCTAGAGCCCACTGAACCATTCCTGTGGGGAGCCATCCTTGGGGAAGCTGTGACTCAGGGACCTGGCCAGCAAGAATGTGTGGGCAAGGCAACGAATTACGGTAAAGAAATGACTACCAGAATGTGGTGGTGACAGCAGCACTTACTGGCACCTGTACTCAGAAAAACTCATTCATTCACCTTCTCAAGTGTTATTTATGAGGCACCTACTGAACCCAAATCATAGCCCCTAAATAAGCATCATCTTCCAGATTCTCATAACTGCATATTTAGATTGCTCCTAAATGTTCTCTTTGTCTCTTCTCTCTCCCTGTTCCAGTCTATCCTACACACAAAGGCCAGGAAATTCCTCCTCCTACACAAGAGTGGTTAAAAGTACAGGTTCTGGAATTAGACTTCCTGGATTCAAATTCTGACTTCATGACTTATTAGTCCTGTGATCTTAGGAAAGCTACCTAAACTCTCTGAGTTCCGGTGTATCAGGCAGCTTAGGCTGAATGGCAGAAATGAATGTCTCCAAAGTCTGCATAGTTTTAACAGTAAAGGTAAACCTTGTTCATGCTCATATCTATCATGAGTCTGAGTCCAAGTCCAGTAAACTGCCCATGCTGTAACCAAGGTCAAAGGTGCAGCCCTCTCTGGATCATGCCAGTGGCAGAGGGAAACCTCACAGTGCTATTAAAGCTTTTGCTTAGAAATGTCACATGCCACTTTTGCACTCACATTTCATTTGTTTAAACAAAGAGGCAGGACTGGGAGGAAGAGGGAGAAAAACCTATGTTGAAAATAGAGTTAACTAGACCCAAAATCCTTGTCCACAAAATAACTTCCTTAGTAACACATTCACCCTCTTCTCAAATACAAATGTTAAGTACAACAAAATCAAAATATTATTTTGTTATCTTCTGCCCAATCACTGTTTGATATTTCAAATAAATTGGCTTAATAAATATTTTTATTTCTTTTTTTGTTCTTTTTTGTTTATTTTTTTTTTTTTGTGGTACTGGGGATTGAACCCAGGGCTTTGTGCTTGCAAGGCAAACACTTTACCAACTGAGCTACATCCCCAGCCCAAATTGGCTTAATAAATAATGAATAATGAATCCACTAAGGAAAGATAGGGTTTTCTACAAAACAAAAAATTATTTTTTGAAGTTCTGCTTGCAAAATAAAACTAAGACACGGAACCCTGGTGGTGATTTTGACATTGAACAAGTGAGCTGCAACACAGGAATGATTCAGATGAAAACTATTTAAGAACCTTCATATTCTCTATGGATCTGCCCACATATCTTCACAATTCCTCACATTGCTAAATGTTTTATAGACTATCATATATTCTATAAAATACAGTGAAGTATAACGTCACCAGCACTACTTCATTTGTGAAGATCATGAATGAAAACTACCAAAGACACCAGAAGCATAAATGCCAGTACATGGGTTCAGTTAGACTCACTGTTGTAACAACCAACCTGAAATCTCAGTGGCTTATCACAATAAATTCTCATTTCTTGATCTCATCATGGTCCAGTGTGGGGTGGGGGTGACAACGTGGGGGTGGGGGCTAGAAGCTCTCCTCCACATCTTGCCATTTGCCCTCCCCTGTGTCCTTGGGGTCCTCTCATACAGTTGTAAGAGAGAAAAATAAAGCAGAGAATTGTATCTGGGAGAGGTTTTTGGCCAAAGTGTGGAAAATATGCATACCACTTCCATCACACTCAGGCACCGCTCAGGCACAAGTCACACCAATTGCAAAGGAGGCTGAAAGTGTCAACCCATGGTGTGTCCAAAGGAAGGCAGTGTGAAAAACAACCGTCCAGTCCGTACCACAGTGATCTAGGCTCACTTTCCAGCTCGGTGACTTGATCCAGTATACAAAGCTTAAGGCCAAGAATTCAAATGTGTGCATTTACAAAGTCACAAATTACAACATGTCCTGCGTATTTTGCCTCCTGTACCTTGTACCTTTGGAAATAACAAAGGTCACTTTGCCATCAGAAGAACTGATTGTGATACAAATTGCAGAATCATTTCATGAAAACTAAGAAGTGTGATCATTGGATTGAGATAATAGCTAAATCCAAATAACCACTGAAATGCTAAACACACCTGGAGCACCACACAGGCACAAAGCAACTTCGCACCATCGTTCTGTGCTTTGTGCAAACACAGACTCCTTCAACAGAGGCTGACAAAAGCATTAAAAAAAAAAAAAAAAGAAGAAGAAGAAGAAGAAGAAGAGAAAGGATATGTACACAAGGAAATGAACCAAATCAAATGTTTTGGGATATGCTTGACTACCTGCCTTGATAAGGAATCAGATGAATTCATAAGATTTGCCCGCCCTCACAGTCAATAATTGTTAGAAAATTGTCAGGCCCAAGATGGATGACATCATGCAGGGCAAATGAAGATCATTTCCTTCTACATTGATTGGTGCTTGGGTTTTGTTTATACCCCAGCTGCCTGGACCTTGTTGTAAGTAACCAGATATCCAAGGTTCGAAAGAGGCTTTCCATTTGCATCACTGCACAATGAGGGCAGCCAACAGGAAGCCCAGTGATTCAGAGAACTTGTTTTAATTGAAATCAATACCAATGCAAGCAAGACTGCTTGGAATGGCAGCGCTATGCTCTGATGGAATATTTTCATGGTCTCTGCCAGTGACAACTGTTATCAAGAACGAACTAATAACTTCAACAGTGACTCACTGTGCTTTCCAGGAGGAAGGAAAAAAAATCTTTGGACTATTGAAAGTTTTCAATTAGGACAAGAAAAATTTTACTTCTTCAGATTTTTATTGTTTCAATTATAGATTCAAGTTCCATTCCAGTTTGAGTTTCCTTTAAATGGAACCCCGAGACCTCCTCTGCCAACACCACTCTGCCCTTTCTTCTTCACTCTCACTAAGATTAAGTCTAATGAAAAACAATAATTATGATAATTCATAAGTACTGGACATCTTCCAGGTGCAGTACTATATCCTAGTCCAAAGGTCAGAAAAACCATTAAATTTTGTTTAGGGAGGACCAGATTGCAAATATTTAAGACTTTGTGGGCTGTCGTATCTTAATTATAACCACTCAGTTCTGCTGCTGAAACATAGATAATATCTAATGAATAGCTATTCTCTGTGTCCCAATAAAACTTTATTTACAAAACAAAGAGCAGGATAACTTTGGTCTACAGGACCCAGGTACTGGACTTCACATGGTTTATTATCTAATCTTGACTGAGGAGGGTGTTATTATTTTGCACATGAGGCTATTTGTTGCACACCAGGCTTCACTAGCACTGGGTGAATCTATGTCTAAAACCAAAGGCTTGTCTAACAGTAAAACAGACTTGTTTTTATCCACTTGGCCACTTCATTGTCTGGCTAAAGAAGAAAGCAAGGAAGACTAGGAAATAGCAGAAGCTGTACTGCCTGGGCCTGATTATTTACAAATCCAACTGGGCCTTCTTGGTGATTCCTTGTTGACCTGTTCAAATTGTTCATGATACAAGGTATGTAAAGAGCCAGATACCCTCTATGATAAGCACCATCAGAGCAGGTAAACTCTCCAAACAAGTTTTCTCCCTATGGCTCCTGAAACTTCCAATCCACATAAAGGGCCAAAAGTGAGGGTCACTTGAGAATTAATTTGGTTTCTAACAGATATCATATTTATAATACCATATTTTTAATGCCCACAAAACAGGGAGTGAATGTATCTCTATCTCTGAAGAGTCTTGCACAGCACCTAAGACACAGCAAGTTCTCAAGTGATATCTGTCATGTCTTCACAGAACATCGATATAACACAAGTTAAAATATTATCCCTGTAGCCCATAAGCAACCCCTCTAGCAAAAGAGAAATATACACAAATAGTGTATTCTGCCTGCATCATTGCTTCAGATCAAAAGAAAATTCAAAAAGTGCTGCAATTGTTGAGAAGAGCAAAGAGAGTTTAGATGACAGTACATCAAAGCTAGATCTTGGAACATGGGTGAGATTAGCTAGGTGGAGATGTTGGAGAAAAGACATCTCTGGCAAAGCAGAATTGATGAGCCGAGACAGAGAGGAGGGAAAGGTGGGACATTGGCACAGAAGTGTCTTGGTTTCATGAGAACATGGAACAAGTGGCAGGGATTGGTGAATAATGAAAGACAAGGCTGGAAAAGCACAGTAAGAGAAAGCCGGATGTGAATCATTATAGAAAGATTTTCAAATAAAAACTAACAAAAGGGAATGTGTTTACAAACAAAAAATATATCAATGTCTTTCCATTTTCTCCAAAATGTAGAATTAATTTCCTAATTTAAAAGGAAGTTGACTAGAAAAGAGTGTTGCTAACCTATAATATCATAGAAAAATTAACATCACAAGTAGAGTGGTTTATATAAACACACAATTATTTGTAAAATTATTGCCCTTGTTATATCTTAGATGTGTGGATTTATATATATTCTAATTTAACTAAACATACCATGTCTCAGGGAGTATCTCAGACATGAAGTAGGAATGCAATCTATTTTTTCTCACAATTATAGTCCCAGAACCTGGAATTGGATCTGGTGTTTGGCAGATGCATAATAAATGCTTAAAGAACAAATGAATATAATAGCATTGTCATTCGTATCTATAAAAATGAGCATCTTTTCTGCTTATTTTTTGGTTTGTGCAAATATATGTCAGCTATCTGATAGCCAACCAGGAAATGCACAAATAAGCTTATTGATAAACACAATAAATCAATAAATATGGGTTAGTTTAGGCCCTTGCCTTGATGTTAGAGTTGATTTCAGAAAGAATCAACCTGGATTCTTATTTTAAAATTAGGACTTTTAGAATTTAGCTGTATTTGAGGAGTCCATATAGTTCACTATTTATCATGGCTACAAATAACTTACAGGAGAAAAAATTCTATACTAAATCAAAATAAAAATTATCAGCCCCTTGATGGTTTTCCCACCCCACTTCTATCACCTATTCCTATCTGACTTACTCTGGTCTAGTTAGCTTCCTGAAACTCAAGTATGATTGTGTTTTTTTGTGTTTTTTAAGCTGAGATTAATGGGTCACTTATAATTTAAATATGTGCAAAATCTTACTAGCAATATCCTAGTAAATAGATTACAGCAGCATAAGTAAATTAAATTGGGGAGGTTTTCATGGAAATTCCTATATCTGTCTGGGCTAGTCTTTAGAGTCTAGTGGAAGGGAAATCACTCCCTGCATTTCCTAATCACTGAAGCTAAAGCAAGATTTCCTTGCCAAGTAGGCAAAGCATAATCTTTAGAGACACCCTTGCCTCAGAGTAAGATGATGAAACCCCCAGATGGTGGCTTGTTTCTTCCATATGGCACAGAAGCATGTACAATGTCAATCAGTAATAAAATTGGAACCCAAGAATGGTCCAAGACAGTGTAACTTCTACAATAAATACAAGGTGATTTATCTTTTTTCTTGCTTCTCCTCCTTCTTCTCCTCTTTTTTTCCTCCTCTTCCTCCTCCTCCTTTTCCTTGTCACTAGCTACTATTGTTTACTTAAACATTTCTTGGTGGTAGTGGTTACAGTGTGGAGTATCATCCCAGTGCACTGCAGGCAACAGCTAGCTCCTGAGGTTATTACAGTGGCTGGCTGAGCAGAGTGGCTTCCAAAAGCGGAGGTGGAAATTAAATGGCATTTACATAGCAGAGCTGTAGGGATAATTAGTAATTGGACACACAGCCATTCAGAGCAAGGTCAACAGAAGGAGTCACATAAGCATCATACACTGTTTAATGGGCTGTGTGAAATGAGTGGGTGGTCTAGGCTCAGCTCTGGTCAGGTACTGGTTCCCACACTCCCAGGCTCAGGAGAGGGTCTAGAGTTCCGCTGTACACAAAGAGTCATACATACAGCTCTTGCTAGGCAGAGTTTGTCATGAAAATTGACATTAGGCCAGAGGCTGGGGCTCTTCTGGACAAATAAAGTCATTCAATGAAGCTGCAAATACATGACATTTTAGGAGCACTGCTAAAACTAAATTATGTAAGTTGGTAAAAATTTTCAACTTGAATAATTTCTCCATTTCTTTCCTAATACATTATGAAAGGGAATAAGGAGAGTCATGTTAATCCCAGGTTAAATGAAATGTTTGGATGGAAGGAGGGAAGAAAGGCTTCATGTTGAAGTTTCAAAAGCAGGAAAAACAGAAAATGGCTTCAAATCATGAAAACACTTAAGAGTGGCCTGACAATATGAAGATTGACCAGTTTATTGGGTGGAATTTGGTTATCTTCAGCTATGAAGTTTTCCTCCCTCCCACATCCCTGTTGAATTCAGGATAGTGTTTATTTTCAGTGGTACCAGCCCTCTAAGAGTGACAATATAGATCACTCTTCTATGCTCAGGGCAAACAAATTAAACAAGCAAAGAAAAGCAAAACGTGATGTCATGTTATACTATGAATTGCTAGTAACATTTCAACAATACTGCTTTATTGGTATTTGAATTTGACAGATATTTGTCACAATCCTACTGTGTGCTATTCTGATACTCTTCCTATACTCTAGACTACATCCAAATGGAGCTCAAGCATAGGTCAACACACAGACATGTCTCAAATTCCTTAGAGTAGGAAATCAGCAAATTTCTTTGTAAAAGGCCAAATAGCAAATGTTGTTGGCATCATGCATCATGTGTTAGTCTTTGCACAACTATTCAATTCTAGAATTACTTTGTGAAAGCTGCCATGGGCAGTACATCAACGAATGATGTGGCTATGCTGTAATATGACTTCATCTTAAAAACAGGTGGCAGGCCTACAGGCTGTAATTTACCAAACCCTGCTCCAGAACATATGAAGTCACCTGAAAATGAAACTAAGAGAGAATGGAAGAAAGAGCCAAAGTTTACTGACTAATTTTTGAAACCATGATCTGAATTATCCCATTCATGGTTATGAAGACACAAATTAATCCCTTTAGCCAGATGCAGAAGCAGCTTCAAGTCAGAGTATTTTATAAAGTCATGATCTATGTTTCATCTACTTTCAAAAAGAATTTGAAATTGCTGCCACTGGGAATATACACCTAAAGACATGCCTATGTGATATGATAGAAGAGACTTCCCCAACCAATGTAATTCTAAGCAGAAGCATATGTCATCAATTAGAAATTCACTAGAGATGACAACTTGCCATCCTCTAACACTTAATTAAGATGGACTGTGCCAAGACTGAGCAGAAAAAAAGAGAGAGCAAAGAGAGAGTTTTCAGGAAATCTCTCAAGAATATCCTAAAGCAGTAGAGAAGACACCTTTGAGGATGCGGTATGAGCTAAATTTAGGGTTATTGTCAAATCAGCCATTATTAAAAACAAAGAACATAAAGACGAAAGAATTAACATTTTTGAGAAAGTACCTTTGCTAAGCATGGCATTTAGTACTATAAAATGGATTATATATTTTATTTTTCCTTTTTTTCTATTCAGATATTTATTCATGAAATTTGAGAAACACATTCAAATCATAGCAAACTCCTTATCATTTATGTGGTTTGTAAATAGTTTTTCCCAATCCATAGGTTGCTTTTTCATTTTTTTGACTATTTGCTATACAGAAGATTTTAGTTTGTCAAAGTTCCATTTATTATATGTAGCCTGAGCTTTTGATATGACATACAAAAAAAAAAATCATGTCAAAGCCAATGTCAAGGTGGTTTTCCTCTATGTTCTCTTCTCAAAGTTTTGTGGTTTCAGGTCTCATTTCTGTTAATATTTTCAATCCTTCAAGGTGGATACATTTAACCATATATTACATATATCAGGAATGCGAACGTACCTAATTTGCAGAAGATAAACTTCAAGAATTGGGATTTAAACACAGCTCTCTTTGTTTCCAAAGAGCATGGCTTTCAGTTAAACAACACTAATTCTTGGGCACCAAATATTAATATTTTGCTTGTCTCAAGTCGAGAATTCTTATTTTTTTTACTTTCTCTTATTTATGGCATGATCTTATTCTCTGATCATTGTTGAATCAAATTATGATCAATATGACTTTAAAAATACTGTTAATGGGGACTGGGGATATAGCTCAGTTGGTAGAGTGCTTGCCTCACAAGCACAAGGCCCTGAGTTCAATCCCCAGCACCATAATAATAATAATGTTAATGGTTTAGATATGAGGGTCCCCCCTCAAAAGCTCATGTGTGAGAAAATGTAAGAATTTTCAGAGGTGAAATGATTAGTTTTAAGAGGTATAACCTAATCCGTGGATCAATTCGCCAATATGGATTACCCAGGTGATAACCGTAGGCAGATAGGGTGTGACTAGAGGAAGAAAGTCACGGGGGTGTGTTGTAGGGTTTATATTTTGTCCTTGGTGAGGGGATCTCTCTGTGCTTCCTGATTGCCAAGTTCTGATATGCTTTCTTCCACCATTCACTTCCACCGTGATGTTCACCTTCAATTCAGAGTTATGGGTTGAGCAACCATGGACTGAATCTCTGAAACTGTGAGCCAAAATAAACTGTCCCTCCTCTTCATTGTCCTTGCCAAGTCTTTTGGTCAAAGAAATGAAAAAACTAACTAAAACAAACACCCAATCCTATAATTAGTATAAATTTCTTCTTCTTCTATTTGAGACAACTGGTCCACCAGAAATTAAAGACAAGGCCTTTGGTTAAAAACTGCATCCTTTCTCTTTTTTCACTCAATTAACTGGAGCAGGCTTTTAAATATTCCATAATTCTCATGCATTTAGTTATAAGCCAGGCATGATAAAAAAAGAAGAAGAGGAAGAGGAAGAAAGAGGAGGAGGCATAGCATGAGGAAGAGAACTAACATTAACTAGGCACTAAGGATATGGCAATCGGTGATACTCTCTAATAATTGTCTGATAATCCTATGAGGAGGGTACTAGTATGTTTCCATTTTATGGAAACTATCTTTCACAAAGAGAAACATTTACTCTGAGTCATCATCTAGAAAAGAAACTAAGTTGGAATTCAAATCTACATCTGCCTAAATTATTTATAAATTCAAACCTTAGCAAAAAATCACGAAGATACTTTTCCCATTTACCAGTGACAACATCCTTGTGTTGGTAAGTACCAAGAATATAACTAACTTCTTTCATATAGCTACATAAAAGATTTCTGAACCCGGGCACAGGAGTCTACGAGTAAGAAACTTCTTCTGTCCAACCTATTCACTCTCCTCACTACTTCAAACCCCTACTGAAACTGGGAGCAGAAACTACTAACAAAAGAAGGGAGACAGGACAGACATTTTTGAAGGATAAACAGGAACAGCTTAACGAAGTCCTTTGAAAACTTTATTTGGATAATTTATATATATACATATGTATATATATGTATATACATATATATATGTTCATATATATATATATATATCTTTATTTAAAAGCAATCACAATTAAACTTGAAATATTATACTTGCCAGAATAATTTACTGGCATAGAGGTAAGATGTGTACCATATATATAAAAGAAAGGAAATACAAATTATTGCCCTCTTTTTTTATTTCCCAACAGCCAGGTGGCAAGGGCACCCCATGATGGGTTTTCCAACATCACAAAGGTTAGAATCCATGACTTTTTACTGAATTTAGAAAGTCCATATTCTATGTGCATTCACCTAAGGCTATGAGTCAAATGACAAATTGCATTTTATTTCCAAGTAAGAGCAATCCAGTTGCTCTGACCCACATACATTGTCCTTTCATTCTGTCCTTTCAACAGAGTATAGTGATAAATCTCTTTGCCTATAAAGAATCAAGATATGATTCCTAAACAACAAAGGCTGTAATTGTATTAGCTGCACAATGAGTCACCCTATCACTTATATCCTGAATAAATGTAAGATGCATCTGTTGAAATGGAATCCGTGGGCTCCCTTTAATGGCCAAATGTCTCCAAGGACAGAAAAGTGGGAGGAAACAATCCAGCTGCTCAGACTGCAAATCTTTTGTCCTTGAGAGAAAAATCATGAAAGCATCATGAAAAAATAAATAAATGTGAGCACTTTACCTTGGGAAAAGATGAACAAAGCATAGTTAGAACACTAATCAGTGGACTGCTTGTATGAGTATTTATTCCTCACAGGAGGTCTGGCAAGAATGAATTTTTCTCCATTATTATAATTTTCAAATTTTTTCAAGGTCACTTGAGGAAGGAAAAATATCATATAATCTAAATAATCTGTCCTTCCCACTTCCATTGCTACTGAAAAATAAATAAATAAACTTAATGAAATGAATGGAAAGAAGAGTGATATTGCTGATAAGGCATCAAGGGAAGAGTTGAGCAATATATTCCTTAGTGTTGAATACAAAAATATAGCATAAACAGGGGCATTTCTACAATCTAAAACTGCACAGGGTATCTCTGCATGTCCTGGAGAGATCAACAAGTGTCCTTGAGTCAGGGAAAAGCTACTGTGTAAGAGAAAAGAGGACTTTCCTCATGACAAAAGTTAACCTAGGGATTGGGGGAAAGGGTGCTATGAAGAGAAAAAGCATTCTAGACCCAGAGTCGAAAGGGAGCTTGCTGAACCATAGCTTAAATCCCCTGGGTTGCCCACTCTTCCTGTCATTCTCACTGCTCCTCAATGGAAGTGGAGTGAGGCAAGAGGGACTCGATCTAGAACCTCGGGAAAGACATTGCTTACATTAGCCCTCCATGTGTGCCCTGGAGAGAAGGTATCTCTGTACTAACTGGACACAAAAAAAGTTATACCTTACTGATAATTCATGTTCTCCCTTTGAGAAGGGTGCAGAACAGAACTAAGAGGATTCAGGCTTAGTGTTTTTCCCTATTTTCCCAAAGACAGTTAAGAAAAGAAAGATCTTAACCTGCTGGGAAAAGTGGCAGAGTTAGCACTGAGGTTGACAGAATAACTCTGGCAAAGGTTATGGCAATTGATGAATGTGCACAGAGGTGCATAGTTCTGGGCTAGCAGAAGAAACAATGGCAGGTAAGCTGAGCAGCATGAAGCAGTGACAGCCAGAAGAGGAGGCATGAGGATAGGCAAATGGATCAAAATGTGAGAAGAAAAACATGAGGCACCTCACTCTTTAATATGAGTAAAAATGGCATAAAAATGTGTGCAGTGGATCCCTTGGGTATCATGCTGTTGAAATTAGCCACAGAGAAGGCCAGAAAATTCTAGAGGTTTTGTCAATAGGAGGAAGGTCATCATCAGCATTATACTGAACATTCACTAGGAATTTGCTTTGGCCTAGGCATGTGCTTACCTTTTGCATGCATTATCTTATTGACCCCATTACACCTCTATGTGTAGATGCTGTGCTTCCCTAGCATAGTATCTTTTTTACAGATAAGGAGTGGGAACTCTTTGGAAAGTTAAGAATTTTGCCCAGGATCACACAGCTGGCACATGGCAGAATGAAGATAGATCTGAATCAGTCTCTCTCCAAAGCTAGATCCTATAAACAATGCTGAAGTATCCATAGCAGCCCTGCTGTGGATCTCTCCTTAAATTCTCATGTGTAGTCATATTTGTTCAATTCATTTATGGACCAAAGACTTCTGAAGACCTACTATGTGCCATGCCTGGGGCTCAGCACTGAAAAAACATTGTGAACAAAAATTAGCACAGTCCCAGTTCTTTTAGACTTTACAGCATAGTAGACATGGCAGGCATTAGTCTGATGATTGTATAAATAAATGTGGAATTACAATGCTAATAAAGCTATGCAGGATTAGAAAGCAGAAAACAGGGGCATTTGCTAAGTCTGATGCTTTTCTACAAAAGATCATGGTGAATTAACAATAGAAGAAGAATTAGAAGATAACAAGATAAAAGGTGGTGTTGGGAACAGTATTTCACCTTATACTAAATCCCTGTAGATGGGGGAAAAGAAACATACAAACTCTTTTGAAGGAAATAATAAAGAGAGAATGTGATAATGTTATGGACATGGAACGAGATAAAGAGGCTCTGAAGGATTTTCTTTAAATAGTAGTCATTTTAAAATGTTGATAGGAAGTATTCAGTGAAGATAATAACAAACACATATCTTGTTGGTGTATGTTCCTTATGCAAACATTTGTATATGTGTAAAGCATTATTGCTTGTTTAATTTTCTTATAAGTCTTTGAGAAACAGGTTATCTTATTATCCTAATTTTACAGATAAGGACATGGAAGAACAGACTTTATAACCTGCCCAGCAATAAGGGTCATAGGTCCAGGGTTCTTGATCTTAACAAATATGAAACCCCATCTCTATTTCCTACAGATATGGGGATTAATACATTACAGAAAGCATAGTGAATAGTTTAAGGGGGTGGTCCCTAAATATCAATGTACAGAGAATCCACAAGTATGCTCGTTAGAATTCAGATTCTGATGCCCTACTTACCTCCTAGGCTTCTGAATTAATAAGTCTAACTTTTTTCAGAATCCAGGTAATCCTCGTGGGTGCTCTAGCAACAGAACTTTGAGAAGTACTGCTCTACTGTAACAAGTGGAAAAGGAGGGGAGCATGGGTGCAGATATAGGCAGATTGACATGGTTGGTAGGTCAGATTGTGGGGGGTTCTTCCTAATGCTTCTGTTTGTTCTGTGAAATACAATGTAGCATACATAAGTCCTAGAAGACAAACCTGGTATCATCTAAAAGACTCATCAACTATGAAGGAGTGAGAATAACCCATCTCTGGCTTTAAGAACCCTGCCCCATGGGACTGCTGAGTTACTTCTCCACTCTTGCCCCAGTGGTGGCTCAAGAAGGACTTAAGTCTGTGCTTCAAGCAATTGCAGGAAGGAGTGTATTTCCAAAAAGAGAGACAGGAAGTCCAGGTGATTGAGGAAGGACTTGATGAAGTATGGAAATCAACTAAGTCGCCAAGGGTGCTACGGGCTAGTGGCCCTACAAGGGAACCAACAAGATCCAGAAGAGGAAAAGATGTATTTATGGCTGAAAGGGAAGTACACGGGAGACTTGGTTTATTTACAGTGTCCTTGTGTTTGCAATGCGCATTGTTTAAAACTTCTTTTATCCCAGAATTATTTCCCAGAACTTCCTACCAGCCTCCCAGAACATTGAGATTTACATCTGAAAAATCTGTGCACAAGGGGGAACATCTGTGGTCTTCAACTTAGTCGTTAATGGCCTTTCCTTGACTCTGACATCACGAGAGGCCAACATGCTGTAAGGATGTAACCAGCTGTAAGGAAAACATTGTCAGAGAATATTGCCCAACTCCTAAGTGTTCAGCTATAAGGGAAAAATAAAAATTTTACTTAATGGAAATATCAAAAATGGACTCAGTCTTTCATGGGTCATTCTAATTGCCTAGTTCAGTCACTCTTACATAGCAAATCTACAACAGAAGCCAGAATTGAAATCAGAGCAACGGTCAACTGTCTAGGAGTTTAGCAATTTATAATCCACACATAATGCTGCATTTAGCTAAAATTTGTAATTTGTCAACCGTCTATGCATTTAGCAATTTATAATTCACACCCAAATGCTGCATTTAGCTAAAAAAAAAAAATTTACTGTCTCCTTCTCCTCATCCATAAGAAACTTCCCAGGCATCTTTTACCTGGAGAAAGATGCTTTCCTTGGTAGAACCTTGTCTCCCTTCAGCCTACTACCATGAATTATATTAGTCAACCATTAAGTGTGAAAAGCAGAAGAGTAGAAGGAATATCTCCTACCCTATGAAAGTGAACTAGGTGTAAAATTCAGCATCTCCATCTCCACCTCTTCAGGACTTTGAGGGAAAATTGTGTCATTCACTTACTAAACTGAACTGGAAGCAGAAAACTTCCCTGAATATCCAGGGGAAAATATTCATGAACTCAGGCCAAGCCCAAGCTGCCTTTCCCAGCCTTGTGGGCAGCAAGCCCACCCTTTCGGAAGTGCCTCAGACAGGACTCTGTTATGTGACTCCAGCAAGGAAGCTTCCTGTAGGTCTTCTGTCTCCTGTCTTGCAACCATGAGAATAGCCGGAGCACAATCATGTGTACTCTCATCCTGTCAGTAAGAGTCAGGGAATTCCCATTTAAACAACCTCAGCAGAGTTGCTGGAAAAACAGGAGAAGAAATAGGAAAATATAAGAATATCCAAAGGGTTGTAGAATATACACACAAAGTAGACAATGTATATATACGTAAATTACAGATGCATATATGGTAAGTGAAATATATATTATAAATATGCACATGTACATACATATATGTGTATTTACATCTGTGTGTATGCATTTTATATGTTTGTTTTAGTCAGCTTTTCCTTGCTATGACCAAAATATCTGACTAGACTAATTTTGAGGAGGGAAATTTTGGCTCATGGTTTCAGAGGTTCAATTCATGGTGACCAACTCCATTGCTCTGGGCCTGAGGTGAGGCAGAACATGATGGCAGAAGGGCAGAGCAGAGGAAAGCCACCCAGTTCATGACAGTCAGGACACAGAGAGAGCTCACCAGGAACAAATTATGAACTCCAAAGGCATGCCCTCAGTGACCTACTTTCTCCATCCACACCCTGCCTGTCTACACTTAACACCTCGTTAATCCATATCAGTGGATTAATCCACTGATTTGGTTAAAACTCTCATTAACTAATCATTTCATCATTGGACCTTCTTTCTTTGTCTCACACACAAGTTTCTGGGGAACACTTCGTACTAAATCATGACAATATTATAGGTATGTATTTATTTATATGTTTATTATGTATGTATTTATATAGACAGGCACATAAAATGGTGCCCTCTTTTCCTCCCAATGTATATTGACTCAGGTTTCACAGCACCTTAGACCATAGCCAAAGGACTCAAGAGAATTAAAATTAAAGACAGAAAGCAAATATCCAACAGGATTGGTGGTTGTTGTAGACACTCGATTTGCAAGGCCAGGGTCAAAAACTAATCCAGGCCATGGTAGATGGAGCCTGAGGAAAGAAATGGTTTGGCAGTAGCTTCCCCAATATCCTACCATCTCCAAACATACAAGCTCAATAATGCAGTTGGTTCCCTTATTCTTCCTCCAAATGGGAAGAAATACTTCTAGAGAGACATCTGTTTTAGCTCCCAGATGCCCTTAGAACGCTGAGAGCAACTGAGGACCTGCCTGTCTGGAGGCTGCCAGGGTGGGAAGAGATATGCCAGGGACCACTTGGGTGGCAGGCAGTTCTTTCTGTGCCCAAGGGCACTTGGCCTTTGAAGTTTAGAAAACTTCAACCATGGCACATTGATTACCATACACTTTGATTCTTCAAGACATTGAAATATGAAAATATAAACTACTCTCCCTGAAGGAAAAGGGAGAGCAAGGAAGAATACACAAATGTGCACATTTTCCTGTCACCATAAATAATCCCCTCATCATCACAGCAGTCTTTATATGTGAATTATTATAGGCCTCTTGCTGAACTGAGAAAACTCTCTGTTTTCTTTATGGCAAAAACATTACTACTAATGCAATTGCATTTGTGAAGCCTAAGCCTCCTTAGAGGACCGAAAAAATTTCTTTCTTAAAAACTGCAGAATGGCATCACCTATCCTAAAGCAAACTGGACTAGCACACCTTGTTTTTCAATTACCAACAATAACCAGCTGCTATTGTTACTCCTGTCTCAGAGGAACCCAATCTGGCATCATCTTTACTGGGTTGACTACTGTCTGGCACTTGAAACACATATTTAACTAAAGACAAAAATCACCAATGCAAATAACTGGTATTTCAGCAGTTCTAAACCAAGAGGCTCTCCCATGGGATTGTGTGTTAGCAACTCAATATGACATTACTGAAGCCAACTCTGAAAATAGAGAACATAAAGGTCCTTTGCTGGAATGCTCACAAATGCCTGCGACTAACATTTGAGACTCAGCAATCCACCCCCAACTGCCTTTCTAGACATCACACTCATTTCTTCAAACCAGGTACTCTAGTCTAGTCATGTCAAGCTTCCTCCAGTGGCCTCCTATTCAGCATGAGCTTACTGCCCTCTTGACTGTTCTTGATCTGTTTTCCTACCATTAGGATTCAAATCAGTTCAAAGAACCTGGCTCCTTGAACTGCTTAGAATTGGACCTCTGGATGGATTCTTTTCTCTGAGTTCTGCTGTGCTCACTCTTGCCTACAATTCATTGGCCCTTCAAACTATTCCATTCCCTAATTATTAACATCAAACAAGCAATTGTTTTCCCACATATATGTAAACAAATATGTAAGCCAATTTAAAAATATTATAGTGGTCTGAAAAAAATAGATCATGTTAATGGACCAAGGCAGACAAGGGTGGGAGGGAAATTATAGATGAGTGATGGGGTTAGACATCTTCGAAATGAAAAAAGAAGCCAACCTGACCAAGGGTTCAGGAGAGGGAATGAGGAGAATTCTAGTCCCAAGTGAAAAAGGCCTAAGAGGTAACCAGTCGGTACGTCAGCAGCAAAAAGGAAACCAGAACATGATGGAGAAAGTAATAATGATGAGTTCAGCAAGGAAGCCAGAGGCAGATGCTGGGTCCGTATTGGCTGGGTAAGAAGTTGGATTTCATTCTAAGGGCATTGAAAAAGATTTGGAGGATTTTGGCCTAGGTAGTAACAAATGCTGATTTATGTTCTTAAAAAGGCTCTCCCTTTGCAGTGAGAAGAGAAGCCTGGAGGAAAGACAAACCAGAAACTTGGATCTGACATTTTGGGATTCCAGCTGAAATGTGAAAGAGGCTTACCCTGGGGTGGTAGCAGTGAGGGCAAGTCATTGAATCAAAGACATATCTGAAGATACATTTGGGAATTTTTGTTGATGGATTGAATATAAGTTATAAAGCAAATTGAACAATCAAGAATTACTGCTAGATTTTTGGCCTAAACAACAGGATGTCAGATAGCCTGGGTGAACTAGTGCTTCTATTACATCCCAGGCAATAAGCATTATTATTATCACATACTAAATATCTATGTATTCTATATGTTTTAGCCATTATTTATAATTGTTAGATCAGCCCATCAAACAGGTATTATGATCAGAACTGGCTTCAAGCCATTGTCAGAAGGACCCTCAAATCTACACTGACTTCATTCGGTGACAGCTTCCTTCATTTGTCCATCAATGGCAGGATGTGCATCCACACTGAGGTTCATTCTCCAACAGCATAGGAACAGAAATGAAACTACGCAGAACCATGATCAGAGGAATTGTATAAGTTTTGTTTCTGTACACATTTCTGGGAAGTAGATTTGGTTTTTTATGTTTTTGGGGTTTTTTGTTTTGTCTTATAGAAGGAAATTTGAGAACTTTAAAATCAGGTCTGGAAAAAAATGGTGTTCAAATTTCAGTCTTACAACTTAAAAGTGGTACGTCATTCACCAAGTTTCTTAGCTGCTAATAGTGTTAATTTCCTGGTTTACAAAATGTATACAACAATATTTATTATGGAGGAAGGTATGAAGATTAAATGAGAGATTCAGGAAGCTTTTAACACAATGTTTGGCAAATAGAAAACCCTCAATAAATAAATGGTTATCTATTTTAGTGGTAGCTTCCAAGAGTGGGCACTAAGATACCAACAATTATCCAAATCAGTATTTTGTTATCTGCAATTTACTTCTATCTCACTTGGTGAGACAACTCAGATGAAAGAGAAAGTGACTTGCCTAATAGCCAAGATAAATTAGAGTCAGAACAAGAATTCTCATCTTCCAAGTCCCTGAAAACACTCATTAAATCACCCAAGTCTCTTGGATATCATGTACTTTTTAAACTGCTACCCAATTGATTTCTCCTAGATTCTGGAGGCATCCAAATCACATCTGAGATAGACTAGCCATTCAAATAAATAAACTCTAAAGTCATGTAATCATGTTCAGGGAAGACTCCTAAATCAAATTTCTATTAAGAATACACACTACAGAAAAATCCATTGCAGATAGGAAAATTGTCAATATGACTTTAGGAGTTATTTTCATTTGGAAGATCTACAACCTGTTAATCTATGTATATTAAAAGACATACATTTTCTAATCTACCCCATCAAGTCATGTGATCTATGGAATTTTGAAATCTACAACCAGAGATCCCTTCTCCTTGAGTTTAAAACATTTCCCTTGATGAAACTGCTAGAATGGGAGACACTTCTGATGGCCAATGGATTATCAAAATCATCTGAACAGTTCAGTAAAAATTATCAATTTCCCCATCTACAAGTTCCTGGAGATGCTGATCCAATAGGTCTGCTGTAGGAGTCTAAAGAATAAATACTTTTTAAAAGCTATCCATTAGCAGCCAGAGAAATGCAGATCAAAGTCACAATGAGATACAACATCACGTCCATTAGAGCTATGATCTAAAGGACAAGTGTTGATGAGGAAGTAGTGAAGCTGGAATCCTCATACATTGCTAGTGGAAATGTAAAATGGTATAGCATCTTTGGATGATAGCCTGGAGTTCCTTGGAAGGATAAACATAGAGTTACTGTCTAACCCAGTGATTTCACTCCTAGGGACATGCACAAGAAAACTGAAAACACATATCCAAACATATACAAATATTCACAATACCATTTCTCATAATAGCCAAAAAAAAGTGAAACAACCCAAATGTCCTCCATCCGATGACTGGGTAAATAAAAAATTGTCTGTACAATTTTATTATACATATAATAAAGCTTATTTGTCCATAAAAAGTAATGAAGTACTGATATATAAAATGAATGAAAACATTGTCTAAGTAAAAATAAAAAGTCAGTCACAAAAGATCAGATATCACATGATTTTTATGTACATGAAATTGGCAGATTGGGCAAATCTATAGAGATATAAAGTGAATTAGTAGTCACCTAAAATTGAGGTAAAAAGGGAAAAGGAAGTTGGAATAAAAGAATGTACTGCTAAGTGGTACAAGGTTTTTTGTGGGAGTGATTAAGGTATTCTAAAATTGGTTGTGGTGATGTTTGCATAACTCTGTGAATGCACTAAAGCCATTAAACTGTACAATTTAAATAGTGAATTATATGGCATATGAATTCTATGCTATAATTTAAAAAAAAAAAAACTTCACAGGTAATTTTGATGTGCATACAGGTTTAATAAACCATTGTGTCAAGTCCTTGCTACTCAAACTGTGCTCCATGATGTGGCAGCATCTCTGAGAGCTTGCTGGAAATGCAAAATCTCAGTGCTGAGATGGAAGAGATTCTGCATTTTAACAAGAACCCTGGATGACAGGTGTGCACATTAAAGTTTGAGAAGCACCACTCTAAGGTCTTGTTTAGAGCCTTCTCAGAACGAATCTACTCAATCCCAGATAATCAACTACAGACTTGGGGCTTAATAACTAAACTAGAATTAGCATGCTAGCAAACATCAACGGTGCATTCAACTGTAGGAAAATTTATCAAAACAATCTTGGGGAAAGTCCCCAAGTGGAGAATCTCGTAAGTAAATCTCTTTGGTATAACATAAGTGTTTCAAGAGGTGGTGCTAGTATTTCCCTGGAGAACATGAAGGTGTTTTTGATGCTAGTGGAGAGAAGAGGACTCTCTTAACCCAACAGTCAATCAGAGAGTTTGGTACAGATAATTAGAGTGGGGAGGATAGGTGAACATTTGTATAATCTGATATGTAACCTAAGTTTCTTTTCTCACTTTGGGTTTGCCTTTTGCCTCAATGAAAAAAATGTGATTTTACACTTTCCCCCCCAAAATTGTGACTTTCCTTTCACAATCTGTCACTCATTTCACATGTTTTACCATATCTACAGCATTTAAGGTGCTTTTTAAAAAAGTATGATTCTGCATTGCTGAGATGTTATGTTGGCCTTCAGGGACACTTTTTCAGTAACTAGGTACAGGCTGTTCACTTGACATTCCAATTTACAACACAGGGTCAACTTACCTCAAACATAAACCATCATGCATACATACAAAATGCTAAAAGACAGAAAAAAAAACATTTTGTAAGAGACCCTTTTCATTTTCTTATGCATTTCACTGTGACTGGCTTGCACAACAGTTATTCAGACAAACATCTAATAGACCAACTTAGTCTACTTTTTATAAATGTCCTTTAATAGTTTGAGTAAGCTCTTTGAGCAAGTCAAGCCTCAATGTCCTCTTCCCTAAATTAACATAATAACATCACAAAGTTGGTATATGGAAAAATGACATAATGCACATAAAGTATTTAATATACTTCTTAAAACATAAGCAGCTCTCAACAATGCTAGCTATTAACATCATTTGTCATAAGAATCTTAAACCAGGATATCAGCAATGTTTGACAGCATATTTGCTTTTAAAACATTTTTTGAAATGGTACACTATATTTACAATAAAAATTGGCTGTCTATAAAATTAAATGGAATCAGGTATAATGCCCTGTGGCGTCAGGTAGGATGTCTGAAAACCTGAGCTGAAAACATTACCCAGGAAAGAAAATAGAGGCTGTATCAGACAAAATATTTATCAATAAATGTGATTGTTAAGGGTTGAATTGTGGACCCTCAAAACTCATTGTGAAGACCTAACACCTAGTGTTCCAGTTACCTTATTTGAAAATAGTTATTGCTCTGTGATTATTTAGATTAAGATGAGTTCATACTGGTGTAGGGAGCCCTAACCCAATAAAACTGCTATGCTTACAAAAAGGGAAAATTGGGCGAGAGACACACACAGGAATAATACCACATGAAGATGAAGGTCCATATCTGGATGATGCTTCTACATGCCAAGGAATGCCAAAGATTGCTAGCAAACCACCAGAAGCTGAGAGAATGCATGGAATAGATTCTCTCATAGCTATCAGAAGGAACCCACTCTGCTAAAACTTGAGCTTAGACTTCTAGCCTCAAAAGCTGTGAGACAATAAAATTTTGTTGTTTAAGCCACCCAATTTGTAGTCCTGTGTTATGAAGCACTAGCAAACAAACGCATTGCCAAATGCATGGCTTGGTAGTAAATAATGCATGATTTCAGATCACCTGGAGGACCTCTTAAAACAGCTAGTTGGGCCCCACCCCAGATTCTGATTCAGCATATCTAGGAAGGGGTTGGAAAATCTGCATTTCTCATAAGTTCCTCAGTCCTACTCAGACTGCTGATTCTGGGGACATTTTGAGAACCTCTAGAATGGATTTCAGAGGAAGAAAAGATCCGGGAGTTTTGAGAGTGTGGTTAAGTAGCTGTCAACAGCTGGAAAGCACAGGGTCTGAAATTGGACCTCCTCAGAAAAATCTCCAAGTCTCTCCACCTTAACCTCCCTATACCATCAAATGACAAACTGAGCAAAATCGTTTATTTTTAATTAATGGACAACATTGCTTCTAATCACATTGACAGATGCAGAGGTATCAAATCAATCATGATTGGGAATTGCTACTCTAGGTCACTGAAAAAGAATTTCCTAACAAACTCTTAGAAACAGAAGTCTAAGACTTCAGGATTGATCAGAATTATCTAGGAGATCCAGGACCACTCTAGACAGATTGAAGCAGAAATTCTAGGGGCAAAGTCAAAGAAATTGGCTAAACTGAATTTTTTTTAAATTCTTTTTATTTATATGCATTAAAATGGCAGGACAAATAGATCTGTTGAAGAATTACAAACATTATCCACACCCAGTTCATAGGATATACCAATATACCAAAAGTCATTCAAAATCTTTCAATTAAGAAATAGCAGTCTGGGGGATGGGGATGAAGCTCAGTGGTAGAGTGCTTGCCTAGCATGTGCAAGCCCCTGGGTATGTTCCCCAGCATCTCAGGTTAAACTGAATTTTTAACTAGATTTTCAGCTTATTCTAATAGAAATAAAAGTTTTTAAAATATTGTGTTAGCTGCAGACCATTCCATAATCCATTCAACTTTTTTCTCATCTGTGTACAATGAACTCATCTTTGTATTGAGGTGGAGCTCTGAGGCAGTAAGGTTTAGTGAAATGGATATGAACCTTGTACTCACTCTGACTTAGGTTCATGTCTTACCTCTGCCCACAAATAGTGAAATGAATTTGGGTAAGTTACCTAGGCTTTCTGAGTCCCAGTTTACTCATGTATCAAATGGGAAGAATTACATTCTGTCTTTAATTTGTTGAGAATTAACACTAACATAATAAATGCTTTCCATGAAATAATTTATATTCATTAATAATAAAAGATATTATCTGAATGTCCCTGAAAATTGTATTTATAATCAATATTTCAGAATTCCTTACTATATTTACTAAGATTCCCATACACAGCATATAGTAGGCACTTAGTATGTATATATTTATATGAAATAATACCTGATAAGTGTTAAGAAATCAGAATTTAGAGCCAATAATGGTTTTACTACCTAATTCTCTCTGACTCAGAGAATTTTTCCATTTGTAACAAAATTACAATAGACACTCTAATCACAGAGATGTTGGATGTGTCAAATGCATTATCACATTTAATATACTTAAAATGGTACCTGGAATTACATAAGGGTTTTTGCACTAGTGGTAGTAGTACTAGTAGTAGCTATTAGTTAGTGCCACAACTGCTGTTACTACTAATACAGATTGAGCATCCCTCATCTGAAAAAATCCAAAATTTTTTGAGTGCTAACATGATGCCAATATGATGCCACAAGTGGAAAACTCCACACCTGACCTTATATGACATGTAGAGTCAAAATTCAGGCACACAGAAAAGTATTGTATAAAATTACTTTCAAGCTATAAGTTGTATATGAAACATTAACTAATTTCATTTTTACACTTGGATCCTACCCCCCAAGATATCTCATTATATATATGCATTATATATATATATATGTGTCCATTTCAAAATCAAAATGGAAAAAAGGAGAAATACAAAACACTTCTGATCCCAAGCATTTTGGACAAGGGATACTTTGTAATAATAATATTATTATTAATTTATGTGTTAAGGAACTCTAGTAAGAAAATGGAGGTAAAAAACAGGAAAAACCTTTTAGGGAGAAATGAGTTTTGAGCTGTTCTCATAAGGACAAGTAAAATTCAACTGTTTATTATCACAGTCTATAAATTTCAAGATCACCAATGTAACTACCCAAGGAGAGTGAATAGGAAAGTAAGCCATTCTTAAGAGCATGATTACACACATAGACAATGACTACAGCTAATTTGTGCAATAAATCTGCATTTTATAAAAAGTAAAAATGATGGAGATCAAGGAGCAAGAAAGACTGAGGGATTTTTTTTTAGACAGGAAACAACTGTATTCTTACCATTCATTTAGATGTGAGCTGAGTCTGGGTAACAAATAGGTGAATATCATAAGTTTCCTTAATATCTAGATTTCTTTGGCCTCAGCAGAGCCCGGTTTCATACTATACATCACATCAAATTAACAAATTATTACAAATTCTCCCTAATATTGGGAGCTATCTGGATTCTCCTGAATTATGCAAGAAAATACATGAAGAATATTCAATGGAAGTTAACAGATTCTGAAGAAAAATGTACAACAACAACAAAAAAAAAAACTCTTCACCAAGTAACACAAAATATTTTAGAATAATAGGAAAGGAAGTGGATAGGAAGCGATTCAGGGGAGATGCCATCCATTTTCCAGCGTTGCCTAGAGCGCCCTCTTCAGGGAAACCAGTTATGGAGAAATCCCAGATTTTGCTCAGTTTTGAGTCTTTTATTCAGGAGCTAAATGGTTCTGGGAGAGAGGGACTGCACAAAAACCATGGAAGACATGAACTCTAAACATGACCTGAGTAAAAGAATACCGGGAAGATAAATGAACTTCCCTGTACTCCCTGGCTGTAACTGAGAGTTCTGTTGAAGCCACCTGATCAGAGATATAAAAGGTTTAGTCACCTAATTGACCTAAGGGTTGGTTCCTGGTTCTGTCCTTTACTGTATGTGATCTAGAGCAACTTAAATTCAAGTTTTCCATCTTCCTAACACTGAAATGAGGAAAATAATAACTAAATAACAGTTACCCCAAAGTGTGTTTATTCATTCAACAAATATTTATTCTAGTGCTTATTTTGTGCTGGTTAAAGTTCAAGGTGCTGGGAATACAGCTATAGAAAAAGCAGGGGAAAAAAACCTCTGCTCTGGTGAAATTTATATTCCAGTTTTAGACACAGCGCAGTGACTTGCAACGCAGCCTGAAACTATTGTAGAATCTTCTTTTGCTCAAAACTAGAAGCTCCTTGGGTCAGTTGGTAAATGAGCTGGAAAACTCACCCAAAAGAGAAATTCTAAAATCCAAAGAGGGCTATGTTTGGTCTCCTTTTGGGTCATAGGATTGACCAGATGTAGCAATTTATCCTTTACCTTACTAGAGGTATCTTGATATGTCTTAGACCATTGGACACAGAAATTTTAATTAGATGGAAGACCCCGATTTTTGTGGAATTTATTTCCTACCCTCTGGCAGGCAAATGTCTTTCCAAAAAGGTCAGAGTAATTGTTACTTTGTGCTCATCAAATCCAATCAGCATACTATCCTCAATAAAATGAATCAGTATGCTGCCTTGTGGAAGAGATTTAGACTGCATGTGACATTGGGGTGCCTATTTAATAACAGATGTGCAAAAGGATCTTAAGTTCTATGTTAGAGCTAATCCTCAACAAATGTTACCCATTGTTGCACTAAAAGTCAAATTGACCTTGCACATAGGGTGCTAGATAGGGACCAGCAGAGACACAGGAAAGTTATTCAGGGAATTAACTTCTACAAAACACTACAGGTTTTCCTTCCCTTATTTACCATCAACTTGTGGATCACAAAGATAGGAATAAATGTTTTACACTAGAACCCAATAAACATTTCTCAAATTAAAGCACCACTTAATTGCATCTCAGCAATGCTCCCTTGTGACCACCCCACTAAGCTTAATGAATAATTCATTAACTTCCTGGGGTGCTTTCCTTTCCACTGCTCAGAAGAAATACTGAGGTGTGTGCTTTTCAGACCCCCACTTTGCCAAGCATGCCAGTGGCCTTCTAGCAGGAGGAGATGTCTGGGAGTGACAGAGAGACAGAAGTAGGTGTAGGTCCCCTTAACCTGCTTAAGTCTGAGCCCAGACCCTCCACTCAAACCCCATCTATTCTGGTTCAGGAAGGTTGTTGGGAGGCCTCTGTCCTCCACCCCCAGTCATCCCATCTCACCTGACTCTGGGGCTCCGGCTGCTTTCTGGACATTGCTTTGCAGCTAAGTGGGTGTGTGGAGCTCAAAACAGATGGGCTGTGGGGTGGTGGGGACTTTTCTCAGCAAACCTCACAGCAGGCCAGGGCCTGGGGTCCTGAGATCCCAGTTTGCTGCCCCAGAGGATCCTGTCACAGTGGCAACCAGAAACCTCCCTCCTCCAGGAAGAACAGCAGCTGAGTAGGTCAGGGAATGATAGAAGAACCTTCTTTCGATTGAAAAATCTCTCAAATTTTTTTGGTCCATCGCAGCACATCACCTATTTGGCAGCAGCACAAATGAGAGACACATATCCACCTGATTTATGCCTTCTTTTACTGTTTCCATTAAAGGATAAGGAATTCCTTCCTCTGGGACATCCTCCACATTCAAGAGAAAAAGGCTTTGAACTTGCCTATGGGACCCCAAATGTGCCCCAGATGGAGGATTCGGTCTGCCTCTTCACACCACATCCTCCCAGTGCCTTTATATTAAAACCATAACAGTAGCTATCATTCTACAAGGTTGACCTATATCTATAAGAATTACCCATGAGAT
The DNA here is from genome assembly GCA_020662805.1 of Glaucomys volans. Classification (NCBI taxonomy): domain Eukaryota; kingdom Metazoa; phylum Chordata; class Mammalia; order Rodentia; family Sciuridae; genus Glaucomys; species Glaucomys volans. Next base: position 70,227 of record JAJEJO010004463.1, read on the forward strand.
AAATATGATAATCATTATTTTACAGGTGAGGACACTGAGACTTACCCAGGTGAGCCACCTCACCTGAGGCCAGGTAACTAGAAAGCAATGAGACTGGAATTGGAAATCAGGTAATCCAATTCCAGAACCCGAACTCTCAGATTTCCATAGTTCTACATATAATCTCTTTCATCGTGTATGCTCTCTTTCCCATTTATTTATTTAGTCATGCTAACTTCTCATATTTGTTTATTTATTTTTCCACCTTTTTATTAGTACATTATAATTATACACAATAGTGAGATTCATTATTATACATTCACACATGCACATGATATAACAATATAATTTGGTCAATATCCTTCCCCAGTATTTCCCCTTTCCCTCCCAAATCCCTCCCAGAGGTCCCTTCCCTCCACAGGTCTCTCTTCGCTTTTCATGACCAACTCATTTCTTTTGAAATTTCAACCAGTTTGTGTGATTTGACCTATAATGAATGACACACCCTGGGTCTTTGTCATCTAGCGATGAGAATATAGTGTGTAAGGGAATCCATCTGTAGGTTTTAGTCCTTTTAACTTTTCTTTGTTTCTTGAAACTTTTCTTAGCACTATTTGAAACATTATAACAACAACAAAAAAAAAAACTGTTCTACATTGCCAATAAACTCAGCAAAATCATGTACAAAACTGGTACACTAGGGCAATACCCTGTAAACCATTATAGTTCAAGTTAGAAACCTGATTTTAGAGCTACTTCTACTCCCTGCTGAGTGACCCCAGGTAAGTCATTTAACTCTCTGAGCTTACTTTCCACATCAATAAAATAGAGAAAAACCATAATATGCACTTATGTATAGCATTATTCTGATTTTAAATAGGGAAAGACTTGTGAAGATGCTCTTAGCCATCTACATAACCCTCCATCTGCCACTTTGATCAATTCTACATGACCAAGGGAAGGAGATGACAGTATGAAAACGATAAAGCTTCTGCTAAGAAGCAAAATGACTCTTAGGAAAAGCTACTCTATCTCCCTTCCTTTGGGTATCTCCAGGTAGGCTTCCACTACTCTGGACCAGCTCTGACAACTCCCACCTGATCCTTTCTCCCACCCTTGGCTCTCCTGTCTGGCCCAGTTTGAGGGAAGCTCACATCCTGGTTATTACAGTGTCAGCTCTAAATCATAAACCTGTTCTCTCTTTTCCTTGACACAAGCAGCCTACAAAGGAGCAACAAAAAAATGCCCACTGTTAGTTCATCTGTAACATGGAATTAAAAAAAAAAAAAAAAGTGCCTTCTGATTGTGAAGAAGAGTCTAGAGAGGGAGGAGGGTCCTGTGCATGCCCCTCTACCTCAGATCATAATCAGAAATGGAGACACACAAATTAAACCTTCACAGATTCATTTGCTACAGGTAGGTTGTAAAGGAAATAGAAAAGGGGGGTGGGGTGGGGAGGGACGACACAAACTTCTGGAAATGATTACTGCCAAAGACGATTGATGTTTTTTCCCTGAGTTTGTCTCTGGGGAACAAGTTTGACCTTTGTTTCTTCGTTGAGCTCCTCATTCCCTACAGAACAGTCATCACATTCTCCTGAAAATCAATACTGAGCAGGCAGCAGTCTCTGCTCTCCCATCCTGCTGGCCTTCACATGTGTGGAAACCCCTCCCCCTGCCTCTATTGCTCTTCCTTCCCTCCCCCGACCCTCTTTCATTGTTCTTGTTATCCCAGATGTCCCCCACGTTATGATTCCATTGTTTTCTGGTATGTCTCAAATAAGAAGATATGGCAAGACTCAATCCACACCTTCCAAATCTACAATAGAATTTCCCCAGCTCCTTTCTCTTTTGGGCAAGGATAACTCTTTTTTAGATGAAAAAAGGAAGAGAAAGAAGTCAAGCAAATGTGTGGCAATAAACCAACCGAGGGAGGACAGGGCAGAGTCGGGATTTGGGAGAGGAGGCCTAAGGTCATCTGTTTGAAATAGATTAGTGAGATTTTAACAAAAATGTCCCCAAGTCTCCACTCAACCTCTAAGGAAAAAATTTTGATTTTTTTCTGATTCTTTACTCCCACAACTCACCTTGAAAAGACAGAAATAGAGAGCAGGTGGGGACAGAGTACCTCAGAGGAAGATGGAGCACCAGATCCAAGCTCATGGGGTGGTACCTACTGTTTAAGCAGAGAGGAGGACAAGAAGGCATAGCTGCAGGAGCCTATGGCTATAAAACTGCCTGATGGCCCAGAATGAAAGATTCATTTTATGGGCTGGCCAAACTGTCCCAGATGAGGCATGTATCTATTCAGGGTGTAAGCCATACCAGTGATGGTACTCCCTGACGCAGACAAGCAAAGCAAAACAAATGAGCAGACTTTTAGGAAGTGGCAAATTTAGTTATATAAATACACTAGACCAGCACATGAATGCATTCATGAGAAAATTAAATCATTTTATTAGGTATAATTAAGTCAGTCCTAGAAGAAACTGAAACATAAATATGTTGTACATATAGCTGTAACTGCTGCTCTTCCTTTCAGGTATACACCTGGCAGGAGGGTGCACTTGCTCACACACACACACACACACAAACACTGGCTGCATTTTTTTCAAAACTCTTATCCAGATCATAGATGCATTTCAATCATGTTCTCATAGAAAAAAAGCCTAATTCCTTAGTAGTGAATTTGTAATGCCTGGCCAGTGCGGAAGATGGTCATAGCAGACTATAGCTTTGCTGACATTTACACAGATTTGTCTTAGTTTTCAAATCTCACAATATGGACCATGGCTATTGGGATACATTGTAAGCAGAAATCTAAATTGATGCAAATTATTTGGAGGCAGTTTGATGGTATTATTAAGTGTCTGTTCCTTTTGACCCCAAGATTCCACTTTTAGAATGCTTGAGAATTTTTGTAGCAGCATTATTTTAACAGTGAAAACAACCTTAATGTCCATCAACAGAATATTGGTTAAGTAATTTATTATTCCCACAAAAAACATGATATAAATTCATGCATGTTGATGCATAAAGATGTTCACAGTATATAATTTAAGAGGAAAATGGAAATCATACACAGTATTATAATATTTGTATATGTATATATCTCTAAATCCTAGTAGGAATTAAAATATCTACATAACATTAATAGGATTATATCTGCATGTTATTATACCTAATGCAGTAGTCCCCCTTATCCATTTGAGATGTTCTTCAAGACCTCCAATGGATGCAGGAAACAGGGAAGGGTATCAAAACTTATATACACTATGGGTTTTTCTATATGTACGAAGTACGATAAAGTTTAATTTATCAGTTAGGTATAAAAAGAGAGTAACAACAATCATTACTAATAAAATAAAACAAAGGCATAAGAATGGTACACAATTTAAAACTTGCATTTTCTATTCTGGAATTTTTTATTTAATATTTTTAAACCATGGTTGACCACAAGTAACCAAAATCTTGGAGAGCAAAACCACAGACTACTGTACTCTTTTATATCCAAACACCTGCATTTTCTGCAGTAAGAAAATCTTATTAAGAAAACATAATAAAGCTATCTTAACCAAATCACCCTAGGACGAACTTCCTCATCCACTACGTACATAGACAGTCCCACTGCTAAGTTTATCAGAGTAGGTCAGTGAAGGTGGTCAGTCCTCTGTCTGGAGGCGGCTGAGAAGGATGTGGGGGTATTCATGCCAGAGCTGCCATCAGACTGGCCTCTCCAATCTTTATTAAATGGAGTCTGGCATTTCAGCATAACCCCATGCCATGCAGTAAGATAGTGACCAGACAATTAATTCCCCAATTCAAGTCCAACTGATTTGTAATCAATGCATTTGTTCTTAAACTTGGGAGTTTGGAAAGAATAAAGGCTAATTTATTAAGAATTGACCTGGGATCATTGACTGTGATCTTTAGGTGTGTATGTACACAATAACACACACACACACACACACACACACACACACACCTACGTGGGATACTCATGGATGTGTTTTTCATTCCTAGCAATTTCTATCACGTGCCTATCAGACAACAGTCAAGGCTTTCTGAGCTTGTGCCCAAATGATGCTCAACAACAAAAAAGTAGCCAATTCTTCATTTTTTAACTCTAAAAGTTATTTTTTTTTTGATACGGCAGAGACAATAGTATTAAAGGAAAAAGAAAATCAAGGAAAGAAAGTAATAATTGAAGAAAAAGTAAGAAGTTCCAATGCCAGGTCTTCTGAGAAACACTATGCATCTGGCCCCTTCCCGAGTCTAGGTCAGGATAATAATGGAACAAAATTAAAACCCTTGGTCAGTTTGGGATTTCGAGAATAGTACAGCATGTTCCTTGCTTCCCCAGCCCAGCATGAAAACAGTGGATATCAACAGCTACAAGAGATGTGTAAGCAGAGGGACTTAGGGCAGCTTCACAGAGCCCTGCACAGAATAGCATCATGGACAACAGGCAAAAGTCACATGGATGGATGTGAATTGGGTTGCTATCCCAACATGCAGTTGGGATCTGGGGGTGTCTTAGTCCATTTATGCTGCTGTAACAAAATATCACAGACCCAGCATCCTGTACATAATAAAATATTTTCTCACAATGCTGTAGGCTGGGAAGTCCAAGATCAAAGCTGGTGAGGACTGCCCTCTGCTCCCAATACTTAGTTGCTGCAGTACTTGGTTGTTGCAGTCCTTAATTGCTGCATCCTCCAGGCAGGACAAAATATTATGTCCTCACTTGACAAAAGAGACAGAAAAAGGAGCTGAACTCCTTTTACTCATAGCCTGCTCACCTCTTCCTGCTGTTGCAATGGAAATTAAGTTTCAACACAAGTTTTGGAGGGACACACATTCAATCAATAGTAGGGTCATGACAACCACTTCATAATGCCTTGATGTTATGTTTGACCCTAAAATGTGATTGCAACATCAACAAATAAAAAAAAATTAACAAAAAAGAAGAAAATGGAGGAGGAGGAGAAAATGGGAAGAATGAAAGAATACATTTACTGAGTTTACTTTGAGTTTACTAAGCTTACGTTGCCACTATTTGCTAAAGGGGGGATTTTGTTAGAAATAAATTCAGTGGTGAGAACCAGGAAAATGAATGGACATGCTGAGTTTCGCCTGAGTATTGTACCTGATTACATAAGCTAAGGATTCCAACTAAGGAATCCTCAGAATCCGTGGCCACAGCCCTGGCAACTTCATTGTCCTAACTTTCTTTGTAATCTTCATGACCTTAGTGGACTTGTACACTGACTGCCAACACAGTTGTATTTCATTCAGTACATATGTCCTTGCATGGACACTCTTATCAAAATCGCAAGGACCCTTACATCAGCTCCTTATTTGGTATAAAAAAACAAATTGTTGCAGAGTAGAGTGCCAACATTCTGAACGACTTTTTTCTATTTTCCTTTTTAAAAACTCTTTTTCAACTCCTGACCCAACACACACACACACACACACACACACACACACCCCTTTTGACATGTATGTGTTTCTCAACAACCAAACACAAACATCCTCATCTTTGCATCCAAATGCTCTCCAGCTGAAACCACAACTGGTGATCACAGAACAGCCATTTCTGCATTGTATCAAAAATTTTGCAATATTTCTAGCATCTTCTAATACTACCATCACATTCACAGGCACACTACAAATAAGAAGAAAGGAGAAAGGCATTTGCAGAAGCTGCTTAGTGCCCATATTAAAAAAGAATCTATAAGATGGCTAATGATTCTTTCATAAACCTTCTAAAATGTTTGGCTCAAAGAGATTAGCTCCAACTGGCCTGGGAGGGAGTAGGGATGTAGTAGAGAAGACAGAAGGGATTACTGCATACAATCAAAACACCAGGAAAAATCACTGGGAGCAGCCAAAACAGAATGTGGACACAAGTAGATTTAACTTGAATAATGCTTTTGAGAATTTCCATTCCTCTAAATACCCAGAGGTGTGTATATCTTCTCTATTTTATTACCAACTTCTCCCTGAAAGAGAAAACAGACACAAAATAGTCACATTATAGGAAAAATGTATCATCTTTATCCTCCTGCTCACTCCAGAGCAGTCCCTGGATACTCAGCAGAAGACTCATACAAACCCCATGCTGGTCTCCAGTTTACCAGTGGAGTCCACAGTTATTGCAGACATAAGTGAAACTGCGACACTGGTTCTATAGGAAGTGTCGGGGCAACTCGGAAATCCACAGCTGTACAACTCATGGATGGAGTGCTAACATTTTATTATTTGGCAGTTCTGTGCCAGATGAACCTGAACTGGAAGGGACCACTTTGAGTCCTGTAGCAATGACCACTGTGCGGTTTCCTTGGCTGACTACACAACTAAAATGTAATTTCCATTAAGCCAAGGACTGTGTTGTTATAATGTCTCTTCACCCCTGGCTGTCACGAAGTAGTTAAGGAATAAGTGAATGGGTTTCTTCAATTTTTTAAGATTTAAGGTGATAAGAAGCTGAACTCACAGGGTAACAGTCGAAAAATACACATATTACCCATGAGGTCCCTTCCAAGAGGATGAGATTAGGATCACACGCAGGCATGACAGATCTGTCATAGGCCTCTGATTCCACTGGACCTGGCATGGACATGGAGCAGGACCTGTCAATTTTTTAGCCATCCAATAAAGGCACAGAGCAACAGGGATTTGTTGTTGTTTGGAGGATGAAAACAGGAATCGATAAAGTACAGGAGACAAACATTAGAGAAAGCATGGGAGGCCACATACAAATCAAAGTTTTGTCATTCTCAGCAACCCTCAGATCACAGCCAGTGTTCCTGACCCATGTGATGACACAGGGACTTTACCACATCCACATCCAAGCTAAGAAGCCTGGCCTTATATTTACAATGTTATAATTGCTCACACAACAGTCATGTCTGGGCACTAATGCACATTTTCTTATTCATGGAGAAGAGATAATTCATAAGAATTTTAAAAAATAAAAACATCTAGCCAATTTAGTTATTTTCCATGCCTATCATGATAAGGTTTTCCTGGCCCAACATTCAAGGTGCTTTGTTTCATTGATGTCAATTTGATGATAGAACAGATATTGAGTACCTGAACTATTCCAGAAGATTTAAAATGCATGTTTAAAATCCATTTTACCAAAACTCCAGACCATGAAACAAATAAACAAAGATCACCCTATTATTGATCCTAAGCCCAACTCTCCAATTCAACACAGAAGATAGGCTTATAGAACTTATAACCAATACTGATAAACTCTTTCTTATATTCATAAAAACTCTAACACCAAATGTGCAAAGGTTTTTCCCACAAAAATTCAGTTCAGTTCTCTGGTGGACACTGACTGGCTGACCTACAATCTGATTCAATTCTGACACTGCCTATATGGAGTTAGTGTCGGATCCCACAAGTCAAAAAGTTTCATCCCACAAAACTGCCTGTACTTTAGTTGCCAATCGCAGATCTGGGCCTCCCATTCTCCTGACTCATTGTCATACTGGGGCTTTCCCAGGACCCCTCCTCAGCTAGTGTAACTTGCTTGAGTGGTTCAGAGAATTCAGAGACACCTTACTTATACTTACCACTTGGCAGATGAAGAGGTACATAGATCTAATCATGGAAGGGTCTTCCACACTTCCTTTGACCCTGGATACATGCCAGCTGGGTGCATTCAGCAACCCAGAAACTTATCAAATTTTTCTGTTCACGAGTTTGCATAGAGTTTAATCTGAGCGTAGTCAAGAACAGGAAATGGTTCTGCAGTAGGTCCAGGCTGCCTAGCAGGCCTCTCTGACACTATGTCAGAAACTGAAATATAAAGTCTACAAGGAAAGAGACTTTTGTGGGCTTTATCTACAACTGTATTACCAGACTCTTAGATAGTCTCACCTTTGGAATAAAAATTCCAAAAGAGTAATCAGTAACTAAGCACTATTCCCTTTCCCCTCTCTCTGCCTTTCCCCTTATATGGTTACCTGCTAAGAGTTTATTATTTCAAGTCTGTAATTTCATTAATGGTTATTGTATTATTTCATTATTACATGCCATTTTATTATTATTGGGTTTGGAGTTTTGTTCTATTTTCTTTTACAATAGTAGTCTATACAAAGTCATAAGGTCTCAGTGTATTTTTGCATATGTGTTACATTATAACTATTTGTATTTTGAAATTTTCTGCACCTAGAAGGCTCCTTCATATTCTATCCAAGTCAACATTGCCCAAACCCAAAGGTAACCACTATCCTGACTTCTATCATCATATATTAGCTTTGACTACGACCCCCTTTGGATATCAAAATCTGCAGATGCTCTAGTTCCTCACATATACAATGGCATAGTATTTGCACATGACTTTCACATCCTCCTTACACTTTAAATCATCTCTAGATTACTTATAACACCTACCACAATGTAAATCCCATGTAAATAGTTATTTTATTGCATTGCATTAAATAATGACACAGTATAACATCTGTACATGTTAAATACACAAGCAATTTATTATAAATTATTTTTGACCTGGTCTTGATTGAATTCATGGATATGGAAGCTCCCAACAGGGAGGGCCACCTGTGTTATTATCCCCACTGTTCTGATAGGGAGGGCCAAACGTATGATATCCCCACTGTGTAGTAAAGGAAACCTAAGTCCCTGGAAGATAATAAACTTTCAAGTTGCGTAGTTAGTAAAGTCAGCTAAGTTAACCCCAGCAATCAAAACTAGCCCCTGTCCTTAAGCCCTGCTCCAACCCATTAACAATTCAGGAAGAAACTGTGGACTTGGATAATGATGCTCTCTCTGGCAGTTACACATCTGCATTTGACACTAAAGACTTCACTAAAGACTTCACTAAAGTGCTTCACACATCTCACAGCTCAGCACAGTAATCATTGCTTTAGCCAGGATATAAACTTATATTGGGGACCAATTCTAACATGGAAAAGAAGCACATTACACAGAAGCTTCATTACACAGAAGCACAAACTTGGAGTTGTACCATAATGCTCCTGGGTCCCCAAAAAATGTTTCTGGCTGCATGACTATAAAGAAGAGCATAAATGGTTTATGATATTTCCATAACCATAAAAGACGATAAACCATCTTTTGCTGGATTCTGTGCAAATCTCAGGTTGTATGATCTTGTGCATGATACTTAACTCATGGGTTCATAGTTTCTTCCCCCATTGTTAATGCATTAAAGCAGGCATTTAGTAATTTGGCACTTAATAAATGCCTTGTTAGAGGCACAAAGCAACAGAGCCACTTGATCTTTGGACTGGAACCTCCAAAAACATGAGCCAAAATAAACATTTGTCTTTATAAACTAATTATTTCAGGTATTTTGCTATAGTAATAGGAAACTAATAAATGAAGTTTCCCAATATCTTCAAATAGTCCACAATTCAGGGTAACAGATTCAAATCTACTTTTATTTCAATATTTTAAACTGGTTTCCAATTTGGCGAATGGTATAGAAACCCAAATATTTGAGGTTTTCAAAAGGCTTTGACTTTCTTTCTTTCTTTCTTTCTTTCTTTCTTTCTTTCTTTCTTCCTTCCTTCCTTTCTTTCTTTCTTTCTTTCTTTCTTTCTTTCTTTCTTTCTTTCTTTCTTTCTTTTCAGACTCCCAGTTTTCAAAGACAAGATATATGTTTTTGATTCACTGAAAAGGATATTACCTTTGTTACATTTTCCTCCTCTTCCCACTGAAAGCCAGTAATTACCCAAGCCTACTATGGAACTTTTAGGAAATTAAACACTTTTAAAGTGTTTTTTCCCCTTGAAGTAGTCCCAGCATTTGGCTAAGTACAAATCTTTATTAGTATATGCATGTTTCTGAGGTTGGTCTCCTATGACTGAAGGGGCTTTGCTAACATCTCTAAGACTGTCTTCTGTTAACTCACTGGGTACCAGTTGGCCTTCCATCCTGGCCTGCCTCACTTCAGCCAAATGAACACATCACTGGTTCTCACCTGTGCTGTCTAGACCAGGCCTGCTGCCCTGCTACCACAGAAACTGCCAAGGCACTGCTGACGCAAACCTCAGAAGCAGGAACAGGAAGCCTATTCAGAGATCGAGTTTCCTTGATACAGATCTGTCCTCTGCACTGCCTGCCTGACCCCCACCCACCTTTAATTCTCCCACCCCTGGTGGCCTTATCTTGACTGTAACTCATTGACTTTGCCTGACCTTGAACTGACCCTCTCTAATGGCAGTAGATTTCTGGATTTCCAAGTCAGCTCTGTGACTAACCCCAGCCTGCCCCAACTGCCTGCTACCTTAGCTTGCCTTTTGCTTTGGACAGTTGTCCTTGGCTCCAAACCCTACATACTGACTCCAGTCACTCATACCCAAGGGCAGACATCTCCCAACCCTTTCCCTTTATGTCCTGTGAAAGGCCTTGGCATCCAAGCCAAGGGAAGCTATTAAATAAGGAGGCTCAGATGTTTTTTCTACTACCTGGAGGCAAGTGATATGTTATGGCACTGCAAAGCCATAGAAGCCACATGCAGAGAGCTCTGTTTATACTTCACCTGCATAACCTTGGTGTGTTCTAGTCTTTAACACCAAAGCATGCAACTTTCCAATTTTATTTTGAGGAAAAGAACTCAGGTGGTCTGTACCTAAGAGTGGATGGTTTCAACTAGTTCCAGGATCACTATAGATGTGATGGAAGAACTAAAAACCATACATAATTCAGAAGTTGGCATTCCTGTTATTTTTTCATAGCATCAGCTGTGTGAATTTAGGCAATTACTTTAATTCTTTTAAATCTCAATTTCAACATATATAAAATTTGGACCCAAAAGCAAACTATTAAGCTGTATTTTTTGATGTTGCAAAATGTTTTATTTTTATGAGACTCTTCTCCAACAACTGTCCTAGAGAAATATTTCAGAAGGCAAATAAAAGAGTCAAAGAAATTGAGATATTTACAATCACACTGAAAATTATAAAGCAGTGTATAAATATGTTCTTGTTTTCTTATTCTTTAATTTTTTATTCTTACAGACTACATTTTGATTCATTGTACACAAATGAGGAACAACTTTTTGTTTCTATGGCTGTACACTATGTAGATTCACACCATTTGTATAATCATACATATACAAAGGGTAATGATGTCTGTCTCATTCCACTATCTTTCCTACCTCTGCCCCTCCCCCCTCTCATTTCCCTCTACACAATCCAAAGTTCCTCCATTCTCCTCTTGCCCCACTACCCCCACTTCCATTTTGTATCATCATCCACTTATCAGAGAAAACATTCAGCCTTTTTTGGGGGGGATTGGCTTATTTCGCTTAGCATGATATTCTCCAACTCCATCCATTTACCTGCAAATGTTCTTGTTAATATGAGAGTTATATGTTGACAATTTTTATGTATAGAACATATTTCCCAAAAAGTTCCTACTATTATCCTTTTGTAGCTCAGGTCTCAAATCAGAGGTAGACTTGAAACTTACTTCCCTCCTGTGTGCCTTCTTCAGGCTTATCCCGCCTTATTCTAGTATCTCCCAGTCCAAACTTCCCATTAAGACTACAAGCTCCCTGAGAACACAGCCATGTGGCTCTTGCAAGGAACACCGCATGTGCTGATAATTGATACAGCACTCGGTACATGCCAGCCTTCATCTTAAGTGCTTTACATATGTTAACTCACCTGATCCTCACAAATTCCTAAGACCTAGAAACCACTATTACATCCATTTTATAACTGTGGGAAAGGAGGCATGAAAAAGCTAAATGACCTTCCCCAGCACACACAGCTAGTGAGTGGCAGAGCTGGGACTTGAGCCCAGACAGGCTGGTTCCAGGGTCCACAATGTCAATTACTGCACTACACTGATTGCATGAGCAAGTGGGTGAGTGGTTGCATATGTTGTTCCACTTATTATTTGTTCTTTATTACTCTGGTTACAGATAAGAATATTATATAAAAAAGCAGATTGTAATTAAATATTCATGGATTAGCAGAATAAAATTCTCTACTCAATGTGCAAATGCTTCAAGTAGGAATAAAAACCTGGATAATTATCTAACCAACACTTTTTTCAATTGCAAACAGTAAAAATTATTTAATTTTCTATTTAGAAATAGCAATTATCGGCTTTATTTAAATATATCTTTTTCTGTATTTTTCTCTCTTCTTAAACTTGCTATGGAAGATACGTTTTAAAGATATGCAAATATTTATGCAATATGTGTGTGTTGGGGTGGAGATAGATGGGTGGATAGATAGGAAAGAATAGGAAGGGATTGTTTTTCCCTTTTTCAATTTCTCCAAGAAGTAACTATGCCCAAAGTTTGGGTCCTTCAAGCCTATGCAGTTTTGAATCCTACTCGATATGGTTTAAATCTTAAATGTCCCCAAACAACATGTGTGAAAGATTTGGTCACTAGCCTATGGCCCTATTGGGAGGTGATAGAATCTTTAGGAGGTGGGGCTTAGTGGAAGGAAGTTAGGTAATTGGGGGCATGCTCTTGAAGGGGTTATTGGGACCCTGGTCTCTTCCTCTCTCTTTCTCTCTTTTTGCTTCCCAGCTACCATAAGGTAAGCCATCCCCTCCACCACTTGCTCCTCTCCCTGATGTTCCACCCCACTGCATGCCCAAAGCAACAGAGCCAGCAGACCATGGATTGAAACCTCTGAAACCATGAACCAAAATAAAGCCTTCCTCTTTATCAGTTGATTGTCTGAGGTCTTTTGTCTCAGCAACAGAAAGTTAACATTGCCCGAAATAAGCTACCCAAGGAATTCTGGGGGAACTTGGAAATTGGGGCTTTAAAGCTTCTGCCAACACAGATACATTCAACCCTCCACAATGTCCACTACAACCCTCCCACTTGTACCCTTAGTCTCCATGCCCACATTGACTAAGCTCTCCACCAGTATCTGCCTGGTCTAGGTGTTTTGCTGTGCATTTGTCAACCCTATATAATTTGTTCATTCCTATGGCCTTCAATGAACTGTAAATATCTACTTGGACACTTTTTATTTGGTTCAGATTTATATATTGAATTGCCCACCACAAAATTTTAGTTGGATGTTTTAAAGGCATCCTATCCAATATATGATCCAGTATATCCAAGCCAGAACAAATGAGCTTCCCCTTCAAATCTGTTCCTTCTACGGGTAAATGGCAACACCACGACCAAATATTCTGAACAAAACCTAGAAATGATATTGATCATTCTCAACTTTTCAACTTATACCTCCTAGATGATTCATAAAACACAACAATTCTGTTAAATATCTTATGGCTCCACTTGCACTTCCTCCAACCTCTGTGATCACATATGCACAACTCTAAAAGCCTCCTAACAGATATCCTACTTCCATTCTTGCATTTTTTTCCAGATATTCTAATCCAGAAAATTCAGAGGGAAGATTATCTCCTGGTTTAGGCCCTTTCATAGACTTCTAAATGCTTTGGGGACAAAAGACAAACTCCTTGCTGTGGTCCACAGCAAGGTGACTGGGTGACTCTATTCCCACCCATGCCCTGCTTTCCCTGGCTAATTAGCCTCTGGAACATATGGGTCTTTTGTAGGTTCATTGGATGTGCCAAGTTCTTTCTTGCTGCTCCTGTGCTTTTGCACACCTCTATCTAGATCTCTCTCTCTCTCTCTCTCTCTCTCTCTCTCTCTCTCTGCCTCTCTCTCTCTCTCTCTCTCTCTCTCTCTCTCTCTCTCTCTTCCCCATTTAGTAGGTAATTCCACATACATCTTTTGAACTTCAGCTTAAACTTCCCTTCAGTAGAAAAGCCATAACTGACCACCTACCCCACAGACTTTAGGCCTCCCATTGTACATTTCCACAGCACAATGAACTTGTTTCATTATGTTCTGTTGCCCAATATATTTTCCTTTGTTGTCCTTATCATTTTTCTTGTGTAATTATTAGCTCCCTTATTTCTCTTTTAATAGACCATAAGCTCCATGAAATCAAGACCAGGTTTGTTCCCTGTTGTGCTCACAATTCCTAGTACACATCCTCAAATGAATGAATGAATAAATGAATTCACTAATGTTATTCTGGTAGTTTGGAGGATAACAACATATTTTCATTTCATCCTCATAACAACTTGCAAGATATTACTATTACTATTTGATAGTCAAGGAAGCCAGAGTTCACAGAAGTGAGGTTACATTTCCAAGGTCGCATAGGGCAAAGCTGATATGTAACTCAACTGGGCTTCTCTAAGCAATGGTGCCTCTGTTTTATTTTAAAGTTGGTTCTTATAAGAAGTGAAAAGTGACCATTGTGGTTGCTCCACATTTTAAAAAACAAATAATTACCTACTAATAAATTTCTCCAGCTGCTTTGTACTCTGTAAATGCTAAATAGTATTAATGTCATTTTTACATTTCCCAGGAGTTCTTTTGGGTGAGCAAAAACAGTTACCACCAGTCCCCATTCTGGGCAGAACACAGTAAGCCTTCAGGGGAAGTCTTGATAAATTAAGAAACATTTTGCATTCTTTGAAATGAAAACACACAGAAAAAGGAACTGGGTGAATTAAAGTAAAGTGGGTAGGAAAAAGGAAGTTGGTGTGATAAAGGCAGGAACAAAGAGAATGGAAGAGATAATGAAAGAAAGAGAAGAGATAAGTACAAGGGCACAGGGAAATAAAGAAAGAAAAACAGACTTTTCGAGTCCTTGGGACAGCCCAGCAGAGTACACAGGGAGAAAGATGCTCCTTGGTTCTGAATATAAACAATGGGCTGAGCATACATGAACGTAGTAACAAATAGCAAGAGCGTTCGACGACCATGTGGATTGCTTGTGCTAAGATTTTTAGAAGAGTTTGACCAATCAGAATTAAAACAACATTTTCTATTTGCCCCAATGCTTTTGTTTCCAATATGGGCAAAAGTTTTAAAAAAGTAGAGGAATTGAATTTTCTTCTCTATCTGAAGCCAAAATGTATGTTACCTCCTCCTATACTCTGTTCCTTCTCTGGCAGCCGAATGGGATTCTTCCACAGACCAGCCATGGGCAGACCATGGTACTCTTCTAAACATGATTCCTTCTCTATTTAAGTGGAGATAAACCAGGTGTGGTGGAGCAAGCTTGGGAGGCTAAGGCAGGTTCAAAGCCAGCCTCAGCACGGGCAAGGCGCTAAGCAACTCAGTGAGACCCTTTGTCTAAATAAAATACAAAATAGGCCTGGGGATGTAGCTCAGTGACTTGAGTGCCCCCTGAGTTCAACCCCCAGTTAAAAAAAAAAAAAAAAAAAAAACAACAATTGAAGATAAGCATCCCAGGCTGCTTTTCTTTTTCTCAGTATGTTTTGGTTCAGAGAATCTCACAGAAGTGGGAAGGACATGAAGGGAAAATTTCTAGTGTAACCTCAAACTGGGTACTTTATCCCATCCACCCACCACCATTTATCCTTAATTCTAACACTTCGAATTTTAGATTTTTATAATTACTTTTTCTGTGAAATTGTTTTTCTGGGAATATCTCATGATTGTATTGTATGATTGGAAAGATTCTGAGCTCTTTAAAAATTAAAGTGATTCACTTTCTAGTTTATGCATTACATTCACAGAAATATAAATCAGGGATAAGTGAAAAATGATAACACCAAATTTGGAAAATACTTTTAAAGGAAATCTAGATCTTTAATGTTGCTTTCTATTCAAAGGGGAAAAAAGAGTTTATCCTTGGGGACATCATCCCTCTGTATCAGTGGTCCCCAGAGTGAGGTTGCAAGGCTAGCAGCAGCAATAGCACCAACAGATATTTGTTAGAAACTCAGAAATCCTGTTCTACACAGATCACTTAATCAGAAACTCTGAGGTTGGAGAGACTCTTTAGGTAAAGCCCTGGCCCTCTCGAAGTTGAGACCAACTGCTTTATGCTGTGCTGTATATAGCACTGTTGGAGAGTCATGAGAGAAATGGACAGGGACAGAACAAGTGTATTATGGTGCATTTTCATCATTAAAAAAATGAGTATAATGATGGGTACAACATGTGATATTACCACTAGCCTGTATAATTCAGTCTAAAAATAACCCATTATTATGATAAGATAATCGATGTGAAAAGAAAACCTGAACAAGAGTATGGCATCTGAAATCTCAATAAAAGTCCATTTATTTATTTTTCATTTTCTTTACCCAAATGCTCTAAAACAAACCCCATCAAGGCTTCTGAACTCAGAAACAAGTTAAAGTAATTATGAGATACACCATCTATAGACACACCCAAAAGTGATAACTATCCGACAGCTCACCCTCCATACACACACACTCACAAGAAGGAATTGTATTGTTAAATGAAGAGTATGCCACTAGTTCACTTTCCTTGGAGGAAAACAAGTAGTTGTTCTTCCCCAATAAATAAAGCAATCAAGGTAACAGTGTCTGTATGTTTGCCTGCACATAACTCTAAGCCAAAAGAGCAACTGAATTTACTGCTACCTGCTGCCTTTTTCAGACATATGCCTACTCCCTTCTTCTTTTGTTCTTCTCTTCCAGCTACTTAGCTGCAGTTCTATTATTCTTGCACAATAACTGACTTCCAGAATGGAAATGAGCACAGGGCTCAACAATAATTCTAAATCAAGCCTTGAACACAAAACTGAAACTCTTGACTGGAGTCAATGCAAATGAAGATTGAGTCCCATGTTTCTCTTACCATGCTGGGTTTGTCAATAAATATGGTGAAATAGACTGTGTTCCTGGAAATGGCTCAGGAAAAAAGGAATACACCTTCTAACCAATCTATGTTAATTAGATGAGTAATGTTGAACCCAGATGATTAAGCAAAATGCACCTTATAATCTTTGAGATCTTAAGAGAAAAAAATGGAGACCAAGTTAGAAGGGGAAGATAAAGGAGAGGAATTGGAAAGGGAACAGAAAGTCTTCCTTGAATGTTCATACCATCTTCTCAAATTAAAGTCAAGGTGTTTGGAAGATGGTGTTTTTCATCAATGTGTTTCAAGGAACTCTTCCTCACCACCCATCACAGTAAGGGAAAACAATAGCCAAGACTCATCAATAAATACATAGAAAAGATTAAAACTTCTATCAATTTCCATTCGGCAGGTGGTTGAAAAGGTATATGCTTTATTAGCTGCCTCAGTTAGTGAAGACTCTTTAGCCATTCATATTTTTAGAATAATAATGTCCTTCCTTCCAAATTGATGATATAATGATCAAAGCATCTGCCTTTGTTAGAAATAGCACAGATGCTCCAAAGGTCACACTTTGTGTGGAATCAGTGCCCTGCCCTTTTGCTGGTTTTCATTAACTTGTTTGGAGAAATTAATTCATCCTTAGTATATTCCCAGAGCACACAGCCAGATGGATGATAACCACTCAGCTCAAACTCAAGGTTACAGTTCTCATGGAGAGTTTGTAGTTATATATTTTCTTCCTAGAGACAATCTCAATCTTGCCTCCTAGTTCAAAGCCATTTGATCTCCATCTTTCAAATCTACCACCTGATGGTTGAGGGTTGTACCACTTTGCAACTAAACTGGACTTTGGTATGATCAGTTCAATTCAACAAGAGCCTGGATAGTTGGAACTAGGTAGGGGCAATGTACCATGTGCTCCACTTTTCCCTTATTACCCTTGCATATCCTCAGTAGAAAGGAGGCAAATTTGTTTTGAATATATGTACATATATGATCATAAGAGGGATAGAATGCTATCATTCTTATACTTTCTATTGGTTTTCTCTGTCTCCTAAGTATTAAAATCATATTCCATTCTAAGTAAAGCAGAATACTTCCTTCTGTTATTTACAAAAGCCTAAAACTGTGTAAAACTTTTTTCAACCTGACCTTTCTGACCTAGTCAAACAAAATGTTAAAAAAGGATGGAAAGGTACTATAACATCAGATCAGGGTAAATTGTACACACACACACACACACACACACACACCTATTTAACCCAGAAGACTTGATGGTTTCTTTTTTTTTCATTTCATCTGTGTTCACTATCCTGGACAGACTCTACAGAGCACTAGCTCTAATTACAGTAAAAGTGAATCTTGTCCACAAGTTCAAGAGTACACACACTCCTCCACCAGTTCCACCTCAACACACACTTATTCCACCTGCATGTGTCAGAAGCATTAGCACGTGAGCGCTCTCATCTCCCGGGGTAGTTTGCTAGGGCTCCCTTAACAGGATCACAGACTGAGAGACTTGGAAAACAGAAATTTATTTCTTCACATTATAGAGGATGGGAATCCAAAATAAGGTGCCATCCAAGATGATTTCTTCTGAGGGCCTCCTCACAAGAAGGAGGCTCATAGGTAACCATCTTATTTCTGTCTTCTTGTGGTCTTTCTCTGTATGAGTCCGTGTCTAAATTTCCTCTTCTTAGAAATGGGATGAGGTTCCAGCCTGATGATTTCATTTAACCTTAATTCCATCCTTAAAGACCCTGTCTCCAAATGCAGTCACCTTCTGGAGGGATAGGGCTTCAACACACAGATATGGAGGGCACAGCCCATGATGCTCCTTATAGAAAAGGAGAGAAAGAAGGACACATGACTTCCTTCAGTGAGGAGCTGGGGAGGCATCCTCCTGTCCCAGGAAAAGTGACATTCAGGGATGCAAACAGAATGAAGGAGAAAAGGAACGTAGGACAAGACCACTAGTTGGCTAGAACTGGAGCACTATGGCTTGGCAGTGTGAACTTTTCAAGGGCCTGTGAGAATGATCATGAGCCAAAATTTAAGGTTCTCCAAATATAAAAGGAAAATGACAATAATAATAACAACTAATGATATAATATCTAGTGAACCAGTCATTCTGCCTCTCCTCCTATCATTGCATTTCCACACTATCAAATACCCATTTTCTAAAACACACACATAATAAGGACATTGTTCTGTACAAAGTACTCTATAGTTCCCCATTACTTACAGGATGAGAATTATGGTTTACAGGAGGGCAGAAAAGGTCAGGTTTCATTTTTCATCTACATCATGTCTAGCACTCTGATCATCCCGTCTAGTCCCTCTCCAAACACTATGTTCTCTTTTGTCTCCGAATCTTTAAATATGGTGCTTTAGAAAGCTCTCAGATCCAGCATGAAAGATACACCATCTTTCAAATCACCTCTTTTGTAAGATCTCCATTCTTAGTCCATGTTAATTGCTTTTACATATTCTGTGGCATCATGTGCTCACTTTCAAAAACAGTTCTTACCATACTGTTTCATGACTAGCTATTTCCATACCACGACACTGTAAAACTGGGAGTTCCTACAGCATACAAGCCATCACCTTTTGCATTTTTGCATCTCACCAGTGTGTGGATCATAATTACACAGTAAGTCAATGAATAAAGTAGAATTAGTTCTTTAAGCCTCAACAAACTATACATTTTCTCAAGAATTTTGCCTACTTACATCTAAGTACTAACCTGACTTATATAGGTGATGTCTAGGGTGCCATTTCAGAGAATATTAGAAATGACCAGTGACTTACATAAGACTTAATTCAGTCCTGTCAATTGTCAGTTTAGAAAGGTAATTGACAGAGAAGGGAAGAAACAATTTATTGATTCATCTACTTCTCCCCACATATATCATACTTAGTCTTCATGCTAAACATATACCTCAGGCATTGTTAATCTTTCAGTTAAGAAAATGTACTTCAGAGGGTTTAATTTCTCCCACTGTCTCACAGTGATTTGGATTTCAAACCCTGGACTGCTCATTCCAAAACCCATGTTTTCTCCAGTACATCTTTCACCCATTATTTCTTGTCATTTACTATAGAGAAATAATAAAGATGTCCATTACTAAAACCTTATTTAGTTTTCCATTCTGATCTCATTTCTAATCTGTTTGAAAAGAAATTATCTAAACTCCTCTTTAGGATTTATATACAGGCATGATATCTGCAAAAGTTAGGGACATGAAGTTAGATCACAGGAAACAGCATGAGATCAGTCCTTAACTACATTTTATTTTTGGAGTGTTATCCCCATTAAATTGCTAAGGGTCAAAGAATAAGTGTAACCTCATGAAACTATAATAAGGATCAATTGTAGTTATTCCTACAGGCATCTAGCACCTATAATAACAGTTCTATAAACTTTGTCCTCATTCTTTCTTGAAGGCTTAGAACACACAGCCCACCAGCAGTGCTTGCTAGGTAAGCATAAAATTTGTCCTATCCTGTGGACTCAATAAGATAAATCTAGATATATTTTTCCCTTGTATGTATTTTCAGAATGATTCTCTCATATAAAGTTAAGAAGAACCTTGATTTCCAAAAGAAGTTGGAACTATAATGTGATGATTTATAATAGAAAAGAGAAGCAGCTAACTATCCTAATTGTATCACCAGATAAACACACAAGTCAAATATCAATAACTTCAGGACCTTAAAAATTCATAGTTCTTTATAAAAATAAAAGAGAAATAAATATATATGATGCATGGGTGGATGAGTGAATGGATAAATGAATAGAAAGACATAATACCAGATACTTAACGATAACTGAATAATTCTGATGAAGGAAAGAAAGGTAGCTTCTGCCTGAGAATTGTTGAGAAAAGTAAGCCACAGGAATATGTTCAGTAGCTCTTCCACCCACAAAGTTTCACAGAGAAGAGAAGTGGTCAATAAACCAGAAACTACCAGTACCAATAATATATGCATCAATGTATTTTCAGAAAACTAACAATTACTTTAAAGACAGTGGTAGAATTTGGTAATTCTGTCTAGTAACAGAACTGTTTAAAACATACAGGATTTCCCAAAACTTATTTAATGGATTTTCTAATAGGTTGAATCATTTTTATCACATAAAATCATGCTCAGTTTTCACTGCCCAGCCATATGCTATATGCTCACCCAAGGTTAATATCATGCTATATGATCACCCAAGGTTAATATCTTCAATGCAGTAGACTTTTAAAATGCAGCTAGCATCCCTTGGCTCCCTTCCTGTTGTCCAAAAGAGAGATGAGCACTCATGAAATGGAAGTTTAGCAACCTGGAAAGAAAGTTGGTCTGCTTATCTGAGATGGAAGGCATGGCCCATGCAAATCAGAGAGTCCAACAGAGAACTACCCCTCCATGCGCATCTAATTCCAACACTGAGGGGAGGAGCCAGCTTCGCATAGAACAGAAATTTTACTGAATTTTTCTATTCCTGCTTTCTTTCCCTCATTTCTCCTTTGCATGTTTTAGTTTTTTTCTCTTTTTCCTCTTAGTTTCTCCTTCATTATCCTTTTCTCCCTTCTTTCTCTTTCCTCTTTTAAAAAAATTTTCCTTTAATGCCACTTGTGAATTTTAGCCTTTAGAAGGGGCACTGCCTCCTCTATACAATGTCACAGATTCATAAAACTACAAGTTTACCAAATAATGAAAAAACTAATAAGAAGAAAAAGCTGATAAGCCCTGATTCCACAAATGGCAGCAAATTGACCTTTGTCTGGAAAGAGAAGCACTCAAATATTTCACAAATTACCACCACCTGTGATAACCTTCAAGCCAGGAAAAAAAATGATCTTGATACATTGGTGGTAAGTTTCTTAAAGACTTTCTAAATGCATTGTGAAGAACAATCTTGGGATTTTTTTCCCTCAAAATCATGTGTAATTAAAAATTAATTAACTGAAAGGAAATTTGACATGCCTGAGGATGCTCAATTTAAGAGGACAACCACTAATGAAAAATGTTTTTAAATGGATCTTACTGTAGAGATTTCAATAAAGGGCCCCTTTGGGATCTTCCAGTTCTGAAATGATATTGCCTCCAGTGATGGAAGTAGAAGAGGCAATGTAAACTCTGTTTAAACTGAGAACATAAAGGCCCACAAGACTCCATTCCAGTTGCTGGACATGTGTTATTTTTATTGCACCCGAATAATACCTTCAGGCAAAATTTTCCAATTACTTGAGGAAAATATGAAAGAATAATGGCAAAGAAAACAAAGGTTTCCAGTTTCCAGTTCAGTAGCATCAAAGAACTTGATTGCAGGGTAATGATCTTTTACCCCAGTCAGTGCAGCACCATTGGACTGAAACAAATGAAAGAGGTTATGAAATCCTCTAGTGATAATGATGACATTTCACCCTATCCAAAGATTAGCTCAGTGCATGGTGAAATTAAAAGAATGTTACTTGAAGACATGCCTTACCTATGGTGAAACACATTGCTT
Organism: Glaucomys volans; assembly: GCA_020662805.1. Taxonomy (NCBI): domain Eukaryota; kingdom Metazoa; phylum Chordata; class Mammalia; order Rodentia; family Sciuridae; genus Glaucomys; species Glaucomys volans. The sequence continues at coordinate 92,368 of JAJEJO010004463.1, forward strand.
TTCAAAGAGATTAAGTCCCACAAGAATGGAAAGTTATGCTTCATGTATGTATGATAGGCCAAAATACATTCTACTATCATGTATAATTAAAAATAACAAATTTTAAAAACAAGAAAACCAAAGTGAAATATCACCTAGAAAAAAAGAGATTAATTCTAATAGCACAAGAATAAGACACAATTCTCATTAACAAAAAGAATCTAGTCTGGGAGACCCTCTTGATTCAATAAGCCAAATGTGCAAAACATCACAGTGATAGTCAGAAAAGGCATCTCAGAATCGTGCAATGAAGAAGGGTGTCAAGAGGAAATTAGTTCTTCCAAAAGTGCTAGGGAATAATACAATTTAGTCCTTGTGTAAAAAGGTTCAGCCAGAGTAAATGAAGGTGGGGGACTTTGGAGGCTTTCAGAAAGATAAATCAAGAATTAGAAACATGGATTTCACTGCTATTTCATTCCATTTCCATCATCGTAACAGCTACTCATCCTCTCCTACCACTACTGTCCTGAATGAGCAGGATCCCCTGTCACAAGAGGAAACAAAGTCATCACCCCCAGGGCTGCACAAATCAAGTCTGCTCTGGAATTAATTTGAGGTAAATACGACATGTAATGGGAGAAAGTTGATGTATTTCTATAACACCATGAAAATTACTAGGCATCACCTAAAATAGAAATTACTTTCTCTGAAAGTTAGATCATTTTAATGTAGACCAATGGGTATGGTAGTGAGGGCAGACACAAGACAAGGGTGAGGGAGGTTATAAAATGAAAAAGAAAAACACTTAATAATGAAAAGATGCATTGAATACACTATGAAAATTCAAAGGAACAAATATTTTGTTTGTATTAAAATTATGAATGATGAAGATGAATATTTGAGCAAATGGAAAAATATAAAGGACGCTAATAAAAAATACATAAAAGATTGTGCATTAGAATCACAGGCAGTTTCCAGATCAAAACTTGGATAATATTTCCAAGGCTTTATGAAAGACACTTATTTGGAGTTTGCAATATATGTTCCCATAGAAACATTGTTGAAAAAGATTTATTGGTTTCTTAGGTTATTTGTGAATTCTTCTCAAACCAAGATGTAGCTAAAATAATATTAATTTGAACTTTGAATAAGTAGAAAGTAAAACCAATTGCACTGAAATAAAAATGAGTTATAGGAAGATGAGATAACTGAAGAAATAATTTTATGAATCTCATGATAAAGGGCTTTGAGGATATATCAACGAGTTTGGATATGGATGGCACCAGATCTTCATTTAACTCCACTTTCACATCTTTCTTCTCTAGCCAAATCCTCTTCCTTAGGGATCCAGTTCAGTTTGTGGCTTTAAATACCACCTGTATTCTGAGATTTCCCAAATTTAAAACTCTAGCTCAGTCCTCTCCACTGAGTACCAGCCAAGCATACCCAAGGCCCTCTTGTCTCATAGATCTCTCAAACTTCACATGGCCGAAATGAATTCCTGATCTGCCTTCCTTTACCCTGCTCCCCACGTCAGTTCATGGTAACTCTCTCCTTTTGTTTCTGACTCTTCTTTCCTCTCACATTGTAAATCCAATCTGTTATCATGTCAGCTCCATTTTCATACCTTCAAAATTCTGTCACTCTGGTCCAGAGCATCATAATCTGCACCTGTGCCTTCTCCCCACTCCTCCAGTCTCCTTCCTCTACTGATCTTTATTCTACTCGCTTATTTATTTATTTATGACAGGTGCTTTATACATACACATAAATGTGAAATTCCCTGTGGTGTATAATATATATGCACATAGTATGATTTTGTTAAATTCTTTCCTTATTTCCTCCCTTTTCCCATCCCTCTCCCCTCCCCGGAGATCTATTCTTCTATCCACAGACTTCCCTCTCTATTTATGATATCCAATCTACTCCGTTTCCCCCTTATTTTGCTCTAGTTTCTGCACATGAGAAAAAATGTTCTACCCTTGATTTTCTGAGTCTGGCTTTTTCACTTAGCATGATGTTCCATCCATTTACTGGCAAATGCCATAATTTCATTTTTCTTTATGGCTGAGTAAAACTCCTTTCTGTATATATACACCACATTTTCTTGATTTCTATCTATTTGACAGGCATCTGGGCTGGTTCCATAATTTCACTATTGTGAAGTGTGCTGCTATAAACATTGAACATCATAATCTTAACATTGAAGGCATAATAATCTTATTGCAAATTCCTTCTAATACCTCTCTCTCTCTCTCTCTCTCTCTCTCTCTCTCTCTCTCTCTCTCTCTTAATATTGCCCCCAGATATTGCCCCCAGAGCAATTCTCATAGCAGGCATAAGTTACATCAAATCTCTCCTCCACTCAAAACCTTCCAACAGGTCCCACCTCATGCAGAGTAATGCCAAAAACGTGCCCATTGCCCTGTGAATCCCCATGCTCTGAGTCCTTCCCCAACCTCTCTGAGCTCATTCCCACTACCTTTTTCTTCCTCTTACAGCTCTGCCTCACTAGTCTTCTCATTTTTCCTTGAGCATTCCAGTTCTGAGAATTTCATAGTCTTTGTTCCTGATTTTCCCACAATCCAAAGTGCTTTGCCTCCAGGGCTCACACTGTCATCTTGCCCAACCCACCATCATTGGGACTTCGGAAACCTTAGGCTTTCAAGAATCATCATTTGCCTTTCTTAGAAATCCCAACCTCTTTGCAACCCTTTGCATGCCCTATCTCTCCTTTTTTTTTTTTTTCCTTGATCATTGTCATCTAACATACTAGAACCAACTCTCTGTCTCTCCCATTCTGTAAGGTATTCTCACCAGGGAAGTGGCTTTTGTCCCCCCATACTTAGAACTCTGTCAAGCATAGAGTAGGCTCTCAAATATTTGTCAAATAAATTGAATGCATCAATGAAATAAATATCTGAATAAAAAATAAATAGCATTCTTTTTTATTTTTTTCTACATATTTATTTATTTGATTTTTTTATTTTTTTGATTTTTACAAACTGCATTTTGATTCATTGTACACAAATGGGGTACATCTTTTCATTTCTGTGGTTGTACATGATGTAGATTCATACCATTCATGAATCATACCATTCATGTACATAGGATAGCAATGTCCGTCTCAGTTCACCATTTTGTATACCCCCAATTAAAAAAATTTTTTGGTACTAGGAATTGGACCCAGGGGTGCTTTACCACTGAGCTACATCTGTAGTACTTTATTATTATTATTATTATTATTATTATTATTATTATCATCATCATCATTTTGATGTGTCTCACTAAATTGCTGTGGGTCTTGCTAAGTTGCCAACACTGGCCTTGACCTTTCAATCCTCCTGCCTCAGCCTCCCAAACTGCTGGGATTACAGGCATGTGCCGCTGCACCTGGCTCTATAAATGGCTCTCTCATTTCACAAGTGTTCTGTTGGCACTGTCCCTGCATACCCTTAGCATTCATTACATATGTGTATTTGTAATGTAATGGATATTACATATGTATATTTGGATGACAAAGGAAGAGAAAATAACTTCACATTTAATCTCTTCATCTCCAGTCTTGCACTCTCCAGTTAATTATCCACCAGCAGCCACAGCAATCTTTCTAAAACTCAAGACTGCTGAAACCATACCAAAGGAATTTCATGCTTTTTGAAGTCGATCCTTCTAGTCTGGCTTACTAAACCCCTTCATAATCTACCTCCTTCATACCTTTCCAGCTTCATCATGGGAGAGTTATACCTCTGATATGGATGAAAGGAAGCAGTGAGTTTTGAGTCAGAGATTACTTCCATAGTTAATGCCTATTTCTACTAGATTAGGGTAGCTTGGGGACTGTTATGGACACTTGCAAGTTGGCCACTGAACATTCTCACAAATAAAGTAATCCCTAAGTTGTTAGTTATTTACAGGGTCTATCTACCTTCCAAGATACAGTGGATTTATTTACTTTTCATTCCTGAATTAAAAGTTACACAGAACCCTAGTATAAAAGGCTACTGTTTTAAGGATGCAGTTCTACATAAGGGCAAGGGTTCGAGGGGGTAAGGGTCAAGTCCTGACCATTCACTTTCTGTGTGCTCTGGTACAGCCGTGGAGGCCCCGCTGAATGGCCCCTGTTAGCTTGGCTCTCACCCTAAGAATGTCAAGCAGTCCCATAAGGCACTGGCACAGAAGAAGAAAGCTTTCAAAACAGCTGCACTTATTGGTTATTTATAAAAATTGCCCAGGTAACTGAAATGCACTTTGCTGTCTTCTCCTCTGTTTAGTTTGTGACAAATAGCAACATCTCCAAATGGCAGGAAACAAGACAAGAAATATGTCAATGTCTGTATCTCGCAGGAGATGGAACATTATGCAGTTTTACACAGAATGATCGGCTCTCAGAGGAGTAATTAGGCTTTGGCGCACTTCTTACTGGCGCTACCTCAGCTTCTCTGCCAGAGGCTTCTGAGAAAAGGTTTGTTGTTTCAGTGTCAGAATTGCATTTTAGACTGGCTCTTTGAACAGAGTGCATGTAGGGACAAATGACACCAATGATCAGCAAGTGGTATTTGTATTCACATTCTGTCTCAGAGCCTCAGGTCCATGACAGGTTTATTTTTCAGAAGTTCAAAAACAATGATATTAAAAATGTAAAGCAGGAATTCCTTACTGCCAGAAAATCTGAATTTTTATTTGCAAACTTCAAGATGAGGGAACCTCAAAGAAAGCTGTGGGGTCATTTTATTTTATTTTTTTGTCAGATCATGTCATTTATGAATGGACAACTTTATTTGCAAATTGAGAAATTAAGACAATACTCAATTTTGAAAACCCAATTTGTACCAAGCAAAATCAACCTAAATTATTAGTCCACTTTGAAAAGGGGCTATTGCCAATACAAATGCAATGATGTCACTAAATTGTGTTGAAACATGCAGACAAGCCAATGAATAACTATATTTTTTAACTCTTCCACAGACCTTCCTCTTCTTCCACTTTTTTGCAACATAAATCGGCTCTCTGGAGGATAAGAGCAGCCACGAAAGCAAATTAGAATGAACTGGCTAGGCATGCTTGTCCTCAACCTGGTATAACTTTGGATCAGAGTTATTTCTAGGATACCACTGTATTTGGCTTATTTAAGACAGAACTAGTTAGAATAATGATTTTGAATAGCCTCTCAATAAATTTGGAACTTTAATGGCTAAGTGAATATTCATAACTACATCAAACATCCCCCTTCTCTCTCAGGCACACCCACTTGTCCACACATATTACACACACACACACACACACACACACACACAACATACAAATTCATCATCATCTTCTAAGATTCTGGAGGAACTTAGATGATAGAATTAAAACTTAGAGGCATTGCATAGGATCTGAATTCAGCAGGAATTTCGTCAGTCTGACTTCAGAAACCATATTACTTGCTGCTTACAGGTCATCTCTGTTGCTTTTACCCACATAGGCAGCAGTTTGGCAATCAAATCTATGAGTATTTTCCGTGTTGCCAAAACACAGCAACTATGAGGCTTCTTGCTTCATCAGCTCCTATGTTGACATGATGCTCCAGCAAAGAAAGTCCAGGAAAGCATTCTACCCCTCAGAAGCCTTCCCACTCCCCCATAAATATCAGACCTGACAGTTTTTCTAAAAGTATCTCTTAATTTCTAAATATGGAGCCATTGTAACAAATAAAGCATTTCTAAGATATTCATATTATCCCCTGGCTTCATATACTTCTTAGATCCAAAACATGAAACGGCTTCTGCACATCTCTGGCCTTGATCACTGTTCAGAGTTAAATCGTGCCTTCCACCTATAATCTAGAGCCAGCAGACAATGAGTATAAGCTGAATACAGTGGTGCTGTTCAATTCAACAGCAGCTCTCAATGGAACATCGACTTTTCCCATTGATCATAGCAATTATTTTAATTCCTACGTCTGCATGAAAAGTATGGTTGACCCATATGACCTTCTGCTTTTGGGTTCCAAAGGAAATGCAGATATATGCTATGGGGAGGCAGTGTGCGTGATGGCTCAGTGGAAGCCTTCTGGATTCCTGCCTGCCAGAGGCAGCCAAATCCAACTCTCTCGCTGAGCTACTAACTGGCTAGGTGTCTTCAAACAAGCTGCTTAACACCTTAAAGTCATTGTTTTTCACTAGTTGGTTGAAAGTATAACTTGCACCTTAACTCATGGGATTTTAAGAATTAAATTTGACAAAATGCTCAGAATGGTGGCTTGGAAAAGTCAGCCCTCTCAAAAATTGGAGGCGCAATCATCAATGTTTATAGCAGCTCAATTCCCAATAGCTAGACTGTGGAACCAACCTAGATGCCCTTCAACAGATGAATGGATAAAGAAGCTGTGGTATGTATACACAATGGAATACTACTCAGCCATAAAGAAGAATAATATTATGGCATTTGCAGATAAATGGATGGAATTGGAGAATATCATGCTAAGTGAAATAAGTCAATCTCAAAAAAACAAAGGCCGAATGTTTTCCCTGATAAATGGATGATGATATATAATTGGGTTGAGGGGGTGAGGGGTGAGAGAAGAATGGTGGAACTTTAGATTACAAAGAGCAAAATGAGAGGAGTAGGGAGCAGGGGTATGAAAAATGGTGGAGGGACTGGGGTTGTGGCTCAGTGGTAGTGTGCTTGCCTAGTATGTGTGAGGCTCTGGGTTCGATTCTCAACACCACATATAAATACATGAATAAAATAAAGTCTATCAAAATCTAAAAAACTTTTTAAAAATTGGTGAAATGAGATAAACATCATTATCCTATGTACATGTATGATTACATGAATGGTATGAATGCACATCATGCACACCCATAGAAATGAAAAGTTGTACCCCATTTGTGTACAATGAATCAAAATGAATTCTGGCTGGGTGTGGTGGCACACACCTGTAATCCAAGCGACTTGGGATGCTGAGTCAGGAGGATCTCGAGTTCAAAGCCAGCCTCAGCAACTTAGCAAGGCCCTAAGCAACTCAGTGAGACCCTGTCCCTAAATAAAAAAAATACAAAATAGGGCTGGGGATGTGGCTCAGTGGCCGAGTGTCCCTGAGTTCAATCCCTGGTTCCAAAAAAAAAAAAAAAAAAATGAGTTTTGTAAAAATTTAAAAAAGAAAAAAAGTCTATAAGAATTGGAGGTTTTCTTGTCAACAAAAAACAGAGGTGGTTGTATTGATTGGACATCTCAAGTCTGGACTTTGACTGTTAGCAATCTTATAATAGTATATATAATTATTATCTTTGAGTTTTCAAATAAGGATGTTGATGCTCATAGAAGTTATGGTAACATTCCCTGATCCTGGGAAATGGGTTCCTGTCACTCCAGCTCACCTCTGGTATGCAAAGTAACCTTTTCAGGAACCCCTACCCCTTCCTAGGACTTCTGCAGACATGAAGAAGTAGAAACCTCTACAATGGACAAAACAGAGGGATGTGATACCCCACCATGACTTTGACAGCATTTTCTCACACAGTAAGTGGCAAACTTGAAATCTGAACCAAGGATGGAATAACACCAAAGTCCTCTTTTTCTACCCCACTACTCATTAGGCATATTTTGAAGAACGCTTTCTAGTTGTACTATAGAATCATTATCCTCCCTGCTAAAGGTTAGCCTAATAGTGGTCAGACCTTTTCTAGCATAATGGTCTTAGTGTAGTGCGGAGCCCTGCCATGTCAGAATATCCAGGAGAAAGATCAAAGCTGTCCTGATTGTAGAATACACACTCTGGAGGAGGGAAAGCCTTGAAGACAGCTTAGGTTCTGGAGTTACCCCATAAAAACAGCTTCCCAAGGTTATTCTGAATAGGGAGGCAAACCAGTCAAACAATCAAACATTTTGCTGGTGGTGTGTGCAGGAGAAAGACAACAGAAAATCTTAGAGAAAATCTTCATAAGGAAAGAAAGAAGGGAGCGGGGAGAGGAGGATGCTGGGAGAGAAAGAGAGAAATATTTCATTGCATCCCAAAAGCTTTGCAAGGGAAATGCAAGACCTTATATGTCTGTAGGGTATGTCCAAGGATGTTGGGAATAAAATGACTAGTTCAGGAAGCCAGAGGGTGACAAGGTCAGCTAACCTGATGATATAATATCAAAAGCCCTTCTTTCTCCTGTGTTCTCTATCCAGTCCAGAGAAAACTTCATAAAACTCAGGACTCATAGGAGGAGAACTGGGAGGGCACTAGCCATATGTCCTAGAAGGAAGGTTAATTTAAAGGCTTCCCAGAGGTTATGGTGGGACATGGCCTTCTTCTCCTTTGTCCAGTACAAAGGTTACACTTCTTCCTTGGCTGTGGAAGCACAGGCCTGGTGGTAGCCTCAAGAGAGAGATTGCTAGGAAAGTTAGAAAATGAGCAGAGGGGTAAGAAGGCCTCATCTCCCCAGATGCTACCCTGATCGGTGGGTTTGTAGGATGGAGTGACTTCCCTGGTTCTGCAGATCACCTGAACTTGAATATTTTCACAACTGGGAAAACACATTTTCAGTTCCAAAGTGGCCAGTGCTCTTTATACATTCATTTCCCACGTTCTCATGTAAATAAGGTGAGATTGCGGTGATAAATCGACGTTCATCCATTTGGATGAAAAGCACGGTTTTTTTCAGTAGTCACAAAGGATATTATTTACACAAGAATGAGCTGCACACATCTCTGTGTGCACACACAAACACACACATAGGCACAGATGCAGACAACAAAATCAGCCCTAGTCCCAGAGCCCATGTCAGCATTTAATGAATAAGATCCTGAAAGCCAGGAAGGTGAGCTCACCTATGGAACTGATAAGGGAGTCCTTGTTTGACTTCCCACTGTCCTTTGTTTTGATCTAAGGCTGCCTCTCCTATCACTTTCTCCCTTGTCACAGTAATTCATTGTCAACCTTGAGACTGGAGAAAATTATTCATTCCATGTAAGAGCCGCACACCCCTCTCCTTTTGTCTTTCTCAGGAAATTAGTAGCTCATGTTTCATTAACTGGAGTGTTTGGCCTTATCTCTTTCCTATAAGTGAAGCAGGAATTTCAATGCCATAATTTAGAATTATTCTGTCCAATGCATCCTAAATGGATTCTGTTCTCATTGCAGCATTTATCTCTAGACCTCACTAAAGATAATATTCAGTCTCACCTACAAGCCCACAATTGTCCTCTCTTCAGTGCCGAAGTCTTTAGAAACATAATGAAATGTGACAGCCTTTTGAATTAGGCTCCAGATACTGCTCCTTTTAGGGTCAAATGGATTCCTTGCCATTTTAGAAGCCACTCTGCACATTGTTTATAATTTATTTTACAGAAGGGCCTAGGAAAGTCTGTTTTCTAAATAGACAATACTTTGTTCCAGAATGTTCTTTGTTCCAGAATTATCTTACAGAGATTCATTACCTTTTCTGATATATATTTGAAATGTAAGTTTGAAATTAACACATAATCCTTAGATGGGAGCATTGATGTAGGCTTTTATCCTTTAAGTACCAAGGGTGAGGATGCATTCTAACAATGCAGGCTAACATTATGGCTTTTTATTGCATACAATTCAACTTCAAGAGAAAGATTATAAAGCTAAAAATTGGGTGACATTCTCCCAGGATGCACCAATTCACTGAGCTGAATTTTTTGAGACTGGTATCTGTTTTATTTGGTTGGGATCTGTGCTCTCTATGCCCATGGTTGAGTAGTGCCATCTAGTTCAATTTATTATTTCAAAAATAACTCAAGTCTCAGAGAAGCTAAATGATTTTTCCACAAGTCATACAGATGGATAGTATATAGCCAAGACTAGGTCAGATCTTTTGAATTCTACTTCAATACTCTTTTCACTAACATGTCTGATCATCCAAATATCTGTGACCATTAACTGTGTTTTAACAAGCCTCCATGTTTCAGTAAGTGAAAGGGAGCCTCACATATCAAAGTACAAGCTCAATTATTTTATAGTACTTAACCAGTACTCTATTATGACCTATAATAAACACATTCCTCTTCTCTGACCACAGCATGTTAGAAATCAAGCTCAGAAGGGTTAATTCAGGAAAAATAGCTGGAAAATTAAATTTACCCCATTTTTTGGATTCTAATCCTGATGGTCACCAATAATTCTGTGACTTTGCCCAATTCTTTAGTTTTCATATGCAAAACCTGCAAGTCTAAACGAGGTGCTTTAAGAATCTCAAGTGTTTGTTGGACTGAGTGACAATTGAGATTCTTTTTTTTTTTTCTCTCTCTTTCTTTTTCTTTGCAGTACTGGGGATTGAACCCAAGAGTGTTCTAACTCTGCAGTACATTCCCAGACCTTTTTATTTTATTTTGAGACAGGATATCACTAGGTTGCCTAGGCAGGCCACAAACATATGATCCTTCTGCCTCAGGCTCCTGAGTTTCCTAGGATGATAGGTGTGCACCGTCACACCTGGCAAGATCTCTTACAATACTGAAGTTCTAATATTCTCTCATCTGTTTACCAGGAATTAACTGAAGAGACTCCCCTCACTGACCTTTCTTTTGAGGAGCTTCACTTCCAGCACAGATGACTAGAGTGGAGTCCACCCACATAGCAGCTCTGATATGAAAAGCACCAACTAACAATTTCTGATAAGCCATTGTAGCAAACACTGTCAGCCTACCAACAATATCTATTCACTCCCTCTTTTTAGTCATAGTATACCCTACACAAATTTCCACTAGACTTGAGGTTTCCTGACTATAGATGACAATCCCTACCTTTCTTTGCAAATAGGTGAGGCTCTGTGACTAGGTTCTGACTAGAAACAAGTGAGCCAGGAATGATGTGCATAGCTTCTAGGTTTACCCCTTACTAGCAGGGATGTGTCCTCAACTTCCTCTTTTCTCCTTCTGACAGTTGATAGCCAACTGGCCACAGAGATGGAAACTATTAAATAAAACAGAGCTAATAGACCACCCCTGTATTGCCTGCTCTTGACAGGTAAATGAGAGAGAAATAAAATCTCATTTTGTTTAAGCCACTGCACTGAGCCTTTCTGTTTTGACCACTCAGATAACTCCCACAATGGCATGGCCATCAATGCTCCAAGGAACAAAAATGCAGAATCCAAGCTGAATGCTCCAGCCGCAGACTCTATTCAGAATCACCTAGCCCACAGTATTCCAGTTCTACTTATAGAGAAATAGTTTTGATCGTAAACTAAGGTGTCCCAAGTTCATAAGAAGACTTGCCAACCACTGAGGCCTAAGGATGTTTTTAACCCAACATACACTTACAAAATTATTAATAATAGAATGAATCTTTATAATTAACATATTACAGTCAAATATTACTTCTCCAGAATTCCAACACCAATATAAATTGTCCCATACTACAGAAACATAATGTTTTAAATAAAAACTCTAGGATCACCAACAACAAGCAATCCATATTGGGTGATAATCGTTGTCAGATTGTCTTTATAAAAGTATGTCTTCAAATGGAAGATCTATGTGAATCCTGAAATCCCAAGACCAGGTACCATTGAAACTTTTTTGTCCCAACAGAATTTTTTACAAAATTTTCACTTTACTGATCAGTTCACTGTCACATCTTTCCTTCAACACTGGCCCAATTCATAAATCATTATGTGAGTATGTAAAGCCAAGATCCAATGTTTTACCAGCATTCCCCATGAGAATAAAAAATAAGTCACAATTTGGTCATGATACCTGTGAAGACACTGCAGACTGGTTCATTCAACTACCCGTCCAATCTCCTAGCACGCCTTTCTATGGAATTCCAGTTGGAAAGCTAAATCCCACATTCCCCAGAGGGTTCTGAAAGGGACCCAGGTTCTTTTAAGTTCACTCGCTTTCTGAAAGCTCCCTGCTACCTTATATTAAATCTTTTTCTGTTTATACTGGCCAACCTGAATTTTATTGCTGCAAGTAAGAATCCTGAGTGCTAGAATAATATTTTAACTCCTTGCCTCTTTAAGAATTGAAGACATGTAGAGGCTCATAAAACACTTTTTTATGACTGTTTTCTTAGCATTGGCACTTTTAATGTTATTTTGTTGAGGGAAAGTGAAGGAAGGCTAGGTCTTAAGAGCTGGGAGTGCTAATCAGACATGCTAAAGAGCTACTCTCTTATTCCAGACTGACTCATTAGCCATCTGCACAGGCACAAAGTCTTTTTCACACTGATTTCCATGTAGCAGCCAATGCTGGATGACTGTACTGGGCAGCTAGCTCCTGGATCAGGGTTTATCTGATAACTTACAATATTTTGGAGGCCAAAAAAATTGAGCAACAAGAAATACAGTCAATAGAAACCTTGCTGATACAGAGTTATTAAGACTGCTTGGTGTGGGTTTGTAGCTTTCCAAGTATAGTTCCCAATCAATAGGAGCAGCATCAACACTTGGGAACACCTTAGACATACAAATCACACATCTACATGCTTCAAATCTACTGAATCAAAAACTAGGCGGATTGGGTCCAGGAATCCACATTGTAGGCAGTCCTCCAAGTGGCGCCTGGCTGCTTAGGTTTGAGGATCACTAACCTAGTGGTCTGACCCTAACTGAGGTTAAATGCTGCCTAAAAATAGTGGAAGGGCAGGAAAGAAAAAGCAGTGTGGAGATTCCTTAGAAAACTTGGAATAGATCCACTATTTGACCCTGCTATCCCACTCCTTGGCCTATACCCAAAGGACTTAAAATCAGATTGCCTCAGTGATGCAGCCACATCAATGTTCATAGCTGCTCAATTCACAATAGCTAGATTGTGGAACCAACCTCGATGCCCTTCAATAGATGAATGGATAAAGAAACTGTGGCATATATACACAATGGAATATTAGCCATAAAGAAGAATAAAATTATGGCATTTGTAGGTAAATGGTTGATGTTGGAGACTGTTAGGCTAAGTGAGATTAGCCAATCCCCAAAATCCAAGGGCCGAATGGTCTCTCTGATAAGTGAATGATGATGCATAATGCGGGGTGGAGGGGGGGGGGACAAGAATGGA
>JAJEJO010004463.1:105748-129676 GCA_020662805.1 Glaucomys volans
GGAAATGAACAGACACTTTACAGAGGAAGATCTACAAGCAATCAACAGATTTATGAAAAAATGTTCAACATCCCTCGTTATAAGAGAAATGCAAATCAAAACCACCTTAAGATTTCATCTTACCCCAATTAGAATGTCTTTTATTAAGAACACAGGCAACAACAGGTGTTGGCGAGGATGTGGGGAAAGGGGTACACTCATACATTGCTGGTGGGAGTGCAAGTTGGTGCAGCTACTCTGGAAAGCAGTGTGGAGATTCCTTAGAAAACTTGGAATGGATCCACCATTTGACCCTGCTATCCCACTCCTTGGCTTATACCCAAAGGACTTAAAATCAGATTGCCTCAGTGATGCAGCCACATCAATGTTCATAGCTGCTCAATTCACAATAGCTAGATTATGGAATCAACCTAGATGCCCTTCAGTAGATGAATGGATAAAGAAACTGTGGTATATATACACAATGGAATATTACTCAGCCATAAAGAAGAATAAAAGTATGGCATTTGTAGGTAAATGGATGATGTTGGAGACTGTTATGCTAAGTGAGATCAGTCAATCCCCAAAATCCAAAGGCCGAATGGTCTCTCTGATAAGTGAATGATGAGGCATAATGTGGGGGGGGAAGGGTGGCAAGAATGGAGGAAGGCTAGATAGCATAGAGGGAAGGGAGGGGTGGGGGCGGGTGGGGGGTAAAAATAATAACAGAATGTGTGACAGATACCATTGCCCTGTGTACATGTATGAACGCACAGATGGTGTGACTCTACTTTGTGTACAACCAATGAAACAATAGCTGTACTCCATTTGTGTTCAATGAATCAATAAGTAAATAAAACAAAAATACCTTGAGAATGATCAGTGTCCTGGAACTATATACAAATTACACGCATCTCTCATTAATTATTATGCTTAAACATGTAACTTAAATGTTAAGGACTAGATCCCGTGTGTGTATGTGTGTGAATTAAATGCTTTAATCTTCTTGCAGTATTTAAGAATTGAAATCAAGAAACGTAGTTCATCACATCAATAGACTTAAAGACAAGAATCATATGATCATCTCAATAGATGCAGAGAAAACATTTGACAAAATACAGTTCAAAACACTAGAAAAAATAGGGACAGTAGGAACAAACCTCAAACACTGTAAAAGCTATCTAGGCTAAACCCAAGGCCAACTAAACCCACATTAATACAATAAGCCAATCCCAAAGAACCAAAGGCCAAATGTTTTCTGTGATGTGTGGATACTAATTCACAATAAGAGGAAGGAGAGGAATAGTGGTATTTTGTACTAAATGGAGGGAAGTGAAGGGAGGGGAAGGGGTATGGGGGTAGGAATGATAGTAAAATTAATTGGTCATTATTACCCCATGTGCATATATGGTTGCATGACTGATGTGATTCTACATCATGTACAACCAGACAAATGAAAAGTTATACTCTATTTGTGCATGATGTGTCAAAAATGCATTCTACTCTCATGTAAAAATAATTAGAACAAATTTTTTAAGAAAAGTATTGAGACTCATTGACATTTAACCAAGACTGAGGCAGATAGTCATTACATTTGGGGAAATCACAAAATTATCTCTCTTAACCATGTGGAAATGCTGAAACACTAATGGGAGACATGACCAGTCAGTTTGGGAATTTTAGGGAAAGAAGAAGGAAAGAGTCACCATTTGTATGATTGGAGTTTGTGGAAAATGGAGGAAAAGAGGGCTCAGGTTACCTATAAAGCAGCAGGGACTGAGAGCTAGTTGGGTAAAGAATGTGCTGAAGATGGAAATGCAAGCACATTGCAAAGGCTCTATGATAATGAGTTAATAAAGGGTAAAGAAAAATATTATAGATATGTAGGTAGATGATTGAAAGATGATAGATGATAGATAGATAGATAGATAGATAGATAGAAAATTATATACATATTTTAATAAAAGAGACTTAGCATTGTTCTAGAGCTATTGGACCAAAAAGAGTCCCAAAAATAGGTTCGAAAGTTAAATAGTGGTTGTGGCTGCACAGTTCTGTGAATATACCAAAAACCACCAAATTGTGCAACACTTTTTAAAGGTGAATTTCATGTAGTGTCTATTATATCTCAATAAAGGTTTGTTATTTGTTTTCATAGAAGAGTCTAGAGCTCCAGATATGGGAATACAAATGCACTATCTGGACCATTCTGCAGCTCCAAGGAGGAGAAGAGCACATTCCTGCCAAACCCCAGACATCTGCCTATTGCTAGCCAACCTTCACAGCATCAGCTCTGCAAAGACTGCATATCGCAACTCACACCCTGGCCAAGTGATGAGTGTAAAAATACATGCAGTATTAATAGTCTCTGGTATTTCCAGCGTGATGCTTGAATTCTAGAAAGGGATCCCCTGAACATTCCTATATCCAGTCATGGTGAAAATGGTCTTGATGCAAAATGCCAATACAGTCTTTCTGAAAAGAATCTTTCTCAAATTTCACTTGTTCAATCAGGCTTACATTGCTGATTTTATGTCAAAGAATAAACACAGAGCATTACCTATAAGCAGGGATACTTAGTGGGGGGCGGGAGGTAAGGCAGTCCTGAATCCCAGATGAGAGCTCAGGAAGTGTGCATATCACAGATCCAATTATATATGCAGCATCAAGAGGCCCCATGGCATTCGAATCCCTTGCATGGATTCCATACTAAGAATTCTTAGTCTGTATTCTGTATAGCATGACCCACTGTGTTCTATTTGAGTATTTTAGTGAAATTGAACATTGAAAACAAAATTCTGGAGAGGCCCTACATGGGCTTTTCTTTCTAACTGTCACAAATACTGGTCTTGAATTCCTTAACTAGATCTCCAATTTGTAATGAGATGCAGATGGCACTGGACAATGGGAGAAGAATTGAGTGAACTGAAATTATAGTTACCTTATTTTCATGGTCTCAGACTCCTGATCACTCTCTTTTTATTTTCCATTTGTCATTTGTTAAGGTTTAGATATAAGATGTCCCCTGAAAGCTCATGTATGATAAATGCAAGAATGTTTAGAGGTAAAATGATTGAGTTATGAGATTTTTCACCTAATCAGTGTGTTGATCCCCTAGTAGGGATTAACTGGGTGGTAACAATAGGCAGGTAGGGTATGACCAGAGGAGGTGGATCACTGAAGTCATGCCTTTGGAGGTGGGTATTTTGGTTTTGATGAGCAGAGCTCTCTCTGCTTCTTGGTGGCCATGTCCTGAGCTGCTCTCCTTCACCACATACTTCCACAATGATGTCCTGTCTCACCTTGGACCCAGAGTAGTAAAGCTGACTATCTATGAACTGAGACCTCAGAAACCATGAGCCCCAGAATAAACTTCTCTTCTTCTAATTGTTCTTGTCAAGTACTTTGGTCACATCAGTGAGAAAATTAAAGCATCATTACATGTATTATTCTATTCCCAGTGTGTCTTTGCCATTCATATTTAAAGTTGGCAAGAAGCCCTCTATTTAATAATGACCATTCCTATCCATTATCAGTAACCATTACAACCTGATGCAAAATGACTCCAAAATTCAGTCGTTTCCCACAACTTGCATTATTTGCCCCTGTCCATACAAAGCAACAGGCTTGACACTTGGTTTAAAATTTATTTCTAAATCAACTCTACTTCTTAAAGGGATGAAATAAAAAATAGTAAAATTTATTAAGTGCCTATGGTATCCTCACCAATGTGTGAAAATGTCATGGAGCACACAAAGGAAAAGGAGCTTAGAGAACTCACCGCCAGTTGAGAAGGTAAGACAGGCAAATACAAGGTAGTGAGAAAATGGAAGAACAATTCATTCCAACTATTCCCATTCACAGACCTTAAAATGAAAAAAAAAAAAAAGTTTCAAATAATGATTGAAGTGTTTTACACTCCATCCTTTGACTTGCCTATATTAAAAGCAGGACATTATGAACATGGTACTGAAGGAGTTGTGAAGTAGCATAATTCTGGAAGGAAGAAAGCATTTAATTTCTGGCATTCTACACAGCTCCATGTTATACAATATGAATTTAGCAAAACTAAGAAGTCACAGCCTTTGTACATAAGTTGCTTGCAACCCAAGTTTAAGTTTCCCAAATGATGAGAAAGAAAAGGTTCTTTTTTTCCTTCCTACTTGAAGTTCAGCAGGAAGTGCCAAAGGAGAAATCTGTTCTTACAAGATTCTCAAGCAGAAACAAACATTTCCATTAAAATATAGCAAATAGGACTGTTCTCCAGAGATTTCTAACCTAATTAGTCAGATGAAAACATCTTTCAGATATTATTCTGCTCGTGTGTTTGGAGATGATAAAAAAAAATCATTGAACATATTTTCTCCTTTCCTATCTATGGAACACAGCCTGTGCCACTTGAGGTAGAAAGAGGCTAACAGAAACAAATTTGCACATCATTTAGAAAGAAAGCAGAGCTGGAATGGAAATAAAAGTCCTGAGCAATTCTTAGAGATCCCCAACCAATTCTAATTTAAAATATTAATACCGCATGGTTGTATGCCTAAACCATGATGCAAGAAGTCTAAATGGGTAGTCATAAGATGAATGAAGCTGGTTGAATCAAAGGGGATGTTGTGTGATAATAACCCAATCCTGGATCATGACCAAGCAAGGATGTTACATAAAAAAGAAGGCATCTTGAGTCCAGTGCACGTTTTCTTCCTAGATGCCCGTCCTGAACTGCTTTCCACACACCTAAGCCCAGTTCAGTGTATTAGGCACTGTTTAGTCACATGCCATACACAATAGTCTCAGAACCTGTGTGTGTTTGTGTGTGTGTGTGTCATTTCTATTGCATCACATAACATGCACATAGAAAAGTACATAAAGTGTCTCTGAGCTTTTTGATAATCATTTCAACAAATAGACCAATCCAGATCAAGACATAGGATGTCATCAACAAACCAGAAACCCCCTATGTGTTCCTCTCGCCTAGAGAAAACCATTATCTTTACTTGTGTTTATCACATCCTTGCTTTTCTTTGCAGTGCTACTAGTTACGCCTGCATCCCTAAGTGATAGAGTTTGGTTGGTTTGTTTTGAATTTCCAAGGGACAGAAACATAATGCAGGTGATCCTTTGAGTCAGGATTCCTTTGTTTAACCTTTCAATTGTGATTATTTCCAATACTGTTGCCTGTATTTGTCCTTTGTTCATTTATGTTACTTTCAGTATTGCAATTGATTTTTCCATTATACATAGATGCAGGGCCCATATGCAAGCATTTCTGTTGGGTACATTCCTGAAATTGCCAGGTCATGTGCTATATACATCTCCAGCTTCCCTCAGAAATACCAGGCTTCCTTTGGATGTGATTTTGCAAACTGATTTTAGCCAATCTGGTCAGTGTGCTGTCATCATTCTGATTTTCATATTCCTAATTATTAATGAGGTTGAGCATGTTTTTCTGTATTTGCTGGTCTCCATTATTTCTTAACTAAATAGTCAGCTTCTCCCTCCCTGGGTTCCTGGGTATGCCACACTCATGCAGCCTGACCGTTTTCTGATGGATTTAGGGTAATTTCATTATGGTGATGATAAAACTATCATATCAGTTGTGCTTCAATTCTTGTCTGTCATGGAAACAGTCTGCAAAGGATGGAACACTTTTCTGTTAAATCTTCTGCTTAATATTTTAAAGAAACAATTTAAAATCCCAGTCTATAATTAGGCCTTAGGTGAATCATGGTGAAGCTGTGCCAGAATAAAAGATGAAACTTGAACTCTTTCTGCCACAGAAAGGAGACTGTTTAGCCCCGAAATTGAGGATCTTAGATCCATCAATGCACAGCATTATGACAGTAGCTTATTGAATTGGTTTCTATTTTCTGAGTGAAATTACAGACTTTGATATTTAGGGTAACACTAGGATTCTCTCTTCTTCTAACTGAAAGAGCCCTAGAATTTCAGAATAAGAAAGATGTAATGTGCTATTATGTTTTTTTATAAAGACCTTCATTAACTATTTATCTCATGTGCCCCAAATGGTCAAGGGCAAGCTAAACTCTTACTGATAAAGAACATTTTCTGAAAGAGCCTCTATTCTGCAGAAATACAGCCTGCTCTGCATAGCCTGTGGTGTGCAGAGCAGAGAGCCTCCCTCTGCGAGGCATTAATCTTTTAATCCTCTTAGGTCATTTGGCTTGTTGTCCTAATCTATCCGTTTTCATTGTCTTTGTGTTACTAATCAAACAAAATCTTTTCAGGATGTGCTGGAAGATGTTTTACAAAGGACATATAGACTACCAACTTTGGTAATATAAACTTGCATGAAACTGTCTTTATTTCGTTCTCAGATCCTATGAACATATATCCACCATCTAGTTTTCTTTTAAGAAAAAAAAAAAGTATGGTCAAGACTTATCCACAGAATAAATATACTTCTTTAAATGTATAACTACAGAAGACACATGAATGTGAAATTATCTGGATGCATCCTTGACTAAGAGTAAACATAAAGCATTCTAAAGCATGCCTCTTCCTGGGGCTTTTTGTTTATTTCACTTTTTGTTGTTGTTGTTGTTTTCATAATGAATACCAGGGAAGCACAAATTCAGTATATGAAGAAAAAATAACTTGTTTGAAATGTGATATAAGAAGAGCTAAACAATTTTTACTCAGAAAAAAAAAATAAAAGCAATTGCTTAGCTGAATTGAATAATAAATTTGGAACAGTTGCTTCCTTGGGACATTGCCCAAGGGTAGACCCATAATTCTTCAAGAAAGACATATAAAATCTAGTTTAGTCAGGTTGAGGCTTTTTAGTCAAAGTTAATCTAAAAGCAGAGTTAAAGAATCCCTCATTCTTCCTCTCCAACAGCCTGCATAAGCTTCAACAATCCAATCAGTAAGTTATAAATTGTGAAAACAATTAAGATGTCTCTCATTTGAGAGTGAAGGATAAACTTTATAATAATGTTAAGAGGAAGACAAAAATAATCCTTGCTCCAGATACAGCATGGAATGTCAGAAAGAACACAGACATTAGCTAAACTTAAATGTAGTCAACAGATATTGAAAACCTATTTCTGAGACTGTCAAACATGAAGAGAATAGGCCAGGCGTGGTGGCACATGCCTGTAATCCCAGTGACTCAGGAGGATGAAGCATGAAGATCCCTAGTTCAAAGCCAGCCTCAGCAAAAGTGAGGCTCTAAGCAACTCAGTGAGACCTTCTCTCTAAATAAAAATATAAAATAAGGCCGGGGATGTGGCTCAGTGGTCGAGTGCCCCTGAATTCATTCCCCAGGACCCGCCCCCCACAAAAAAAAAAAAAAAATGAACAGAACTGAAAAAGGAAAAACAAAACTCAGCCCTTGTCAATCCTACATTTCCTCAAGGGCTTTCCATTCAGTGCCATGTTCATATCTCAATTTTAATGTATTTATGACTTTGTACATACTGCTTCATATGACAAAGCCTGTTTTATTGCCTATAAAAATTAGAACTTTCTTATCCATTTCTCAGGAGGTCACTAGAAGAATGCAATGTGGCAGTGTGTATACAGTGACTGACCCGTGTAGATCAGGACATCTCAGAGGCTCACCCTTCACATGAAAGCAACCAGCCACCGGAGCAAGAAATGACAAAGGCCAAGACGTTTGCATATTCATGATACAAATTATTCTTTCCAGATCCCTCTAAATCAAGGAACAGGCAAGATTATGTACATTTTTCTTGGATACAAGAACTGAACTTACAGTACAAATCTACTACCTATATATTGTCTTTTCTTCACTATGTCACCATGGGAGTGCAGCAAAAATACTCACGGAGTCCTCTGGGTGTGGGAAAAAATAAATAAATAACCAGAAAGAAAATGGGAGAGAAAAACAGAAAAGCTATTAATGATTCCTATCAACCCTATATTAGTTACATGACAAATACTGCAAAAGAATTTGTCTAAAAATCAGTGAATTCGATATAAAAGTCAAAGTGTTCTTTTACTTCGCCTGAGTCATTAAGTTGTGGTATTTTTTACTATCCATTAACACAACTGTTAGTAAAAAACAAAAAACAAAACCAAAAAAAAAAAAACTGCAGCTTTTCAGCTTGACATGCTCAGGAAAAAATACAGAAGGCTGAAGAATGACAAGTGACACAATGACAATGGGTAAAATATTTGCCAAGTGTAGAAACTATTAAGGTTAATATTTGTAAAATACAAGGAGTTAAGAAGT
The DNA here is from genome assembly GCA_020662805.1 of Glaucomys volans. NCBI lineage: Eukaryota > Metazoa > Chordata > Mammalia > Rodentia > Sciuridae > Glaucomys > Glaucomys volans. The sequence goes on from JAJEJO010004463.1 coordinate 113,949, forward strand.
AAAAGTGAGCCGGGTGCAGTGGCACACACCTGCAGTCCCAGAGGCTCGGGAGGATCACAAGTTCAAAACCAGCCTCGGTAACTTAGTGAGGCCCTAAGCAACTTAGCAAGTCCCTGTCCCAAAATAAAAAATAAAAAGGACTGGGAATGTGACTCAGTGGTTTAGAGTCCCTGGGTTCAATTCCCACTACCAAAAAGCGAAAAAAGATGTAAAATGGGGATAATTTTTTTTAAGAAAAGACAAAAAACCTGAATAAGTAATTCACAGAAGAATTCTATATGATCAACAATATAAAAATCTCACTAATAAAGAAATACAATTTCAAGCATTTAGATAATGAATTTATCCATATCAGATTAATAAGATTCATTTTTGTTGAGGGTATTTGTAAATAAAAATTCTTAGAATGTATCTGGAAATATAAATATATCTTAAATTTATAGAGGCCAAGTTGACAGTACCTACAAATATTTTAAATGTATACATGATGCTTTGGACAATAAATTATACAACCTCTGGGAATTTTGCTTATGAATGCAAGTATGAAAATCTACATACTGATTATGACTATTATAGAATAGAATTTTTCTTTTTCCTTTTCTTTTTTCTTTTAAGTACTGGGGATTAAACCCAGGACCTTGAATATTATTGGCAAGCTGTCTATCACTGAGCCACATTCTCAGCCCTTTTGATTTTTATTTTGAGTCAGAGTCTCATTAAGTTGCCTGGGCTGGCCTTATACTTGCAATCTTCTTGCCTCAGTTTCCAAGTAGCTGGGATTATAGGCATGCACCCCCATACCCAGCAAGAACTTTTTTTATATACAGAAAAACTGAAAATAGTCTAAATATCCTTAAGAAAACTGTTTAAAAAAAACAGCTGGGCACAGTGTCACACGCCTATAACCCCAGCAGCTCAGAAGGCTGAGGCAGGGAGATCACAAGTTCAAAGCCAGCCTCAACAACTTAGCAAGGCCCTAAGCAACTTAGTGAGACCCTGTCTCTAAATTAAAAATAAAACCAGCTGGGGGAGTGTGTTCAATTCCTGGCATTTCCCCCTCCCCCCAAAAAAAGTATGATTAAGCTTTAAAACAGATATAATGCGAAATAAGCATTTCTTAAAATTATGTATGACATGGAAATATGCCCCAAAATGTACTGTGAAAAAAAGTAAATTGTAAAAAAAAAAAAATTTAAAACAGTAAATTATAGAACAAAATAAACATTTCATTTCGATTTGTGAAAAAAATTATATATTTCTGTTCATGTGTTTGCCATGTCTAGAAAGAAAGCCTGAAAGATATTAATCAATCTAATTAGGAGAAATTTATTATTAATAGCAATCGATTCTGAGCACTAGAGAGAGGGGCGGACATATTCTAGTCTACATTGTTAGATATGTCATTGTATGTGTGTATTATTTTACTTGTAAAACACAGACATACCTAGATACAAATAAATACTGTGCTAGTCGACTTTCTATTACTGTGACAAAACACCTGATGTAAACAGCTTAAAAGGAGGAAATGTTTATTTTTGGCTCATAATTGAAGTGGTTCCAGTCCATGGCTGCTTGGCCCTGCTGCCTTTGGGCCTATGGCAAGGCAGTACATAATGGCTGGATGACATAGAAGAGGAGCTGATTACCTTAAGGAAAGTGGGAGGCAAAAAGAAAGAGAGGACCAGGGTCTAAATGGCCCTTTCAAGGGTACTCCTCCATTGACCTCACATCCCTCCACTAGACCCAGCTTCCTAAAGTTCCACCACCTCCAATAGTGCCATAGGCTGGCAATGCCCGTAGTACATTAAAAATTCAAACCATAACACACACACACACACACACACACACACACACACACTCCTCTACACAGAAAGAATGAGAGAGAACTTGTACTCTGTTTGTATTTACTCATAATTTTCTCTTTTAAAGAATATGATTTAGAAAAATTTTGGATGGTACAAAAATGAAAAAGTAGTTCCTTTCTCTCATTTTTCAGTGATAGCTCTGCTACTTTGTAAGCAGTGTCAGTGCAGTGTATGTCCTGTTATCCTTCCCCTGATGGCTCAGTCTGCTGTAATGAAAGTCCAAGTTTCTCCCAGGAAGGCTGTTAACTTATCCAGGCTACCTGATGTAAAAGGAATTATCTCCAGATTTTCTCTACAATTGCAATAGAATCTGTCTCATGTCCGTACATGTATGATTACACGAATGGTATGAATCTACATCATGTGCAACCTTAAAAACGAAAAGTTGTGCCCCATTTTCCAATGAATCAAAATGCAGTTTTTACTTGTAAAAATAAAAAATTAAAATTAAAAAGCACTCTTTTTTAAATCTTCAGTAATTTCCAATTGAAAAGGAGCATGGTTACAATTTCTCTTTATTCATCCTTCATATATATTTAAGTGAAACCTGGCTTTGATTTATCTTTTGTGAACTTCAGTGGCCCAATAGTTGCTCACCTGGAAGTCGGAAAGGTCAACTCTAAGAACAGCTATTGTATCACAAACTAGTGTCCTGGGATGGAGATTCATAACTTATACCCATGAAGAATAAAACGGTTTCTTAATAATGACACCATGTCTGGAGGGTGGTGAAATAGGAAAGGTTTCAGTGACTCAGTTTTGCAAAATACAAAAAAAAAACACACAAAACAAAAAAAACAGAAGAAGACAAATGGGCACCAGGAAACGAAGACCTACAAACTTCCCTATTTCAGAGAAGCAGAAACACTGAGAAATGGAAGCTAAGTTTCATACCCTTCAGAGAGGGCTTTCAACTCTCTGATCTTCTAAGTCAGTGGTAGCTTTCTATTAATGATGAGATAATTTATGAAGTTCCAGTACAGCAAAATCTTAGTGATACACCCTGAGATGGAGAGATGGAGGTGACAGGAACAAACCAAACAGGAAGCCATCAAAAGAATATTCGGGGACGTGTGTGGCCTTGGCAGGAGCTTCACGCTTCCATCTCCTTCATGCTTTCTATCTCCTTTGCTAATCAAGTTTGGATTTGCTGAAATCAAAATCGTTTTCTGTTCCCTGGGTTACTGCAAGCAGAGGAAGATGTCTGAAGTTGCCCTTCTGGCTGCACTGACGGTATCAAGGCAGACCCCACTCAGACTATCTGGAGCTCAATTGTTCTGCGTAGGAGAGACCCAACTTAGGTGATTAAGTGAACCCAACCCAAAAGCAACAGTATCACCTTCCTCTATTCCCACCAAGTGAAAGCAAACCAAGAAGGACCAAGTCCCAGAACAGTGAATGCCAGTCATCCCAGTTTTCATGCTTCTTTTGGAGGAAATGAGGTTAATCCAATGTCTGCATATGCCCTTTCAGGAAGTTTCTCATCTGTCTAATTATTGTTCCTTCTCAAGTATATGAGTACATTCAGCAGACACATGCTTTCCAGAAAACCTTGCCTTCTGTTAGTGACCAGAAGTTTCTGATCTAGTCATTGGAAATCTCCACTTTAAGGAGGTGCCATTGCCTTGTATTAATCACTAAATATCATATTGACACTTGCTGAGAGAGTGTCATTTCCTATTCGGAAGCACGTGGAAAGTGACTTTGCAGGCTGGCTGTGGCCTGTCACTAGCAGTCTGCTCACAGACTCCAGGCATGCCTGTGCTCAGGCCAGCATGTTCCAGCTTGCTGGCTTTTCCAGGGGAATAACCATCCACTCTGGCCTCTGCCCTTTCTGTAACACACAGCAGGGAACCTGCCCTCCGTCCTGGCTTTTTTCTACCAGTCAACCCCGTTTTATTTCCTGTCCTTCTAGTGCAGCTCACTTCACTCCCATCACAATCATTTACCACTTCCTTCCTTCTAAGTGAGGTTCTTCACTTCTTTATCAATTAAAGAAAAATATAACAGACATCAATGGAGTCCTATGTCAGATCCTGGGGACACAGAACAAATAAGATGAGTTTGCCATCAAGGAGCTAGCAATCAGGTGGGAAGACAGACAGAATTAACCAAAAGCCCCTCATTCAGCTTTAATAAGAGAAAAGAAAAAAATCTTGTTTTACATATTTAACAGCATCTTAAAGCAGCAAACAGGAAGAAACAATCATTTTTCTTTCTTTGAAATGCTTTTATATTTTGCAAATAATGCCACGCAAATATGTGGCCATACCTATGTCAGTAGAGAAGGAAGGAGAGATTAAAAAGCAAGCTGATCCATTCCCAATAACCTGTTTTATTTGTCTAAATAACCTGTTCTGTTTGTCTAAAATACTTGGATTCTTATTAATTAAGAATTCTTAATTAGGACTAATTAAGGATTCTTATTAAGCTAACTTCATATAGAATTAAATTAGGATTAAAGAAACAAAGATAATAGTAGTAAAGTCAATGGAAGCTAAATGAACTCCCTGCTTCCTTGAGAAGCATAACATAACAAGAATAGGACAGGCCTGGGACCTCAGTGCTGTTCGATCTTATCATCTCCTTAGCCCATCTTGAATCAAAATTGCACCACCTCTCAGATCTCTTAAAAGGCAACACGATAGAGATAATTAGGGGTCTTCTAGCAGAACTCTGGATTTAAAATTTTGCTTTCCAGTGGTTGACAAAAGTGGCATTGGGAATCTTTTTTAGATCTCCTCCCTTTCTCTCTCTCTCTCTCTCTCTCTCTCTCTCTCTCTCTCTCTCACACACACACACACACACACACACACCCAACACACCAAATAGGAGCAGATAGAGACAGATTAACATTAATAAATTAGTGAGTAGGAAATCAGTAAGAATGCTGATGTAACAGGCATAGTAAAAAATAAATAAAAAGGAAAGAATTAAATAGAAAAAGAACTAAAAGAAGCCCTCAGAAAAACCAACAAAGTCCTTAAGGTAAAAATCACCCTTGTTATGATAAAATTATAACAGTCATACACGAATTTAACTGTCAATTATTCAATCATATGATTTTTATTAGGAAAATTAGGACTAAAAAAGAATGATCAGCATTTGATTCCTTTGTTTTCTTAAAGTGCTAAGTCTCGAAAGTTAACCTAAATTTATTTAAATGTAAGAATAAACAAATCAGCACCATGAGATTCAGGTTTATTTCAAAGATTCAGACCCAATCACAGTTCTTTAAATTATTTTTAAAATATTATGTGTACTCATTTTCAAGAGCTTTTAAAATTGGAAGACATATACCTACAAATTTTCCTTGGATAATGAGGAACCAGGCACTGTTCCAGTCATGATCCTTGCCCCCCAGACGCTTCTAAGTTCCTAACAGGCAGCATCAAGAGAGTCACAGTTGAGTCGTGTGACAAGAGGCAGTGCAGCGGCATTCGTCTGGATCCTGGACACATCCCCACGGTCAGTGAACTCAGTGCTGATGGGAGGGTTTTGCTCCTTATTGTAAAGTAGGCATTTCCTTTGATTAAAAGGGAAGGTTTAGCACACTAAATTCATTTTCCCAGAACTAATGAAAGAACATCCATCAAAGAAAAGAAAAAGTCTAAGTGCTGAAGGCTAGGTAATGGAGCACAAGTGGCCAAGGATCCTGAGTTGAGGTCAGCTGCAATGCTATGGGGCACACGCAAACACGAGAGGATCCTGTCCCCAGTCGCACATATCAACAGACAAAATACTGCCCCCTCCACCCTGAATGCCTCAGGCCGCTAACCATGGTAAAAATTTGCTGGGGTTTTATTAGAAAAGCATCGCTCTCCCTACCTTATATAAACTATAAAGCTGTTAAACCAGTTAAACTATTTTATCTCATTCTTTCCTTCCCAGAAGACAACCTTGTACAACATCAGGAACCCAGATGTTTTGGAGTCAAGTCAAGCTTGAAATCCCACCTTTGTCTGTATAAGCTGTGAGATTTAAACAAGTTTCCTATCCTTTCAAAACCTCAGTTTCAATCTCTGTGATATAGAAATAGCAAAAGCTGCCTTATGAAATTGCCAGAGACTCCAGATGTAGCAATGACTCAAGAACGTCCAATCATGTGCAAGCTTCATAGTAGACACACATGCAAAAGTGAGTTCCCATCACTTCCCTTACGCCAAAGAAAGTCAATGGGGAAGCAAAAACCCTAAGGCACCTGGTGGGAAAGAAGGAACTGAAAGGGGATAAAGGGACTGTAAGAGGAAATGGAGAGGGTGACACAGACTAACCTCACCAGCACCACCCCCACACTCCATCTCACCATGGCCAGCCTTAATCTCACATGGAAATAGGGGATAAAATATCTATGTGTCAGACAGAGAGTACAAATTCAGCTCATCTGACTCAGAAACTGGGCAAAGCTGCCCAGAGTGATAATAAATATAATCACCTGATCTAATTCAGAGACCTCAGGGTTCAGGCACTTCCAGATGAGGGTTCTCTTGTGGTCAGAAGGAAGCTTTCTCAGGCCTACATGTTATGGTGGATAATGGGTTTCTAGATTAATGTCGAATGTGATTTTCTTATGAATGAGTTGCTTTTTCTTTCTAGATGATATATGATAGTGCCACTCCTGGCTCTCTACTAGCACTTTGAAAAACAAAAAGATACTCAACCCAACACCAGTCAATGTTCATGTTGGTCTTCCTTTTCAAGGTTGGAACACTTTCATCTACAATCGGTCAACAAATATTTATTAAACCAGAGAAGACTTGCTGTGTCAGACACTGTGGGCCACAGAGAGCAGTGGAGTAAGTGGAATCCATTCTCAATTAACTTGTAACCAGCTGACCCCCACGAGCCCCACCCGTAAGAAATAATTAGCCAAGGAAACAAAATAAATTCATACTAAAGTGAGTGTGTACAAGAATATCCCCTGCCTCCAAGGGCTGCCATAAGGCTCAAATACAATGGCACAGAGAAAGCTCCCAGCCAGGCTCCTGTGCTTCACAAATTAATTCTCCCCTCCCCCTAGGAGAAAAACTAGAGAAGAACAAGGTCAAAGCCAAGGCTGCCGGGGGAGGTGGGGAGGTGGGTCATGAGGAAGAGGTGATCAACTGCAAATGCTGCTGAGAGATTTTGACAAAAAGGAAGTCAACACTGACCTTTTCAAAAGCAGTTCTCAAGTGTGATGAAGATCAAAGCCACTTAATTGCATAGTTTTAGGATAGGAAGACACATCTAGCAAGTGTTGCCCATAGGCCTAAAAAGCACAGCGTGAGAGGCCTGAGAGGGAGCAGGAAGGGCAAAGGCGAGGTCTTCTGCTTATTTTTTGAGCTCTGTTTAAATCAAATATTTCTCTACACAGGGAGAAGACTTAAAATATTCTCAAATGTATCACAGCTACGTGCTGCAGTCAACGAGGCAACCCCGTGGCCCCATGCCTCCAAGGAACTCAAAGATAGGTTGGATCAGCTCCCTTCTTCCTGTTAAGTCAAACAATTCTAAACAAAATAGATTCCTTGAGATTTTTAAAAACAATAAATAACTTTGTTGATTTCATCACAATTCTGCGAAAGAAGTCAAAACAAAATAGAATCTGATTGGTTTTATCTGGAAGAAACAGGTTGTTTTACCTAGGATCTTACTAATCCCTCTTACAAATTATTAAGCATTTCTACTTCAAATCAATAAACAACAACTTCTTTTATTGGCTTATTATACCCCTCATATTACTGAGTAAATGTTAGAGGGAATATAAAGATGCTCAGGACAAGCCTTTTGCCCTCACATTTTTAACTCAATAATGAAAACCAAATGTAAAAATAACTTGTATGTAAAGGTCATTTACAAAGACCAGTGTGACCTATTTAACAAAGGGCTAAAGATATTCATTAAGAAGAAAAAAGAGAAAGTCCTTCTGGACTTTGAAATAAACCTGAATCTCATGGTGATAATTTGTTTATTCTTACATTTAAATAAATTTAGGTTAACTTTCAATACTTAGCACTTTAAGAAAACAAAGGAATCAAACGCTGATCATTCTTTTTTAGTCCTGATTTTCCTAATAAAAATCATATGATTGAATAATTGACATTTAAATTTATGTATGACTGTTATAATTGTATCATAACAAGGGTGATTTTTGCCTGAAGGACTTTGTTGGTTTTTCTGAGGGCTTCTTTTAGTTCTTTTTCTACTTAATTCTTTCTTTTTTATTAATTTTTTACTATGCCTGTTACATCAGCATTCTTACTGATTTCCTACTCACTAATTCATTAATGTTAATCTATCTCTATCTGCTCCTATTTGGTGTGTTGGGTGTGTGTGTGTGTGTGTGTGTGTGTGTGTGTGTGAGGGAGAGAGAGAGAGAGAGAGAGAAGAAAGAGAGAGGAGAAAAAGGGGAGGAGAGTCCCAATGTCACTTTCATCAACCACTGGAAAGCAAAATTTTAAATCCAGAGTTCTTCTAGAAGACCCCTAATTATCTCTATCATGTTGCCTTTTAAGAAGTCTGAGGAGGACTGGGGTTGTAACTCAGTGATAGAAGTGCTTGCCTGGCATGCGAGAGGCACTAGGTTCAATTCTCAGCACCACACAAAAATGAATAAATAAAATAAAGGTATTGTGTCTGTGTACCACTGAAAGAGTAAAAATTTTATAAAAGAGATCTGAGAGGTGGTGCAATTTTGATTCAAGGTGGGTTAAGGGGATGAGGATATGAATATTTAAGTTGGGCTTTGAAGAAAGCATAAGTGTTTTTATCTAAAGAGAATATGGCTGGGCTATAGACTGGAGGAAGGAGGTTCCCTGGCTTTTGAACCCAGCCAGGAGGCACTAATGAGAAAAACCAAGGGGAAAGGAGCATCCTGAACAAGAGATGAAAACATCTTTAAGAATAGTCCAATATCTCACATCAAGGAAAGGAAATTGCAAACCAATATCCCTGATGATCTTAGATATAAAAATATTTAATTAAATATTAGCAAATTGTGTTCAATAACATATTTAAAAGACTGTATACCAAGACCTAGTTGGTTTTATTCCAGAGATGCAAAGATGGTTTAATAATGCAAATCAATAACTATAATTCATCACATTAACAGAATCAAGGACAAAAATCACTTAGTAATCTTAATAGATAGAGAAGGACTTTAACAAAATTCAGCACCCATTCATGATTAAAAACAAAACAAAACACTGAAGAATCTAGGGATAGAAGAAACATATCTCAACATCATAAAGGCTACATATGAAATGTTGTACCCAATGAAAATAAGAACATCCAAGTCAATCACATAAAACCAAAAGAAGCCTTTATTTTAGCTGGCCAGCGTCGATCCCCTTACACCTAAAAGCAGTGTCCCGGGAAATCACACATTAGTTCTTTGTTGTCAGCATTTATGGGGCCCAGGAAGGGATTAGGTTAGGTCTATATGGAAGAGAGGGATTAGGGTGGGGCTGACTCTCCCAATCCTGCTGGAGAATCTCCCTGGGGAGCACAACATTTTAATCTGTTTTCTGTTGCTATAACATTCCCCACTGGTCTTATCCACATTAACAAATCCTTGTTTAGGAAACTAGTGGTTTTTCAGTTTCCAACTTCCCAGACTCTGATGGGTTCCATTCCTCAATTTGACCAGATTTCTTATTTTACACTAACTGCCTGTCCTTAATTAGGAACTTTTTACTGCTGTAAGGAGAGGGGGTGCCGACCGCTCTTGCTACTTCGAGCTGGAAGGGGGTGGAGTCTGGGGAAGCAGTTTGAAATTCCTTTTAGAAATCGGGTCAATGAGGAGCAGAAGTCTGCTTGGGAAGAGCAGGTTGTAAAGTCATCTGGGGTGGGTGCTTCTATGAGAGAGAAAAAAATGACATAAGTACCAAAATGAGATTAATACAGAATATCATGACATGGTAGAAGTCAATCTCTCAACAAGTGGAAAAACTGAGAAATTGTTCCCATAACAAGGCCTATAAAAGGCTGGAGAGGTTGAGGCCTTTATTTGGGAACTTGAGTTATCAGGTACATTAGCCTAAGAATCTCTCTTTTGTAGCTTCCAGTCCCATTCTAGGGGCTAACACAAGTACATCTTAAGTTACATTAAACTATTGTTTCTTTTAAATGCCCAAGAATGTCTATGGTTTTAACTATTTTGCTAGGTGTTTAAGATCAAGCAGGTCAAATTGACTTGTTCCTGTCTCTTAAGAGTCAGCCGAGTTCTCACAGGGGTCACTTGTGGGGAATTTGAGAGCAGCTTCTTAGCTTTGTTCCTGTGCTTGGGTGGTGGCAGCTCCTGCATTTCAGCAGCTCCTTCATTCCAGCAGCCTCTGCATTCTGGGGCAGGCAGCAGCACTTCTCCTGGTTTCCAGCAGCTCTAAGGCAGTGGCTTCTGCCTTGTGGACAGCTGACAGCTCCTTGCTTTTATTCATGGCAAAGTGAGGCTGGTCCCTGCTCACTCCCATCAGCCCCAGGAGGGCAGGGGCCAAGCCTGTCTGGCCCACCATTGCACCTCCTTGTTCTCAGCAATCTCTAACTCTGGGGGACAAGCATGGAATGCATGGATTATTGAGAAGCGTCCACTCAGATTGGGTTCTGTCCTAGATGGTTCCAAGCTCTGGTGATGGTGGCATTTGGGCTCCAGTGGCTCTTGTGCTCTGGCTGTGGCAGTTCCCACAACCTGGAGGCCGATGGCAGCTGGTGTTTCCTTGGTTCTGGACACAGCGATGCCTTCTGTGTGACATAGAAACCAGGCGGTGTCTTTTGTCCACTGTCTGCATGGACGAAAACTCTGAGTTCTGGCAGCAGCGAAGTCAGCAGTGTTGACCCGGAGTTGCAAAGTTCCTTAGAGAAGCTCTCTCATTCCCTGGATGCAGGTTGACTCTGAGGGCAAGAACCAAAACTGGTTTTCTTGGCCCCTTTGTTTTAATCTCAATCCTTAAGTTTGATCTTAAACATCCAGCAAGCCAGTTTCACCAGTTATTATCTCATCTATTTCATAGGTGATGGCTTGGTATACTTCTTCAAAACATTAATCTGGCATCAGCTATAGAGCTTACAAGGAAAATGCAAAATAATTAGTAAAAACATATCTAGTTTGTGTAATAGTCATCCTAAATCCTGCCTGAGTTATATATTATATTTCCTATTTGATATCACAGTAATTCTACAACAAAAAACAACCTTTTGAATATAACTTTAAACAAGCTGAAAGCTGATTTATTTTGGAAACATTCTGACTTGTAGCAGGGTGGGAGGCAGACCCTTATTTCAGGTAAGGTAGGGCCTTTTACAATCTTAGGTAGAGTGTTCCAGGTTTGAAGTTATTTTTGCCTCCTCTTAGGACATCATTTTACACAGTTTACATGTATTGTTTCCTAAACCTATGTGCATAGTTAACACAATATATTGCATTTAAAACAAATCAAGAAAAGGCTAAGAGCTTTTAACTTTCCTTTTGTGTGGCAAAGCGACCAAATATTTTTTATGTTTCACGATATTAACCTTTAAACAAATCAGGCTCTCACGAACTTTAAATACACTTGCATTTAAATTTTGATCTCAGTATAAAAAGTATCAAATTTACATATACCCTATTGATAGCAGGTTCTGTTACAGAACATTAAATGATAAAAATAAGTCCCCAATAAAATTTGCCATTCCCACAAGCCTGAAACTACCAACACAGACAAGTCTAACCTGGAGAACAGCAGCCCGACAAATTTCCTGCTCTAAAGACCTGCGTACCCAGAAGACATGGACACATGAATATACAAAGAGCAACCAAACCTAGTTTTTCAAGGGAAAAAAGTAGGCTCTGCAACATGGCACAATACCCCACCAGTGATTTAACCACAATAGTATAAACCGATCTCCAAGACCAATTGCTCCAAAGAATAAAACCTAAAGAAATCCTTTTCATTTTAACATATTGATTACACTTTGATTTATATTAGCCCATTAACATTTGACCTTAGGGGAAAACCTTAAACAATTTCTAATTGATGGTCTCACAAACATATAACTACGTAGTTACACAAAAACTTGTTGGAATTTGCCCTTTACCTACACACAGACTTTCTTACCCAGAAATATTTTCCTTTTCCTTTTACTGAATATATTTTCATACCTAAAACTTTCCACTATCTCTTTCCAATCTGTTGACTCCTTCCTCATTCGTATTCTAAAACAACTCCTATGAGATTTCTGAATTTAGATAAATTATTAGGATTTCACTCTTAGTAACCTTGCTCTCAGGGATGATACAAAACAATCCAATAATGCTAAAGCATGTTACCCCATGGAATTTAAGGTGTAATATATTAACTCTAATTTACTTATTTTACTTTAATAACCAAGATCAGACAAGTATTTTAAATCTTAAAAAAACAATTTATATTACACTTTTTATAGACATCGACATTTTATTAATTGACCACCTAGAGACTTGTGAGGTTAGATATATTTTACCTTCATTTATTTACAGAATTTATATTGAACCTTTATCTCCATTGCAATATAACAAGATGTTCAAAAATCTAAGTTGAATAAAAAATAAGACTGACCAAAAGTTATGAGCTCAACAAGTACTCAGCCAGCCATTAGTTATTCTTGAATAAAACACTCTTGTTTTTTTTTCCCCCCCTTGGGTTGGAAATTGGTCTCCTACTGGGCTTTTTGTTTCCTCTATTATCATTTCAATATAACTTCTACTTGAGATTTGGTTCCAGCAGAAACCTGATGTCTTGGGCATTTTAACCATTTTTATCAGGACAGGGTTTGAATGCTTAAGAGCTCTGTAACAGGCTTTTGTTATTCCTCCTGGGTGGAGGCACATGTCATTTACATATTGTAAAACAATTCGCTGTGGGGTTGCTGTAACACTGTGGGGCGGTTGGACCTAGTTCCTTCCCCCTCGGGAGACAGGGCAGGTGCTGGGGCACCCTGAACCATCTTTTCCCTCCATAGGCCCCTGGATTTGGAAATGACTTTTGGCAGAGTTACCTGAGTCTTGAGGAATTGGTAGCAGCACGAGCTGCATTTAAGTCTAATCTGGCATTTGTCATCATATCGGTGCAGCCTCTCCTAATTCCTGAACTAGAGGACGCAGAATCTGAAAGGCAATGCTTAAGCCATTTTGGCCTATCTGTTAGCATGTTAAGGCACCTGGCCCGGACGATTTGGCTGCCCAATGCCCTGAGGGTGCCAATCAACCTCAAAAGCGGGCCATTCTGATTTGCAAAACTTTCTTAAGTTACATCCATTAACAAAAGCTCCTTAGTCAGCCGTACGTTCTTGGAAGTCCTGAAAACTATCTAAAAAACAAGTTAGAACAGTGGGGCACGTGGTTGACTGATTCTGTCCCATAGTAGACTGTCCTGGAGAGAGATGCTACATAGAAAGCAAAGCCAAAACACAGAAAACACAAATGGCCATGAACCAGACTGACAGGACAAATACAGACAGAGACATCCACCAACCAGATTAGTCCCCATGCGGCCTACCAGACTGGGCCCACACGGAGGTCCTACCAGACTAGGCCCAAGTCATGAGCGGACAAGGCCCCAGGTGGCCTGTATGCTGGAAGCCATGCTGCGGCTATGCCGGCAGCCAGCCACGCAGTGGCCGAGTGGACCCAGCCCCAGGCCCCCACCCAGAGGCTGAGCGGACCAGGCCCACCAGACTGGACCCCATGCCTCCCAGACCAGACTAACAAGACAAATACAGACAGACAGACAATGACCAGGTTAGGCCCCACAGGGAGGCCTATTGGACTGGGCCCACACGGAGGCCGAGCAGACCGGCCCCAGGCAGCGGCTATGCATCACCACCCACACAGAGGCTGAGTGGACCCAACCACAGGCGGCGGGACCCCCAGAGGAGGCCCACCAGACTGGACCTCACAGAGGAGGTCCACCAGATTGGACCCCCACAAAGGAGGCCCACCAGACTAGGCCTCACAAGGAGGTCTACCAGGGGCCAGGAGCGATGTCTCGCCCTGACCTGGGACTGGTGTAAGCGACTACGTCCCTTCTCACCACGTCCCCAGATACAGATAGCCGACTCACCGAAACAGACAGTCTACCAGGTGGCTTCATCCAGAAGACCATTCTGAAGATGGGCTGGGGTCCCCCAGAGTGAGACTGAGGCATGTCTCAGGAGCTCCCCTCTACTCCAGGTAGGGCTCCCAAGGCAACCATCACAGGAGGCCAATTTAGGCATGAGGGCTTGGAGAAATCAAATCTCGCTAGGGCCTCCAAGTGTTGTACCCAGAGAAAATAAGAACATCCAAGCCAATCACGTAAAGCCAAAAGAAGTCTTTATTTTAGCTGGCCAGCTTCGATCCCCTTACACCTAAAAGCAGTGTCCCGGAAAATCGCACATTAGTTCTTTGTTGCCAGCATTTATGGGGCCCAGGAAGGGATTAGGTTGGATCTATAGGGAAGGGAGGGATTAGGGTGGGGCTGACTCTCCCGATCGTGAGGGAGAATCTCTCTGGGGAGCACATTTTAATCTGTTTTCTGTTGTTATAACAGAAAAACCCCAAACCAACCTCATAGTAAATAGGGAAAACTGAAAGCATTTCCTTTAAAATTTGGGACAAGAAAAGGATGTCCATCCTCACCACTCCTATTTGAAATAGTGATAGGAATTCTAGCTAGAGCAATTAGGCAAGAGAAGGAAATAAAAGGAATATAAACTGGAAAGGAAAAAGTCCAATTATTACTGTTTGCAGAAGATATGATACTATACCTAGAAAATCAAAACAAAACAAAACAAAAAAAACTCCACCAAAAGACTGCTAGAACTAATAAACAAATTTGGAAAAGTAGCAGGATATAAAATCAACATATGAAACTCAGTAGCTTTCTTATATACCAACAACAAATCTGCTGAGAAAGAAATCAGGAAAACAATCCCATTCACTATAGCCTTAAAAGAAATGAATAAAATACATAAGAATAACTCTAACCAAGGAGGTGAAGGACCTTTCCAATGAAAACTATAGAACATTGAAGAAAGAAATTGAAGAAGAACTTGGAAGCTGGAAAAACCTCCCTTGTTCATGGACAGACAGAATGAATATTGTTAAAATGGCCATATTACCAAAAGCAATATATAGATTCAATGCAACCCTCATCAAAGTACTAATGACATTCTTCATAGAACTTCATAGAAAAAACAGTCCTAAAATTCATTCAGAAGAATAAAAGATTAAAAATAACCAAAGTGATTTTAAGCCAAAAAAAGCAATCCTATAGGCTTCATAATACCCGACTTCAAAGCTTTAGGAACAAAAACTGCATGGTACTGGCATCAGAAGAGACATAGACCAATGTCATAGAATAGAAGACATAGACAAACCAACACAGATACAATCATCAGATCCTTGATTAAAGTGCCAAAAACATACTTTGGAGAAAAGACAAACTTTTTAACAAATGGTGCTGGGACAACTTGTTATCCAAGTGTAAAAGAATGAAACTAGACCCTCATCTCTCACCCTGCACAAAATATATTAAATATATTATTAAAATATATTAAAGACCTCAGAATTACACCAGAAACTATGCAACTCCTTGAGAAAACTGTACAGTAAGCATTCCAGCTTTTAGGCACAGGAAACAATTTTCTCAATAGAATCCCTAAAGTTCAGGAAGTAATGCCAAGAGTTAATAAATGGGACAGCATCAAATTAAACAGTTTCTGCACAGCAAAGGAAACAATTAGAAATGTGAAGAAAGAACCCATGGAAGATGAGAAAATCTTTGCTAGCTACTCTGCTAACAGAGGATTAATATCTAGAATATATAAAGAGCTCCAAAAATTTACACCAAAAAAATCAAATAACCCAATTAATAAATGGGCAAATGAACTAAA
>JAJEJO010004463.1:129776-160240 GCA_020662805.1 Glaucomys volans
TGTGGAGAAAAAGGAACATTTTTACACTGTTAGTGGGACTATAAACTAGTACAACCACTGTGGAGTGGTAGGGAGGCTCCTCAAACACCTAGGCATGGACCCACCATACGACCCAGCTGCACCACAGCTCGGTATTCATCCTGAATAATCAAAGTCATCTTACTACAGTGATGCATGCAGACCCACGTTTACAGCAGCACAATTCACGATAGCCAAACTATGGAACCAGCCTAGATGTCCATCTATGGATAAACGGATAAAGAAAATGTGATATATATACATATACACACAATGGTGTTTTATTCAGCCATAAAGAAAAATGAAATTATGGCACTTAGGGGAAAATCACTGGAACTATAGACCATCATGTTAAGCAAATAAGTCAGACTCAGAAGATTAAAGATCATATGTTTTCTGTCTTATGTGAAAGCTAGAGAGTTAAAAGGAAAGCAAAGATGGGGGTAAATCTCCTAAAAAGCAAAGGAGATCAGTGGAGGAAAGGAAACAACTGGTGGTGGGTAGGGAAGGAGAGGGAAGTGCTGGGGAATGATATTGGCCAAATTATATTGTTATATTGTGTGCATATCCAAATATGTAACAACAAATCCCATCAATATGTACAACTATAATGCACCAATAAAAAAGTGGGGGAAAAAAAGCAGTCCAATATCTACTGTACCAAAATGGACTTCACTCAATCCAAGTTGTCTAATGGATGATATGTGCCTCCAGGCCTTTCTGTCTAATTCATTATTGTGCTATTACTCATGCTATTCTTTCCTAACTTCAGTATTTCAGCCCTAGGGCCTGTTTGTTTTTTTTTTCCCATTGTGCTCAAAATGCAGAAAGAGGAAATAACTCATCCAGTGGTGGGGATTTCTTAGTGAGGGTTTGAAGATAGATGCTGGGGGTGGCTGACTCGGCCAAAATGTTTCCTTTTTCTCCTGCTGTTTGTCCGATTCTGCTGTTGAGCAAGCCTGGTGAGTGTCATCAATGTGCAATCTCATCTGATTTATCTTCCTTTACTCACTCAAACCCTGCCCTCTGCCTCTTTTTCTCTGGTTCATTTAGAATTTCACAACCTTTTACCTTTAAGTGCTGAATAAGTGTGAAACATTTGTGTGTCTGGCATCAGATATTGTTAGTTTTTTATATGCATAGTATTTTATTTTATGAATATATAATTTTATCAGTTGTGATTTTTAACTAGGTGTTTTCTTTTTTAATTTTTTTATTTTTTATTTGTTCTTTTTAGTCATACATGACTAAATGTATGTAGAATGTAGAATGTATTTTGATGTATCATATATACATGGGGTATAACTTCCCATTTTTGTGATTGTACATGATGTGGAGTTACACTGGTTGTGTATTTAAATATGAGAATAGGAAATTTATGTCTGGATTCATTCTACTAACTTTCCCATTCCCACCCCTTTTCCCCCCACTTCCTGCTGTCCAATCCAATGAATCTCCCCTCCTCCCCCTACTCCATTGTGAGTCAGCATCTGCATATTAGAGAGAATTTTGGCCTTTGTTTTTTTTGAGTTTGGCTTATTTCACTTAGCATGATAGTCTCCAGTTCCATCCATAGCCAGTGCAATGCCATAATTTCATTTTTTCTTTATGGCTGAGTAATATTCCATTTTGTATGTGTATATATACCACATTTTCTCTATCCATTCATCTGTTGAAAGGCATCTAGGTTGGTTCCATATCTTAGCTATTGTGAATTGAGCTGCTATAAACATTGATGCAGCTGCATTACTATAGTATGCTGACTTTAAGTTCTTTGGATATAAACGGAAGAGTGGGATAGTTGGGTCAAATTGTGATTCCATTCCAAGTTTTCTGAGGAATCTCCACCCTGCTTTCCATAGTGGTTGCACCAATTTGCAGTCCCACCAGCAATGTATGAGAGTACTTTCCCCCCACATCCTCACCAACATTTATTGTTGCTTGTATTTTCCATGTAATTTTTTTTTTAATTTTGGTTCATTGTACACAAATGGAGTATGACTATCATTTTTCTGGTTGTACACAAAGTAGAATCATATAATTTGCGTATTCATACATATACATAGGGTAATGATGTTTGTCTCATACTATTATCTTTCCTTCCGCATCCCGTCCCCACCCCTCATTTTCCTCTGTACAATCCATCCTTTCTCCAGTCTTCCCTTACCTCCTCCCATCCCTGTTATGTGTCATCAACCACTTATCAGAGAAATCATTCGGCCTTTGGCTTTTTAGGATTGGCTTATTTCACTTAGCATGATATTCTCCAACTCTATCCATTTACCTGCAAATGTCATAATTTTATTATTCTTTATGGCTAAGTAATATTCCACTGTGTATATATACCACAGTTTCTTTATCCATTCATCTATTGAAGGGCATCTTGGCTGGTTCCACAGTCTAGCTATTGTGAATTGGGCTGCTATAAACATTGATGTGACTGCATCTCTGTAGTATGCTGATTTTAAGTCCTTTGGGTATAGGCCAAGGAGTGGGATAGCTGGGTCAAATGGTGGATCCATTCTGAATTTTCTAAGGAATCTCCACACTGCTTTCCAGAGTGGCTGCACCAATTTGCAACCCCACCAGCAATGTGTGAGTGTGCCTTTTTCCCCACATCCTTGCCAACACCTATTGTTGCTTGTATTCTTGATAATAGACATTCTAATTGGGGTGAGATGATATCTTAGGGTAGTTTTGATTTGCATTTCTCTTATTACTAGAGATGTTGAACATTTTTCATATATCTGTTGAGTGCTTGTACATCCTTGTCTGTGAAGTGTCTGTTCATTTCCTTAGCCCATTTATTGATTGGGTTATTTGTATTCTTGTTGTAAAGCTTTTTGAGTTCTTTATAAATTCTGGAGATTAGTGCTCTATCTGAAGTGTGTGTGTGGCAAAGATTTTCTCCCACTCTGTAGGTTCTATCTTCACATTGTTGATTGTTTCCTTTGCTGAGATAAAGTTGTTTAGTTTGAATCTATCCCAATTATTGATTTTTGCTTTTATTTCTTGTGCTTTGGGAGTCTTGTTAAGGAAGTCTGGTCCTAAGCCAATATGATGAAGATTTGGACCTACTTTTTCTTCTATTAGGTGCAGAGTCTCTGGTCTAATTCCTAGGTCCTAGATCCATTTTGAGTTGAGTTTTGTGCAGGGTGAGAAGGGTTTAGTTTCATTTTGCTGCATATGGATTTTCAGTTTTCCCAACACCATTTGTTGAAGAGGCTATCTTTTCTCCATTGTATGTTTTTGGCTCCTTTGTCAAGTATGAGATAACTGTATTTATGTGGGTTTGTCTCTGTGTCCTCTATTCTGTACCATTGGTCTACCTGACTATTTTGATGCCAATACCATGCTGTTTTTGTTACTATTGCTCTGTAGTATAGTTGAAGGTCTGGTATTGTGATACCACCTGCTTCGTTCTTCCTACTAAGGATTGTTTTAGCTATTCTGGGTCTCTTATTCTTCCAAATGAATTTCATAATTGCCTTCTCTATTTCTATGAGGAATGTCATTGGGATTTTAATTGAAATCACAATGAATTTGTATAGTGCTTTTGGTAGTATGGCCATTTTGACAATATTAATTCTGCCTATCCAAGAACATGGGAGATCTTTCCATCTTCTAAGGTTTTCTTTAATTTCTTTCTTTAGTGTTCTGTAGTTCTCATTGTAGAGGTCTTTCACCTCTTTCGTTAATTGACTCCCAGGAATTTTTTTTTTTTTGAGGCTATTGTGAATGGGGTAATTTTTCTAATTTCTCTTTCAGAGGATTCATCACTTAAGAATAAGAATGCATTCAATTTATGAGTGTTGATTTTATATCCTGTTACATTACTGAATTCATTTATGAGTTCTAGAAGTTTTCTGATGGAAATTTTTGGCTCCTCTAAATATAAAATCATATCATGATTAAGTTCTTCTTTTCCTATTTGTATCCCTTTTATTTCTTTAGTCTGTCTAATTACTCTGGCTAGAATTTCAAGGACGATGTTGAATAGAAGCAGTGAAAGAGGGCATCCCTGCCTTGTTCCAGTTTTTAGAGGGAATGCTTTCAGTTTTTCTCCATTTAGAATGATGTTGGCTGTGGACTTAGCATAGATAGCCTTTACAATGTTGAGATATGTTCAAACAAAATTGATAAACCCTTAGCCACATTAACAAAGAGAAGAAGAGAACAAACTCAAATTACTAAAATTTGAGATGAAAAAGGAACTATCATGATGGACACTATTGAAATACAAAACATAATTAGAAACTATTTTGAAAATCTATACTCCAACAAAATAGAAAATCTCGAAGACATCAACAGGTTTCTAGAGACATATGATCCTCTCAAACTGAATCTGGAGGACATACACAATTTAAATAGATCAATTTCAAGCCACAAATTAGAAGAAGTCATCAAGACCCTACCTACCAAGAAAAGTCCAGGGCCAGATGGATTCTCAGCTAAGCTCTACAAGACCTTCACTGAAGAGCTCATTCCAATACTCCTCAAAGTATTCCATGAAAGAGAAGAGGAGGGAACCCTTCCAAACTCTTTCTATGAAGCTAATATCACCCTGATACCAAAAACAGACAAAGACACATCAAGGAAAGAACTTTCAGACCAATATCCCTAATGAACACAGATTCAAAAATTCTTAACAAAATTTTAGCAAATTACATACAAAAGCATATTAGAAAGAGAGTGCACCATGATCAAGTGCATTTCATCCCAGGGATGCAAGTTGGTTCAACATCCAGAAACCTGTAAATGTGATTCACCACATCAACAGACTTAAAGTTAAGAATCACATGATTATTTCAATAGATGCAGAAAAAGCATTTGATAAAATACAGCACCCCTTCATGTTCATGTAATTTTAATTTGTATTCCTTTAATTGCTAGTGATGTTGAGCATTTCTTCATATATTGGTTGACTGATTGTAATTCTGTGAAGTGTCTGTTCAGTTCCTTTGCTCATTTATTAATTAGGTTATTTATTTATTTATTTATTTATTTATTTATTTATTTATTTATTCATTGGTATTTTTGAGTCCTTTATGTATCCTGGAGATTAATGCTCTCTCTGAGGTGCAGGCAACAAAAATTTTCTCCCATTCTGTAGGTTCTCTCTTCACATTATTGTTTCCTTTGCTGTGAAGAAGTTTTTTGGTTTGATATCATCTCTCTTATTGATTCTCGATTTTACTTCTTGCTCTTTAGGAGTCTTATTGAGGAATTCAGTTCCTGAGCCAACATGACAGAGATTTGGGCCTACTTTTTCTTCTCTTAGGCACAGGGTCTCTGGTCTAATATCTATGTCCTTGATCCACCATGAGCTGAGTTTGTGCAGAGTGAGAGATAGGGTTTTAATTTCATTTTTTTACATGTGGATTTCCAGTTTTCCCAGCACCATTTGTTGAAGAGGCTATCTTTTCTCCAAGGTATGTGTTGAAGCCTTTGTCTAGTATGAGATAACTGTATTTATGTGGATTTGTCTCTGAGTCTTCTATACTGTACTATTGGTCTTCATGTCTGTTTTGGTGTCAATACCACTGGCATCAGATATTATAACCTCCAAGAAAAATCACTCAAAGCCAGAGATGCCTCAATATTTTGCTTAGCCATTATTTCATTTAGAAATTACATTTCCAATATTCCATGTATATATGATATGTCAAAATACATTTTGTTGTCATGTATAACTAAAAAGAACAAATAAAAAATTTTTAATTAAAAAAAAGAGGAAAATAAAAATGGATAGATTAGGTAAAGGACATTTTATCCAGGTCACTACAGAGCCAGAACTTCCCCCTCCTTATCTAGTCTGAAAGTTTATACATTATAAAATGTTTATGTAGAGTAACTATGAATAGAAATCCTTGCAATTTTGTGAATTAAAAATAAATGAGTCAACTTAAAAAAATTGCATTTCCATTTTTCTCACAGATGCACATTCAAAACAATAAATTTCCAAAGTTGGTTGTTTTTGACCAAATCTCTCCTTTTTGAAAAGCAGACAACTGAAATAAACATTCTTATAAGCTCCATAGAGTTCAGACTGTCTCTTCCAGAGATCCATTAAAAAATTCCACACTAATAAACCACGGATACAAGTACAGGTGATGGACTATTTGGGCCTAATGAGATCCTAAAACTGACTTTCAATCACACAGATAGAGGAAATTAACTTTGCAGATCAAAAGCTTTTAAAGTGTCCTAGAGGCAGGCCACCTAGGTTCCCTCTCCACCCAGTCAGCATAGGAAGGGGCATTTATAGCTTATCCTAATCAACCCAACGTCTCTTGATGAAACAGGAAAATACCCCCTCTTCCTCAATCCACATCCATCTCAATTGGAAGAGAAGTGATCCAATTATTGAATAAAGGTTGTTTGAGACTACTCAAAAATATTTTTTAAAAAATGGCTGTGCTAAAAATGGTTAAATAAAACAGATTATAACAAACACAAAGCAGCATGTGGATTCTTTCAACAGTTGGTAACGTTCATAGACCCTACAAGACTGCGCAAGGACTCCCTAATTTGGGGGCAAAGAGCACGTGCTTTTCAGGGGCTTTTTTGTACTGGAGATTGAACCCAGGAGTGCTTTACCACTGAGATACATCCCCACATCCCCAGCCATTCTTATGTTTTCTTTTAAAACAGGGTCTCGCTTAGTTACTTAGGTCCTTGCTAAGTTGCTGAGGCTGTCCTCAAACTCACGATCCTTCTGCTTCAGCCTCCTGAGTTGCAAGGAGCATTCTTAAAATATTCACGTAAATTGGGAAGGACTATAAATGCATTAAAAAATTTCCAGGACCTGCTTCTATTTCCCTGGACACATTCTCCACTCTATTATCTTAGTATGTAAATATCTTCTGCCACAAATACTAAAAAGGGTCAAATCCTGGGAAGTCACCAGTCGGCTGTCAACATCCAAAGGAAGCACCTGCTGTAAGATGTTTCCTGTCTGAAGCATCTTCCCTTGCCAATTTGTTGCTGTATCCACAAAGCCTTCAATGGTGCCTGGGGCTTAGTAGGAACTCAGTAAATATTTGTGGACTATTAAATGAATTAGCAAACAAAAGTTCTCTTTGTTGGTGAAGTGCTCTCTTAACTGTCTGCCTTGCCATAAACCAGCCTTGTCCTGACCACTGGTCTCTATTCTCTCTGAATTCTTGCCCTGTGTGTCCTTCTCAACTTTCAAGACCCAGCTTGGGGTTTGGCCCACAGACACTGACCAGCCCAGTAACAGTTACGACTCTCTTAGAATTAGGCTGTTCACTAAAGTGACTTCAGTACTTCACTACTCATAGTCCTAAATTAAAGGGCTATAGTGACAGACCAGAGAGAGAGAGAGAGAGAAACTGGGGGAGCAAGAGTTACTTAATGTAATAGCCAGCCTCCAAGATGTGTCTGTCTCCTGGTAACCATGCCCTTGTGCAATCTCCTCTCCTTGAATATGGGCTAGACTTCGTGCTCATTTCTAACACATTGAATGGGGGTAAAAGTTCAAAGGTGTCACATCCAAATTTCGTTATAAAAAACTACTTCTCTCTAGCCCACTCTGCCCCTCAGGTCACCTGCTCTCAGGCAAGCAGCAGTCTTGTGGAGCAGCCCCATGGTGAGGCCTGTCAGGCACAGGACTGAAGCCTCTAATCAGCAGCCCATGAAGAGCTGAGATCTGCCAACAAGCACCTGTGCCAGCTGGAGGTGGGTTCTTGAGGCCCGGGCAACCCTTGAAAGGACTGCAGACCTGACCAACCAAGGACCACAGTCTCCTAAGAGACTGAGCCAGTCTCAGTTACAGATGCCTCCGTCTAACTCACAGAAACTGTGAGATAGTGAGCGTTGGTTGTTTTAAGCTGCCAGATTCAAGGGTTATTGGTTACATAGCAAAATATAACTAATATGCTAAACTAGAAGTTGGCAAGTACTTTCTTAAAGGGCCAGATAGTAAATATTTTGAGATTCTTCTGGCCATATGGTATCTATTGCACTCTTCGACTCTGCCATTGTAGCTCAAAAGCAACCAGAGACAATATGCAAATGCGTAGACATGGCTGTGTTCCTATAAAACTTTATTTATGAAAACAGTCAGCCAGCTTGCAGGCTATAATATGCCAAAACTTGCTCAAAACCAGTATATTTTCAGTCTTTATAGTTTCCAATGTTTTGATGTCCTGCAACTCTTCCATCAAAAGGGAAATTGAGCCACTTCAGAGAAGTGTTTCTTTTCCAGTGTGAAGAATAGGGTCCTCCCACTAAGATTTAAAAGGTGAAGCTGGGACCCAGGGAAAAGGAAAGTAAGATGCAGGGAAAGACTCTTCCAAGATGAAGAAGGAAAAGAAATCTTGAGTTTTTAATGCAAGATAGTTTAGGAAGAGAATAACGAGAACCTCACAAGAAGATCGGGTGCCTGGTTTTACACACTGTAGAAAAATGCTGTGCACAGACAAGAAAAGCTTCAGATACAACCAGATAGGAACAGGAATCTCAGAACTTCAGAACTGGTAGCCCAACTGTCTTGCTCTAGTGGTAGAAACCCTCACACAAAATGACCTCAAACTCAAAACACGTATTTGTTAGAAGAGCCTGAAATAACACTTGAGGCCTCCCAGGGATTGGGCATAGCATGCAGAAGATGCTAATGGCTCCCACATGGAATCAGACATTGCAGAGTGCCAAGGAAACCACTTGGACAGCAGAGTCCAAGGCTGATTATAGATTGGGCCTCAATGACCATAGGCAATGGCAGAGTCTAGGTTAAGCCTCAAGAGACAGACTACACATTTACTTCTTTCTCCTCTCTAGAAAGGATCCTGTCTGACTTTTATCCCTCCCCCCCAATTCACCATTCAGGGCAGGCACAAAAGTCAGATAGGACCAGCTATAATATCAACAAGTTTAGCAGAGGCCACCAAACAAAGATAAATGGAAACAGATCCATAACCAGAGGCTGCTCATGAATAAATCTACTTTCCCACATTTCCAGGAAGACACATGGGGCCCCTTCTACCCTGTTGGCCTGTGAACCATCTTTGAAAGAAAAGAAGTAGGGACAGGAAATCTGGAAGAGCTACATGTTATCCAACAGCAACTGAGCAACCTCAACCTTGTTTGAAACAGGAAAGGATTGAAATACTCACACTTCATAGGTTCATAGTGCTTTCCCTGACAGCTGGAGGGATGGAGGCTCAGGAGAAAGTGTATCTTAGTATTATCTTCGTTTTCTACTAGAGCCAAAACAAATTGCTACAAATATAGTGACTTAAAACAACAAAAATTTATTCTCATACAATTCTGTAGGTCAGAAATACAGCAGGATCTTACTGGGCTAAAGTCATCAGGACTGCTTCTGTTCTCCACAGAAAAGAGAGGTCACAAGGGAGAGTAATTTCCCTTTTTTTAACTTCTAGAGAAGGCTGGCATTCTTTGGCTCCTGGCTTCCTCCTTTCACCTGAAAGCCAGCAATGAGAATGTTTCTGAGCCTGCTCCACTGGCACATCTCTTTCTCTCCCAGTCTGGAAGGACTGTCCCTTTCTGAGGACCAATGTGATTAGGTTGAGCCCACCTGCCATGTAAGGGCACCTATTCACAGGCTCAGGCATCAGAACACAGATATCTTTGCAGGGAAATGGGGAGACTATTTTAACCACCATTGCTATAAAAAATAAATGCTTTATTTAAATTCAGTTTCTGGTATGAATAAATTTGAGACCCTGATGATAGTAACCAACACCTAAGTATAATTTATTTTCCTCACATTTTGTAATTTACAAACCTTCCAAACCACAACACATACTATATGAGTGGCTAATTCCTTTCACTGAACTAACATTGAATTAAAAGTTCAGGAAAAAAAATGCTCAGATTATGTCAATTTGAGGCAGCAGTATCACCCAAGAAAAACCCAAAAGCTCCCACAGGTTCATATCTAACTGAAAACATATTTCTATGTGGAATTCCAACCAGAGGATGAACCTTTTGCATCCAGTGAGGGACAGATAAGACTTCCAGAGGAAGAAACTTAGAACTCTCTGGTTTGCTCCAATGAGAGCCTAACAAACCCATATGATGCAACATTAAATGAAATAGTCTTTTTAACTGCTTTAAATGCACCAATCACATAAATCATACAGGAGAGTTCACCAAATTATCCCCAACAGCTTTAAATTATGGGCACTCTAAGTGAATTAAAAGTACCAATTATTACCATTAATGAGTATATAATACAGGACCATTTAGTGCTAATTTCATTTTGTTGGAGGACTTGCCTTTTATTTGGGGAGTTTTTGTTTTGTTTTCAGATAAAGAATATTATCTAAATGGAAGCTATGAGAATTATCATTGTTATTCTTTTAAGCCATCTGTTATTGTTAGAACTTTCAGAAAAGATGTTCAGATGTTCAATGATTAATTCAGAGAAAGTGCATCCATGTTGCATATGACTGCCTTATCTTAAAGAAAATTTCAAATGTCAGGTTATCAGAAAGTAGACAGGTCTGCAAAACAATGTTTCAGATACAGAGAAGGAAACAATGCATCTGCCAATGAGCATAATTAGAGAGTCCTTAACAGAAATCAAATGTTTGGGGTTCATATTGGTTGTGATTATCATTGATGCTATAAACATTGATACAATTGTACTTTTCCAAGGTCTTCTAGCTGCTGAAAATAAGTTCATTTTTATTAGAAAATATTCCTCTTAAAGCAGTTGCATGAAGGCCTAAACCCAAAATCTTTTTGAACACTAACAGAATTTTTATCTTTTATCAAAAAATCCTTCGAGGCAAGCCTCTACTTATACTATAGAAACTTCCTCAAAAAGTGTGAAAAGACTAAAACATTATAGTTTTTAATTGTTGTGCACATTTCTGCAGATTCTCATCTTCTGTGATCTTCTGTCTATTCAATCACTTGAAGACATAACAGAGAACACAATCAGTTAATTCAACAAAAACTAGCCACCTGCAGCTAGTGAGTTGGTGGTGTCATGTGGACTTTTACTATATACAAGACATTGTCAAGTAGCTGAACCAAATGTGGGTATAATAAAAGAGAAAAGTTCTAAAGATATGCAAGAAATGCAAAATTGAATGTCACAGAAAAGTGCAGAAAGGAGAGATGGTCCTACTAAACATATAAAGGAAAAATTCAGTGCAAGAACGAAGCATTTTAAACTGAGCCATGAAGATTCAGGGGGTTGTAATGATGTAGGGAAAGAGTTTACCAGAATCATCAGGATCAGCAATAAGAATTCCTGATTTGCAGAGAATAACAAACAATACACAGATGTTTCCAGCCTTAGCAAACTGAAGCAGACGCAGATCTTAGACCACACAGAGGTAGAAAGAGCACAAAGTTTGAGGGTTCAGGAGGTCCAGTCACCAAGGTCATTTACTGATCTGGTAACCTTGGAGGAATTACTTTACCTCTATGAGCCTGCTTAATCTTCTGTAAACATGGAGTGTGGTGAAAACAAGTTGGTAGGGCTGTTTGTGTTTGTAACGGAGAAGCATAGATCCTGGAGCATGGCTGTTTGAAATAACTGTTATTTTGCTATATTATTATTGTAAAATACCACAGACCTCAGTACTTCCTTATAAGTAGATAAATTTTCTCTTTTAAGATTACTCTGCATCTAACTTCTAAATTCTCTTTCTAAAATTAACTCTGGGATCTGGAGACTAGAATAATAGAAACCTCACATGACATTTTTCCAGGAGCCAGCTACTGAAAAACTGCTAAATACAGTAAATGTAAAGAGGAGGGAAATGGAAAACTATGGAATATAGGAATATTATGCCTATAAAATTATGAAGAAATCATGTGACAAAAATTCAAATGATAGGATTTCCTATAAAGCTTAATTGCATTTATTTTGAAGAGAAACATTTTGGAATGATGGGTTTTAGAAGATCTTCATATTTTTTGGCCCACTATTCCCTATTAAACTGGAACATCACTCTCAGTCCTCATACTGGAGATGTGTCATTATCTAAACAATCATTTCCATTTCAAAGAAATCCCAGGACTGTTTTTCTAACAATTGAGCCATAACTGTGATGTTCCCATGGTTACCAAGAGTTCTAATTTCAGTTCCTCAATATGTACTTTATCATGTTTGATTGTACAATACTTCAGAACAGTCCCCTTTTAGTTCCACATGTTCTTCTTTCTATTATTTTTCTTCAAGTTTCTCACACCCAATCCGTGTTGAAACTTCCCTTTTTGCTCCTTTTTTGGCTTACATTTGTGTGCCCAACCTCTATGGTGATCGTATTTCTAGATAATCATTTCAGGGAAAAGAAACAAAGTTAAGGGGAAGGAAGTGGGCCAAGATTAGAAGAATCAGCTCCTCGTCCTGCTCCATGGCTCTTGATTTAGCCCCATAAATCAATGACCCTAGATTTTTTTCCTCATGGTGGTAAGGGAGAGAATAACAAGAATTCCATTCTATGAGACCCTAATGTCAGTGATTCAACTTTGTATTAATTTGAATTTCTCTACTATAAATGAATTTGGATGCTCATAGCTCTGGAAAATGCTTTCTGTAGACATTGAGATCTTACACTAGAGTCCACAGAATGGGCTTCAGAGGAACTCATCAGAGGCCTGAAATTATGGTCAAGGTGGCTATGTGAGTGTGCTTGTGAGTGTGTCTTCGTGGAGCTGAGCAATTCTCTTTAATGGGAAGGAGGTTCATAGCCTGAATGAGATTCTCAAATGTAACTGTATACCATAGAGGATTTAAGGAAATCACTTCTCTTGAGAAAAATCTTTGATTCAGGGAAGATCTCTGTGTTAGTCAGTTTTGTATTGCTGTGAACAAAATACCTGATAAGAACAACTTAGAGTAGTAAAACTTTATTTTGGCTCACTGTTTCAGAGGTTTCAGTCCATGATCAGCCTATTCCATTGCTTTGGGCCCAACATGAGGCAAAACATTGTGGCAGAAAGGCTTGGCAGAGAGAGCAAGCGTGCTGGGGCTGGGGTGGGGACAGTTAAATCCTTACCTGGCATCCATCATACTTACTTCCTCTAACTGGGTCCTACTTCCCTATAGTCCATGTACTTAGCAATGAATTAATCCATCAAATGGACTGATGAGGTCAGAGACCTTATAATCCAACTCCTACCTAAATGCTTCACCTCACCTCTGAACCTTGTTGCGTTGGGGACTATACTTTCAACATATGAACCTTTTGTGGGACAGTGCAGAGTCAAGCAACAGTAATCTCTGAAGGGCCAAGTTGTTAATAAAAATAGTTTGGGTTGCATTTTAAAATTTGGAATGCAAGTTTTGGAAAATCAATACTGAAATATTTCCTCCTCTTGGATTCAGCCATTGCAATGCGAGGAATGTAGGAAACAAGAAAGTCCAGAAAGTAGAGATGTTTACTTTAATGTTATAAATGATGGAGGAAAAATAGAACCCAGAGTCAGAGACTGCATGAGCAAGTACTATGGCATCAACACAATGAAAGGTTATAAGGTCTTAACTACAGATACTCTAAGGAAAATATAAAACAGATATGATGAAACATTAAAATGGAAAGTAAAAATGAGTATGGTAATATGAGTAAAACTAGGAAAAATATGTGAACATTTGAAAAGGATTCTGAAGAATAGTTGAACTAACATGATTTTGTTATTTTTTAATCCTCCCCATTTTTAATGTCCTATTAAATACATGTTGAATTAAAAATAAAACAGATTTCTATTAAACATGGGAATTTGAACATGTCTTCATCATTTCCTTACTACATTCCACTAAAATAATACTAGAGATATAAAAAAAGACATAAGCCTACAAAGAATACAAGGAAAGAGAATGAAATGACAATATGAAAACTTTAGAATCTATAAAGCCAACAAATGGGGAGGATGAACTTACTAAAAAGTGGAAAAATTATACATATCCACAATGGAGTAAGATAAGGAATAAGGAATTGACCTCAGAGATCCATGGGAAGTGTGATAATTGAAGACCTCTTTTACCTCTGGACAAGGAGGCAAGAGTTGGGCTGAACCAGGTAGATATGTTAAAGCAACTTCTGAATCAGAGGCAAACACCAGTTGCACCCAAATCTGCCAATCCTAACTTGCTCAGAGTCCTCCCTTTCACCACTCAGGAAAAATTACTTTTTATAGAGATTAAAGGAGAGGGAGCATACATCAAATCAGAAGGGACATACTGAAAATAAAATATTGAAATGATGGCTGATATACTGCTTAGTGAAGCTCTGCTTTCTGCACCATCAGCCAGTGAGACCCTTTGGTAGGAAATATTAGGAACCAACCTGTAAGAAAAAAATCTGTAGACACTGATGGTCGTAGATCCTTCAGTGAAACATTAAAGTCATTTGTGCCAGAAAGAAGCTAATCAGTCCTCAGTCAGCCTTCTGTTGCATCAAAGTTACACATGAGGGAAGACCAAGAAAGCACAGGCATTTGAGGGAAATCTCTAACATAAAAAATAATCTCTAACATAAAGCACTAAAAGAAAACAGGAGAGATGAGATGGTGGAGACAGAAAACCCCTTCCCCAAACAAATTATCACCCACAGAAAGATAAATTATTGCTTCTATGGAACAAAAGACAAGTTGCTATTTTTTTTTACAAGATACTATTTTTAAAAGACAAGAATACAAGAAAGAGCACTTGATATTGAAAGCATAATATAAGAAAGTTAAAATGTGGTAGAAGAAAGAGAGCAATCCAGAGAGTAAAATAAAAGATAAAGAATGGACCAGAAAACAGGCCAGAATGTCCATCATTTAACTAACAGAAACTTCAGATGAAAAGAACAGAGAAAACACTGGACAAGTTTTGTCAAAGAAATAATCTAAGGAAGTTTGTAAGAACTGAGGTTGCACAATTCTCAATACAATGAAAACAGGTAAATCCACACAAAGACACAAAATCGTGAGCTTCTGAAATACCAAGAGGGAAAAGGTCTTAGATCCTCCAAAATCAGAAAGAAAAATAGATTATACACACGAGTCAAGAATCAAACCCACATCATGTTTGATTTTTCAATGACCATTCTGGTGGTGGAGTAATGCTTTAAAAAATTCTAAGAGAAACTGACTTTTCAATACTGAACCCCATGCCCGAATTATTCATCAAGAGTGAGAACAGACTTAGAATATTTCAGACATGAAAGATCTCAAGAAAATAAATAAATAAGTGTCTGCCATGCTCCCTCTCTTGGGAACTGATGGAGAAAGTAAACAAAAAAAGAAGAACAAGGAGGAAGGAAGAAGGAAACAGGGTCTCCAGTCCAGGAGAGTGTTGAAGGGTTTTCCATGATGGTGAGGGAGATACTAAAAATGGCAGCTCTGCTGGAGTAGACAGCACCAAACACACCCTCCAGGAGGGAGCCATCAATGCTTTTCAATGAGCTTAAGAGATCATTTGATGTATTTGAACACATTGGGAGATTTACACATTGGGAGCAACAATAAATGTTGGTGAAAATGTGGGGGGAAAGTACACACGTACATTGCTGGTGGGACTGCAAACTGGTGTAACCACTATGGAAAGCACTATGGAGATTCCTCAGAAAACTCAGAATGGAACCACCATTTGACCCAGTTATCCCACTGCTCAGTTTATACCCAAAGGATTTAAAATCAGCCTATCACAGTGAAACAGCCACATCAATGTTTATGGCAGCTCAATTCACAATAACTAAACTACAGAATTAACCTAGGTGCCCTTCAACAGAGGAATGGATAAAGAAATTGTGGTGTATAGAGACACAATGGAATATTTTTGTTTGCTTGTTTTTGGTTGTTTTTTTTTTTTTTTGGAACCAGGGACTGAACTCAGGGACACTCCACCACTGAGCTACATCCCCAGCCCTATTTTGTGTTTTATTTAGAGACAGGGTCTCACTGAGTTGCTTAGGGCCTCGCTAAGTTGCTGAGGCTGGCTTTGAACTCACGATCCTCCTGCCTCAGCCTCCCGAGTCGCTGGGATTACAGGCATGCGCCACCATGCCCAGCTGACACAATGGAATATTACTCGGCCTTAAAGAAGAATGAAATTAGGCATTTGCTGGTAAATGGATGAAACTGGAGAATATTATGCTAAGTGAAATAAGCCAATCCCAAAGAACCAAAGGCCAAATGTTTTCTCTGATATGTGGATGCTGATTTACAATACGGGTGTGGGGGTGGGGAGAATAGAGGTACTTTGGACTAGACAGAGGGGAGTGAAGGGAGGGGAAGGGGTGTGGGGGTAGGAAGGATAGTAGAATGAATTGGACATTATTACCCTATGTACATATATGATCACAAGGCTTGTGTAACCCTATATCATGTATAACCAGAAGAATAAGAAGTTATACTCTATTTATGTATGATGTGTCAAAATGCATTCCACTGTCATGTATAACTAATTAGAACAAATAAAAAAATTTAAAATTGTTTTAAAAACATTTACAATTCTGGCAAATAAGTTTGATGTTGAACTATGATAGGTACCCGAGAAATTAAACAAAAGGGGAAAAAACAATGTTGCTCTAAAAAAAACAAAATTTATATAGAAAGGAAACTAAATCAGAGAGCATTACACAGTTCATCAGTGAATAAAGTCTATATAGTTATAAAACCATATCTGACTTTGTTTTCTTCCTTCTGTTCTCCTTAGATTTGCTTGGATTTCTCCCCTGATATTGATATCAATGACTTTTTAACCTTCCTTTTAAATACTGAAGACATTGCAAAGTTACAAATGTAAATAAAATGTAAATAGATTAGAAAGTAAATTAAGACTTTCTTTTTAAAAGTCACAAAAAAATGACTTTACCGTTAGGAAAAAAAAAGTGAAACATATAGATTTATACCTAGTCAAATTAGCAATCAAAAATAATGTAAAGCAAAAACATTTAAAATACAGAAAGATTCAGGATGTTTACTTCCCACATGTCCTCTCCTTGGGAACTTATTTAGGGATGCTTTCCAGGAAAAGAAGGGAGGAAACCAAGAAAGAGAAACTTCAAGCCAAGAAATGGGGGACTCCTGCCAGAAAAGTAAGAATTATCAGTCACTAGATGAAATCTGCAAAGAGTTCAAAGGAACAGGCAGAACAGATGAGCAAAGAGGCACTCAGGCAATAGAAGGAGCTCTTAAATTTGATAGTTTGTAATTAAAAATGTTTAAGTCCTTGATATATCGGAAAAACAATGCAAATCAGAAAAAAAGGATTAGAAACTCTAAGAAAATTTTTAAAAAGCAATTTAAGAATGAAAATCAGTGTATGATTTATGCTATGCACAGTATTTTAATGGTATTAAATTATGAACAGGGCTTTGTTGATCCCTTCTTAACTGAACCTCTCCTATTAGTTTTATCAGTAGAGTTTTTTAATTTTTTATTTTTGCAGACTTCATTTTGATTCACTGTGCACATATGGGGTACAAATTTTCATTTCTGTGGTGATGTGCATGATGTACATTCATTCATCATTTGTGCATGATGTACATTCATATCATTCTTGTTAATCACACATGTTCATAGGGTAATGATGTCTGTCTCCTTCCACCATTTTTCATACCCCCACACTCCCCTCTCATTTCCCTCTACCCAATCTAAAGATCCTCCATTCCTCTCTCATCCCTACCACCCCCAACCAGATTCTATATCATCATCTGCTTATCAGGGAAACATTTCCTTTGTTTTGGGGGATTGGTTTATTTCACTTAGCATGACACAGAAGAGGATGAACAGGCAATTAATAAATATATGAAAAAGTGTTCAACATCTCTAGTAATTAGAGAAATGCAAATTAAAACAACTCTAAGATTTCACCTTACTCCAATTAGAATGGCTTTTATCAAGAACACAAACAATAATAGATGTTGGCGTGGCTGTGGGGAAAAAGGCACACTCACATCACTTGAAGTTGCGAATTGGTACAGCCATTCTGGAAAGCAGTGAGGAAATTCCTCAGAAACCTTGGAATGGACCCACCTTTTGACCTAGTTATCCCACTCCTTGATTTATACCCAAAGGACTTAAAATTAGCATACTACAGTAACACAGCCACATCAATGTTTATAGCAGCTCAATTCGCAATAGCTAGACTGTGGAACCAACCTAGATGCCCTTCAACAGATGAATGGATCACGAAGATGTGGTATATATACACAATGGAATACTACTCAGCCATAAAGAAGAATAATATTATGGCATTTGCAAATAAATGGATGGAATTGGAGATTATCAGTAGAGCTTTTGATAAAACTCAGACAGCAAACAGCTGATTGATTAGAGTAAGATTCATGGCTAGGCAAAATCACATGAAATTGACAATCTTTGAGATATTCTGGTCAATGAAAAGCCAATTTTATATAGTTCATTCTAACACTTAAAAACATAATAGGTTTGAGCGACTGGGGTTGTGGTTCAGTGGTGGAGCACTTCCTGGCATGTGTGAAGCACTGGGTTCGATTCTCAGAACCACATATAAATAAATGAACAAAATAAAGGTCTCTCAACATCTAAAAAATATTTTTAAAAAATAGAATTGAAATCTTGCATGAAAATCACAGATCCAAACAAGTATTTTACTTGGGTAAAAGAATGGACACATAGGAGTGAAACATAAAATACTGTCAAGCAAATCCAGGATATTTGTAAAAAAGAAACTCTGATCTCCCCACAACATAAACTCAGACCTAAAGTCTACCATTCGCTACCATTCTAAATGAGAAAAGGACATACCAACCATCTCATTAATGGCCCCATTTATTGGCAAATTCAGCAATTATGAGTATCCATTGAGTGTATGTTTTCTTGCATTTATAGTGTAAAAAATAGCTGCAAAGAAGACTCACCACTGAATCCACAGAATTGACCCTGTACTGGAGAAATAGTGGTTACTCAATATATACCTGTTTAATTAATAATATGTAAAATTGGTTCATGAGATTTTGAATAAAAATAAGGATACATCAATCTATACACTAAAAATGGTTCAGTTAGAAGCATCAATGGAATGCCTATATGAAATAAATTATTAATAATGGATGCCTACATAAGGAATAATTAACATGCTTTTTAAATGCATAAGTAATAGATGTGATTCATTCCCTATGTGTGCACTCTGTGCCGGCAGCTACAGAAAAGCACATAGGTCGGTTTCTTTAGGCGAGCAAATCTAGCTGCTAAAAAACATTAGAAAGGTGGCATACTAGCCCTCAAGGCATGTTCAACTACAGCATTCAATGGATATAAAGCATTATATATTGTGTTGAATTTATTTCCCATGAAAGTCAAACAGGAAAGAAGTCTGAAAGCCCAGATTCCAGTCTTGACATTTTCTAGTAAAAATGTAAATTACCATTTAACAGGGTTAAGATTGTTTATTTTGCTGGATCATAGACTCTTCAGTTCTTGAAAATTTTGAACTAATGGTCAACACCACACTAAGAAGTAGAAGTGTTCTTTGGAGGGCTAAGAAGAGCTTTTGTGGCAAGATTTCAACAGATGTTAGCCTCAATTTGCATTTCTAGGGTTTTAAAAAAAATTTTAAGTACCATAATACTTTAAATACTCCAAAGAGCCCTGTACTAGATGTTAACACATTGGTAACCACCAACTTATTAACTTGTTTCAGTTTGACTCATTTCTGAATGGGTCTCAGAATAAAGGCTTCTACAAGAGTATCCTTAGGTTATAAGGTAATCTGCTAAACACCTCTTGTTTGTAGTTAATTTTCAGGGCTAATTATATTCTTATAGTGTATAAAAATACTAAAATAAATTAGATGTTAAGAATTATATGAAATCAAAAGTGTCATAATAGCTCTGATTCCTAATTGTGTTAATCAAAACACACCATTGATTTCATTTATTGCCTATGTAATGAGTAAATTTGTTCAGTTTGAACTCATTAAGTCATTGTTACTAATAAAATACATTCTACTTTTATACAGTAGGGTACTGTTTAAGATCTTATTTGAAGGGAGTTATTTCTGGAAAGAAAGAAAAAGGAAAAAGAAAGAGAAAGAAGAAAGAAAGAAAGAAAGAAAGAAAGAAAGAAAGAAAGAAAGAAAGAAAGAAAGAAAGAAGAAAGAAAATATAATCTGAAAATTACCATACAAATCAAATAGTGTATGATTCTCAAAATTCTGCTATACAACAAAAACATTATTATCTTGTGTCCCAAGACGTTATAAGATCACTCATTATGTACACCATATGTAAGGAAACTACCAGAATTTGCTTACTAGTTAAAAACTTTTCTCTTCCCACTTGGTTTTACACAACACCTGCAATTTAATCAGGATGTTTTTGGGTGTGCCTGCACTTCCCTGTCAACATTCAGTTTTGGGCAAACGCCAACCTGTAAGAGATTTTCATCTTGAGACTGTTTCCCGTCTTGCAACATCGGCTGTACTCTTGCCAAAAACATCAACCTACTGAGGAAACATCCCCCTTTACTCGCTCCCATCTATTTCTTGGTTCAGATAATCAACACTTAGTCCTACATGGGTCCACCTTTTAAAAAGATCTTCTTAATACCCTTATCTTTTTTCTCTCTCTCTCTCCCTCTCTCTCTCTCTCTTTCTTCACTTATTTATTTTGGAGCTGGGGATTAAACCCAGGGCCTCTCACATGCTAAGCAGGTGCCCAACCACTGAGCTACAACTCCAGCCCTTGATTTTTGTCTTCTGTCAGAGGACTCAAAAGATTTATAGCTGCCAAAATATCCATCACCCTAAGAGAACTTGGCTCTTTCGTTCTACACAGGAATAGGAAAGCTATTTCTCTTCTTCCCCACTATGGTATTTTTTAACCTCAAAGTTACTCCACATTACATGTCATCAAGGAAATACAAACTGAAACAACAGAGAGATGCCAGTAGCAGTGAGAAACGACGGTGAGACACTGGTGT
This sequence comes from Glaucomys volans, assembly GCA_020662805.1. Lineage (NCBI taxonomy): Eukaryota > Metazoa > Chordata > Mammalia > Rodentia > Sciuridae > Glaucomys > Glaucomys volans. The sequence continues at coordinate 150,696 of JAJEJO010004463.1, forward strand.
AGGAGCCACGATGCACCTCTTAGAATGGCCCAAATTCAGAACACTGACAGCAATAAATGCTGATGAAGACGTGAAGCAGAGGAGCTCATTCACTGCTGGTGGGAATACAAAATGGTACAGCCACTATAGAGGATAAGTTGGCTGCTTCTTGCAAAACTAAACCTTCTTTCCATATGATCTAACAATCGCACTCCTTGGTATTTTCCCAAAGGAGCTGGAAATTCATGTTCACACAGGAACCTGCATATAGATATTTGGTATCCATTTATAACTGCCAAAACTTGGATGTTATCAAGACATCTTTCAGCAGGTAATGGATCAACTTTGGCATATCCAGATAATGGAATTTCATTCAGTGCTAAAAAGAAATGAACTTTCTAGACATGCACACATGAAGGAAACTGAAATGCATATTACTAAGTGGAAGAAGTCAATCTGAAAATGTTATATACTGAATGGTTTCAATTTTATGACTTTCTGGAGAAGGCAAAACTATGAAAAGAGTTTAAAGCAATCAGTGGTTGCCAGGAGTTAAGAAGGAGTTAGGGAGGAAAAGTCAGAACACAGAGAACTTTTATTATATTCTGTATAATATCATAATGGTGCATTCATATCGTTATACATTTGTGAAAACCCATGTACAACAGGAAGAGTGATCCAAAGGTGAACTATAGACTTTGAGTGACTACATTATGTCAATGTAGGCTCATCAGTTATAACAAATGTTCCTTCTAGTGGAGCATGTTGTTGGGGGACATGGAGGGTAGGAGTGTATGGAAAATCACTGTACCTTCCTCTCAAATTTTTCTGTGAATCTCAAACTGCTCTACAAAAATTAAATCTGTTAAAAAATAAAATGTCAGTTTTTGTTATGGTTTGGATATAGAATGTACCTCCCAAAAGGGTATGTGTTCAAGACTTGGTCCCCAGTGCAGCAATGTCCTGAGGTAGGATTTTGAGGAAGTGATTGAATCATAAGGACCCCGACCTCATCTTGGACTAATCCACTAATAGTTGAATGGACAACTAGGAGGTGGTAGAAACTAGGCATGGTTGAAGGAAGTAGACAACTGGGGGCATGACTCTAGGGGCTATATCTTATTCCTGGCCCCTTTTTCTCTCTGCTCCATGAGAAAGAGAAAGGCTGCCATGATTTGAGCAGCTTTTCTCTAAGACACACTTCTGCCATGATGTTCTGCTTCGTCTCAGACCCAAAGCAATGAAATCAGTTGACAATAGACTGAAACCTCTGCAAACAGGAGCCCCAAATAAACTCTCTCCCTTTAAATTGTTCATGTCATTATTTTATTATAGTAATGAAAAACTCAATGTCTGCATACCTACAAAGAGCTTTGTCCTTCCATATAGAGTGAATATTCCTCATGAACAGTGATGAAACCTGGGAGCCAAATAACAGTAAATTGAAATTCTAGGGGAGACAATTCTGATCACCAAGGAATGCTTCAGTGTGTTGAAAGGACAAACCTAAACTGAAACCATCCTATTGAAGATGGGCAGGTTTTCCTGAGAAAGAAATTATGGATAAGAAAGTTGTATTTATCTGGATCTAGGTTTGTATTTATCTAGAAAGACTTTTTGCCCATCACCATTCCACTTTTACTACCAGATGAAACTATGATTGCTCAAATTGCTCAGAGATGTTTAATGTTTATACTTTGTTGAAAATCTTAAGATCAAGAGGAAAATGCACCTAATCGGAACCGTCTGCTGGAGTGGTCACCTGGCCTAGTTCAGACTGGGATAAGATGTTATTGAATCTGGTGAATTATTTAGACTTGGATATTTTAGAGAGTACAAATATTAAATGACTTACCACATTCAAAGGTTTTTTTTATAATATTGAGGTTAAAATGTTTTGAGTTGAAAAAAAAAAAATCTGTTTTCCTGGCATGCATAGATTCCTTCCCAAGGTACAAATTAAAAGGAAGTTTATTGCTCTATCTGAAGTGTGTGTAGAAAAGATTTTCTCCCACTCTGTAAGCTCTCTTTTTACATTATTGATTGCATCCTTGGCTGAGAAAAAGCTTTTTAGTTTGAATCCATCCCATTTATTGATTCTTGCTTTGATTTCTTGTGCTTTGGGAGTCTTGTTAAAGAAGTCTGATCCTAAGACAACATGTTGAAGATTCAGGTCTACTTTGTCTTCTATTTGGTGCAGGGTCTCTGGTCTAATTCCTAAGTCCTTGATCCATTTTGAGTTGAGTTTTGTGCAGGGTGAGAGATAAAGGTTTAATTTCATTTTACTGCATATGGATTTCCAGTTTTCCCAGCACCATTTGTTGAACAGGCTATCTTTTCTCCATTGTATGTTTTTGGCTCCTTTGTCTAGTATGAGGTAACTGTATTTTTGTGGGTTTGTCTCTGTGCCTTCTATTCTGTACCATTGGTCTGCCTATTTTGGTACCAATACCATGCTGTTTTTGTTACTATTGCTCTGTAGTATAGTTTAAGGTCTGGTATTGTGATACCTCCTGCTTCATTTTTCCTGCTCAGGATTTGGTGGCTATTCAAGGTCTCTTATTTTTCCAGATGAAGTTCATGATTGCTTTCTCTATTTCTATGAGGAATGTCATTGGAATTTTAATTGGAATTGCATTGAATCTGCATAGCGCCTTTGGTAGAATGGCCATTTTGACAATATTAATTCTGCCTATCCAAGAACATGCACTAATCTCCAAAATTTATAAAGAATTTACAAAACTTTATACCAAAAATAAAAAGAACCCAATAAATAAATGGACCAAGGAACTAGACAGACACTTTACAGAAGAAAATATACAGGCAATTAATAAATATATGAAAAAGTGTTCAACATCTCTAGTAATTAGAGAAATGCAAATTATAACAACTCTAAGATTTCATCTTACTCCAATTAGAATGGCTATTATTAAGAACACAAACAATAACAGATGTTGGTGTGAATGTGGGGAAAAAGGCACACTTTTACATTGCTGGTGGAGTTGCAAATTGGTGCAGCCACTCTGGAAAGCAGTATGAAGATTCCTCAGAAAACTTGGAATGAACCCACCTTTTGACTCAGTTATCCCACTCCTTGGTTTATACCCAAAGGACTTAAAATTAGCATATTACAGTAATGCAGCCACATCAACGTTTATAGCAGCTCAATTCAAAATAGCTGGATTGTGGAACCATCCTAGATGCCCTTCAAGAGATGAATGGATAAAGAAACTGTGGTATAGATACACAATGGAATATTACTCAGCCATAAAGAATAATAATATTATGGCATTTGCAGATAAATGGATGGAATTGGAGATTATCATGCTAAGTGAAATAAGCCAAGCCCCCAAAAACCAAAGACCAAATGTTTTCCCTGATAAGTGGATGATGATATATAATGGAGGTGGGGGGTTGGGGGATGAGAGAAGAATGGAGCAATTTTAGATTATGTAGAGGGAAATGAGGGGGGTAATGAAAAATGGTGGAATGAGACAGACATCATTACCCTATGTGCATGTTTGATTACACGAACGGTACGAATCTACATCGTGCACAACCATAGAAATGAAAAGATGTACCCCATTTGTGTACAATGAATCAAAATGCAGTCTGTAAAAATAAAAAAAATAAAAAGTTTATCTTCAAATATCTAAATAGTAATAATAATGAATGAGGTAAGTCATAAAACTAAAGAATAAGTTGAAACCCTTCACTGTGGCCTTCAATACACTTTCCATACTCACAAACTCTTCCCCTAGTTCTTTCTGTTCAGGCCTCTCTGGACCTATTTTGGTTCGTCAGCATAGCTGGTTTCCTGCTGGCTTATAGAATTCTACCTGCCATTCCATTTTCCTCTTCCTTAATTCTTCCCAAGACTTAGCCACAAGAATGAGGAATTTTTTAAATTTAAATTTATTTTAAATGATACATAAAAATATAAAAATCATACATATTTATGGAGTACCAGGTAATGTTGTGATGCATACATGTGTCATTCGATGTGCAAATCAGAACAGACATCTATCTCCTTTAACATTTATCTTTTTTTAAAGATGAAAACATTCAAAATCCTTTCTACTAGCTTTTTGAAATCTGCAGTGTGTAATTATACTCTGTAGTCACTCTATTGTGCAAGAGCACACTAGAACTTCTTACTCCTCTGTAACTATGTTAGTATTCATCAGTTAGTCTCTCCCCATACCTCTCTTCCCACCACTCTTCCCCCATCTGAGAACTTCCAAATACTCTCAATTTCTATGAGATGACCATATATATATATATACATATGTATATATATTTCACACATAAAATGAGATCATAAGAGTAAGAACTTTTTAACTCAAGAGGCTGAATCCCAGGACACAGTGAATTAACACATTACATAACTAGAAATATAATTAAATGCTTAATTAATATGCATCACTATTGTCCTGGTTGTCATCGTGAGCCATCTATTGGACAGTACCTCCCCACAGAGAAGCCGCCCCCGAATCTTGAATGCAGAGTTTCTCCTGCCACACTTCCTTTGCCAACTTGTCAATCTCTGTCACATCACATTTCCAGTTTCCTTCTTGCAAATGAGGTTTGTCTCAGGAGCAGCATTTTGTAGAAAAGCTGAATTCTAGAGGGACCAGCTTTGTTTTTAATACTAAGAAATGTTTTCTCTGGTTTTCACAGGTAAAAAAATATATATATACATATATATATGAAGCCTATCACAGTGGTGGTGACAAAAAGTCAACTTATTTTTAAGTGAATAGAATGATGGAGTAAGTGGCATGCTGGCACTGTGGTTTCTTGTTGTGGGAAAAGAGGCCGGAATAAGGAAATGCATGATTATATGTAATGTGCTGTCTTTCTTCGAGCAAGTCAATGGAATACGATCTCCTGGAGACAGTGGCTAGGAAGGTAATGAGACTCTCCATATTTTGAAATCTAAGATAACAAAGTTGAGTCGTTTATATTAAATTTGTGTGAGAAGGAAAGGTTGAGGAAGAAGAGAGTCTTAGGAATAATATTCCAGCCACCTCTCAGAGACTACCATTTTTCTTTATCCCTTCAAGAAAACCATAAAATTTTTACTTGATGAAAATCCTTGCCTGAAAATAAGGTAGTGGCTGAAAACCTAAATACATTCCAGAGATTTTAGATAAACTCTTGCACAATAGTTGTCATGAATCATTATAGTGTTTAGCTTCTAACTTTTGAATATTTTCCTTCCTGGAGACAAATCCAGAAAGCAATGTCCTTTGGTGCCCATACAAGAAAAGTCCTAGGATAGAACTGATGGTTGCTTTAACCACCCCATCCCTAATATAAGCACCCTGACATTCTGATATTCCCTCCTACTGGCCCTTTTTCAGGTCACTATTTTCCTCCTCCCTATCTTTAGATCAAATGAGAAAAATAAGGAACACTGTAGTGCAAAGTGGATTTAAGTCAGGATATTTTAGAACAGTAAATTATTTCCTCTTCTTCCCACACTTAAACCTCTAGCCTAAGATCACCCTGTGAGAGAGGTTGAGTCCTGATCTCTGGGTTTCTCAGACAATGATCTTTCCACCAAAAACTTTTCCAGTACTTCTCACCATTACAGGTCCAGTCATCACAGGCAATCCAGCCTTCTCATTTCACAATTATTTCTTTTACAAACAAGAAAGCTAAATCTAAAAGAGAGTGAACCACTTACCAGGTTTATTCCAATTCAGAAAAGAAGACAATATTGAAACTCACAACCAATAAATTTCTTGACTCACGGATGAAGTGAGAGACAAGTTACTTCATTTGGTGCTGGAAATAACTACTTATTCTCAAGTTTGCTTGTATAGGGCTCCCAGGGTAAAGAGAAGCCTCACTCTTGCATAACCATGTGGAGTGGGAAAAAGGGAAAGTCATGTCTTGTGATGGTGGGTGGGAGGCAATTCAGAGGGAGAGGGATGGGTGGAGTGGGTGGAAGGCTAACCATGGAAGGATGCTGCATGGGCTGTGGAGAAGGAGAAGCAGTGGATCCTTGGGCCAACAGGTCTGACTCAGCCCCAGGAAATAGATCATCCTCTTCAACTTTGTCTTTGCAAAGGAAAGGTCGTTTACTCACTGCATCTAACACCCTACCCTAGGAGCATTGAATACATTTTCTCATTTAATTCTCAATCACAACAATCCTAGATTAAAAGCACCATGATCTTTATTTTAGGATTGATGTTAATAAAGCTTGAAGAAATTAACTAACTGGCCCAAGATCATGTAGCTACTACATGGAGAAGCCAAACTGTCAACCTAGACCCTCCTGATTCTAAAGCCTTGAGCAAAGATAACTTAGCTTTCCATAGGGGAAACATTTTCTATAGGAAAAAACTGAAGGCCTGTGTACACCACTGACTTCACTACTGCATGCTCCTTGAGAACATAGGTTTTTGTTGGTGGTAGTAGTGGTTTTCATATCCAAGTTTTCAAAGCATAGAAAATCCTGGTATGCCTATCCAAAAAATGTGTTTTACTTCTGATTAATGTTCATATTAGCAAAGGGCTAGTTGTGACTAATAAGAGTAGGAACAGGAGTTGACAGACAAGTGGCAACAGAAAGACCTCTGTCCCTACCATCACTCAAATGTCTCCAAAGGATCATGGGCAAAGTTAATTGTGGAAGACAGCTTTGACAGGCAGAAATATTCACCAGTATACTCACCAGGAAGACTAGGAGATAATTTTTGAGATTAGTCTGAGTTGAAGGAGCAGTCAGAAAAGGAGTCTATCAAAGAACCAAGGGTTGGGCTACTCTGTCCTACTTTCTCACCACTAACCATGTGGCCTGGAAGGTGTGTTAGCTGTGTGCTGCTATAACGAAAATACTTGCAGTAATTCACTTAAAAAGAGGAAAGGGTTTTTTTTGTTCAATGTTTTGGAGGTTTTAGTCCATGACCAGTTAGCCCCATTATATTGGGCCTGTGACAAGAGTCCATGGAAGAGGAGGAGGCCCATTCACCTCATAGAGACAAGAAAATAAAGAGAGAGAGAGAGAGAGAGAGAGAGAGAGAGAAATCCATGTCTCATAATTCCCTTCAAGAGCATTCATGCATAGTGCCCAAAATCTCCCCTAGGCCCCACCTCTTTAAGTTTACAACACCTTCTAATAGTTCCATGCTGAGGACAAAACCTTTAAGACATGGGTCTTGGGGGACATTCCAGATCCAAATTATAACAAAAGGTAATAGTTGTGTGTTATACTATTATTGGTGCACACTATTGTGTATATGTTTTAGTCCTTTTTCAATCTTTTCCGTTCATGCTATCACTATGTTCTTCAAAATGCAACATGCATCTCTGAATCATGAGAAAGGTAAATCAGAAGTTTAATAATAAATACATTGAACTCCCTCAATCTCCCTTTATTAAATTTATATGCTGCAATAAATGATATCCACCATAAATTATTCTGTAGTCCTTTAGAGACTATCCTCACAGAGATTTCAGAAATTAAATTGTGCACATAATCTACTGTATTTTATTTTCTTTGAATAGACTACAGGAGAAGAAATTACCACCAATAACATGACCTTTTCAAACTTTCTCTGAAAATGATAATATTTCCACTTACTTAGGTGTCAAAAATCATTTGCTATATACCAAACCCTAAACTAATATTTGCTATCTACCTAGAAACATTTGTTATACATCAAGCTCTGCTAAATTATTTTGAGGATTCAGAGGAACGTAGGAAAAAAGCTCTGCAACTGTGTTCAAAATCTAGGTGGAGAAAGAAAACATCACATGTCAGGACAAGCAGGACAATAACAGCATGTGCAAACTTTAGTTGAGTAACCAGGGCTGTAGAAAAGGAGACAAGAGGAGAGAGCCATCCAGCTTTTACCTCCAGTGGCCAGAGAAGTTTTTTGTGAAGAAGACAGGATCTAGAACTTAAAGGACTGGCTGAAATAAATATAAATGATTGTTTATTAATTGCTCTTATATTACACAAGGTGGTGTTTCTCTCTGACTCCTGATACTCTTCTTTCCTTTAGTTACTCTCTGAAAGCTAGAAGTCATCTCTGACACCTCCCTCTCCCTCACTTCCCTGCCTCCAATGCATCAAGTCCTGCATCAAAGTCCTTTTGACTTCCCTTGCAAATCAATTTCCAATGCAACCATTTTTCTCTGTTTCCACTGCTAACGCCCTAGCCTCAAGAACACTGCATTAACTTCCTATCTCTTCTTTTAAGGCTACTCTTGCTTCTTTCCAAACTCTTCCTTTATGGTAGCCAATGCAATCTTCCACTAAACATAAGTAGGATTCTACTACTAAGATTCTGCTACTGAGCTAAGATGGCTCAGTGACTCCTCCCAGCCCTTGGAATAACACAGATTGCCTTTAATAGGCTCCTCAAGGCTGTGCAAATTTCTGGTCCTCCTTGACTTCTTTAGCTTCATACACAACCATTCTCTCCTGGTAACAAACACCAACCTGTCTGGATCCTGTAGCTGCCCTATGAATCAAGTATTCCCTGCCTAAAGTTCTCCTCCCTCAACATTCTCTTGGATGGCTTCTATTCAACTATTATATCCCATCTTAAACATCCTTTCATAAGATAAGACTTTGCATAACCAGTCTCAATTACCAATCCTCCCAACACCATTCCTGAAAGTTTCTCTCAAAATGCCCTGCACAATTATTTATGTAGGGTTTTACTTAAAGACTATTTCCCATTAGTCTCTAGACTCAACCATATCAAGAATAATGTGTATTTTATTTACCACCCTATCTTCACTGTCTAGATTCCCTAGGAAAAAATCAAATGAATAATTAAATTGCCCAATTTCAACACTTAAATTCATTTCCATTTTTTTTCCCACCAATACTCTTTCACAGTTTACTGTTAAGTGTCAAAGCAAATATCATGCTGGAGTGGCGGTGTAACTCAGTGGTAGAGTGCCTACTCAGCATACACAAGGCCCTAGATTTGATCCCCAGCACTGCAAAAAAAGAAGAAAAAAAAATTCCATGCTTCATGCAGACCCAAAAGCACTTTATTTCACACTTCAGTTTCTGAAAGTCTTTTTTAAAATTTGTTTCGTTCTTTCCGGTTTTACTTCTAAACTTATTCCAAATATGCAAAGCTGAATCACAACTTCAGAAATATTTCCCCTTTTAATCTTAAAGTCCAGAAGAAAAAAAAACCTCCCAGAATCCTCAGAAGGGAAAGAAGGGAAAACTCATATACCAGAGAAAGAGAGAATAAAGTAACAGAGGCTCACTCTGGAGGTCAAACCCTCTCCCTAAACAGGTTTCCTATCCCCAGGGCTTCAAACACAGGCCCTTTCCTCCCCTGACCTTACTCTTCATATTTTATCAAAAACATTCATAGGAGTATGAGACATGTAGCCCAAGATTATCCTAAAAATTAAAATAGTAGTAGTGAACTGAGTGCTTACCAGCCTGCCACTTTTCTAAATATTCTACATATAGAAGGCCGGGCATGGTGGCGCACGCCTGTAATCCAAGTGACTTGGGAGGCTGAGTCAGGAGAATCGCGAGTTCAAAGCCAGCCTCAGCAACTTAGCGAGGCCCT
>JAJEJO010004463.1:160340-225158 GCA_020662805.1 Glaucomys volans
AAAAAAAAAAAAAAAAGAACACTCAAAAAAAAAAAAAAGAACATATAAATCCTATGTAGTAGGAGTTATTTCTGAGGAAAGTAGACCCAAAGAAGCTAAATAACTTGTTTAGCCTCACAGAGTTGTTAAGCAACAGAGTCATTTTTCGGTGATAAAAATGTTATATATCCGCTCTTACATAGTTCTGCCCCGGTAACCCAGTACTTACAAGAACACCGAATGGTCTCTCTGATAAATGAATGATGATGCATAATGTTGGGGGGAAAGATGGCAAGAATGGAGGAAAGATAGCTAGCATAGAGGGAAGGGAGGGGTGGGGGCGGGTGGGGGGTAAAATCAATAACAGAGTGTGTGACAGATATCATTGCCCTGTGTACATGCAAGAAAGCACAGATGATGTGACTCTACTTTGTGTACAACCCTTGAAACAATAGCTGTACTCCATTTGTGTTCAATGAATCAATAAGTAAATAAAAAAAAATAAATAAATAAATAAATAAATAAAATTATGCAACAACAACAAAAAAAAAAAACAAGAACACTGTAAGATAACCTCAGCAGATTCATGCATTCAATACTGTGCTGGGCTTAGGAGCTTCAAGAATGAGTAAGTCATTCTTTCCCTCCTAGATCCTACAGTGCAATAAAGAGACAAAATAATGGTTAGGATAAGAGATGCTCCATACAAGTCTCCATGAACATCTCAGGGAAAGTCACATCTGAACTGGGTAAAGACAAGTCAGTGGTCTCACAGGTGAAGATGGAGACCTGGTCACACGTGATTAACTATGAGTGACCCCTTTAAAATTACACAGAGTAAATACTTAAACCCCAACTTTAAACCAATAGAACAAAAAGAATGAGTGAAGAAGTAATGTAGTAATAATCACTTGTCCTTGTGGAATCTGTTCCAAAACCCAGAGCAGATACTCAAGTGGTTGATAATATCAAACTATCTTTCTCTCTCTCTCTCTCTCTCTCTCTCTCTCCCCCCCTTCATATATATTTTTTCTTATACATATGTGCCTATGATAAAGTTTAATTTTTAAATTAGGCACAATAAGTAATTAACAACAGTAACTAATACTGAAATAGGAAAAAATACTACTTTGTAATAAAATGTATGTGGATGTGCTCTCTTACTCTCAAAATATCTTTTTTGAACACAGTTGACTGAAACTTTGGAGGCAAAACTATAGATGAGGGGGGTTTATGCTTTGGATATTAGGTGTCCCCCAAAAGTTCCTGTGTTAAAGAAGGAGTTGAAATGATTAGGCTCTGAAACCTGTAGCCTAATTTATGCATTAATCCATTTGATGGATTAATAATTTGAATGGATTGCTGGGTGGTGAATGTAAATGGAAGAAATGGGTCACTGAGGAGTGTACCATGAGGTCTCTATAGTTTGTTTCTGGCTCCTTCTGCTCTCTACCTCTCAGCTGCCATGAGCTAAGAAGCTTTTCCCTGCCCTGCCCTTCCACCTGATGTTCTGCCTCACCTCAGGACCAGAGCAATGAAGTTGGCCAACCATGGACTGAAACTCTGAAATTGTGAGCGCAAAATAAACTTTTCCTTCAAGTTGTTCTGGTCGTGTAATTTGGTCAGAGCATTGAAAACCCGAGTAATACAGGGGACTACTAGAGATGGAAGGAAGTTGCAGGGTTGTCCTGTGGGGAAGCAGTAGAAAGAAGGCTGAAGCCTACAGCCTAGAGTTGGGGCCTGCCAGAACAATGAGTGAATTTGCTCCACAGAACTGCAAAATGACTTAGACTGGAATCACAAGGCACCTCTCAGGGCAAGATAAAAACCTGTCTGGAGTTTTTAGATGCCCCCATTTTATAATGCTAGAAGAATTTCCCCCACAACTCTGGGCAGAAGATAGGAAGCTTACTCCCAAGAAAAACAGAACCTGAGAAATTCTTAACTCAAACTCCAAGCACAGCTAAGGGCAGGGGCAAGGTACCAAGAGGAGATGGAAGATGTAAAAATCTATGCACTGGATGGTGAGGTCCTTGAGCCCTTTCCTAAGTCTGGAGTTACCTCTAGGCAGGAAACTATAAAAATTCTTCTCTAGGAAAGTAGAAAGAAAATTACAAGATATTGACATTTGGAGTCTCTTGCAGAGAAGCTTGAATCTCGGCCCGTTGACTGCTGGCAGCTAGTCTGTACTGCCCAGGCACGCAAAGCTTCAGCAGATTTTCCTGGGCCCCACTCTTAACCACACAAGGACAGGCAGGACTCTCCACTCCTGTGAGGACATCCTCTCACATCAAAGACATACCAAAACAGTGGAAAAAACCAGAGGGATGGATTTGACATAAGAAATAAAAATGTAGGCAATAATCAGTAAGAAATTTTCAGGGGAGAAAAAAAACTTGAATAAATACCTTTAAGAAGATGGGAAGATGCTGTATTTATAAAGAAAACTGAGAAACTAATTTTTTTTAATTTAGATCTTAAACACAAAGATTATGTTGTGTTATCCTTTATACCATTTTGAATATCATGAATATCTTCTGGTACTTTTTTGAAAAGGAAAAAAATATAACTAGACTGAAATCATAAAGCTTTATTACTAGTGAAAGATATTAGTTTTCTTATACTTCAATGAAACTTTTGATAAAATGAAGAACAAACAGAGCTCATAGTTCTATGAAAAATGAACAGTCAGAAAATAAAGAACTCTTGAAATTAAAATGACAGCAAGATAAGTCAACAGAAAGGTTTTAAGACAAGAATTGAGAATGCTCCCAGCAAGTAGAACAAGAAGATAAAGAATTGGGAGATGAAAAAGAAAGAAAATAAGCCAATCAAGCCAAAATATTTTGTTACTTTTTTAAGCCATTCCATGACAGTGGAATGCATTCTGACACATCATACATAAATGGAGGATAACTTCTCATTTTTCTGGTTGTGCATAATATAGAGTTACACAGGTCATGTAATCAAATATGCACATAGGGTAATAAAGTCCAATTCACTTTACTATCATTCCTACCCACAAACTCCTTCCCCTCCCTTCACTCCTCTCTGTCTAATCCAAAGTACCTCTATTCTTCTCTAGCCTCCCCACCCACTTTATTATGATATAGCACCCACATATCAGAGAAAATTTGGCCTTTGGTTCTTTGGGATTGGTTTATTTTACTTAGCATGATATTTTCCAGCTCCATCCATTTACCTGCAAGTGCCATAATTTTATTCTCCTTTAAGGCTGAGTAATATTCCATTGTGTATGTATACTACATTGTCTTTATCCATTCATCTGTTGAAGAACATCTAGGTTGGTTCCATAGTTTAGCTATTGTGAATTGAGCTGCTACAAACATTGATGAGGCTGCCTCACTGTAGTAGGCTGATTTTAAATCCTTTGGGTATAAACTGAGGAGTGTCAACCCAAAATATTTAACATCTAACTAATATGAGTCCTCAAAATACAGAAAAGAGCTTCAGCTACCATCTTATCTCTATTCTTTCCTTTTAGCAAGACTCCCTAAAAGAGCTGTACACACCTGCTATTTACAACCCTTGTCTTACCTCTCATAATCCACTTCAATCTGAATTTCACCCCTACCACTCCAATAAAACTGTTTTTGGTTTTTTGTTTGTTTGTTTGTTTGTTTGTTTGTTTGTTTTTTTGCTACTGGGGATTGAACGCAGGGGCACTCCTCCACTGAACCACATCCCCAGCCCTATTTTGTATTTTATTTAGAGACAGAGTCTCACTGAGTTTCTTAGGGCCTCACAAAGTTGCTGAGGCTGGCTTTGAACTTGCAATCCTCCTGCCTCAGCCTCCCAAGTGCTGGGATTACAGGCGTGCACCACCGCACCCGGCTCAATAAAACTGTTTTTATCAAGATCAACCATAAAAAAGTTCATTTCTCAGTCTTCATCTTACATTATCAGTAGCACTGAATAAAGAACATCTTTCCCTCCTCCTTGGAAATCTTTCCTTGCTTGACTTATGAAACTCCAGGTATGCTTGCTTTCCCTCCTACCTACCTGGCCATTCCTCTCAGCCTCTTATGTTGTCCCCTACTAATATTCAAATATGGGCAGTGCCTCCAGATTCTCCTAGGACTCTACTCTTTATAATCAACCCTCATTCCCCTCCTCAGGCCATCTTGTCTAGTTCTATGGGCAAATGGACCACCTGGACTGTTAATGTCCACATCTCCATGGCCAGATCACATGCCCCCCATGAACATGCAGACCTAAGTGTCAAACTGCCAATTTCCATCACAGTTTGGATATACAATGGACATCCTTCCAACGCCCAATTCCAAACTTGCAATTTTCCCTCCTCTCCCTCCCAACCAAAATAAAAACCTGCTCCCTCCTAGACTGGTTCCTCTTTCAGTTTTTAGCAACTTCTTTTTTCAGTCTTGAGTCAAAACTTTGATGCTATCCTTCCTTCCCATTTTTCTCATCCCCTAGATGTGGTCTGTGCGCAAATCATGACACCTCTATTTTTTTAAATTTGTTCTAATTCATTATACATGACAGCAGAATGCATTTTGATTCATTACACACAAATGGAGCACAACTTTTCATTTCTCTGGTTGTACATGATGCAAAGATTTGTGCAATCATACACATACATAAGGTAATAATGTCTGTCTCATCCCACCATCTTTCTAACCCCCATACCCCCTCCTCTCCTTTATCCAATCCAAAGTTCCTTCATTCTTCCCTTGCCCCACCCCCATTATGGATCAGCATCCACTTATCAGAGAAAGCATTTGGCCTTTGGTTTTTGGGGATTGGCTTACTTGGCTTAACATGAAATTCTCCAACTCTATCCATTTACCTACAAATGCTATAATTTCATTCTTCTTTAAAACTGAGTAATAGTCCATTGTGTGTATATACCATAGTTTCTTTATCCATTCATCTATTGAAGAGCATCTAGGTTGGTTCCATGATGCCTCTTTCTTTAAGATACATAAAGGGCTCAAGTACCATGCACAACTTTACAACCACTAACTGATAAGGGAAAATACTACCTCTTTTGTGTCTTACAATAGCCCCCTAAGTGGTACCCTTCTTCTACCTGTGTCCTCCTTCAGACCATTTTCAACACACTGGCTAACATGATCCCATCAAGACATAAGTCAAACCACACTTCTCCTCTGTTTAAAACCCTCCAGGGTTCCTTGGCTACCCATGAGGTCTTGTCATGGTCTGAGTCTCAGCTGCCCTCAGCTTCACCCTCTCACTCCCCCATCTGCACCCTTCACTATAGCCACACTAGCTTATTCTCTATTCCTTAGGTGCATGTGGATTTTGAACTTGAAATTTCTTCTTCCTGAAAAGCTTATCCTCCAGAGATCTTCATTTTCTTTATGTTTTCTGAAAAATTGAAAGAGTGAACAGCACAGGAGGAGCAGGGTGAAATCAGAGGAGGGAAAAGGGTAAGTTTTGAACAGGATTAAACCTCACTTTCTCAGTGAAGAAAGACCTCTTTGGCCACTTTATCTAAAATTACATCATTTATACACACCATATATTATAAACTCCCTTCCTTTTTTGTGGTCCTGGAGATTAAACTCAGGGCTTCTCACATGCTAGGCAAGCTCTTTACCACCGAGCTATAGCCCCAGTCCTTGACCTTTTATTCTTTAGCATTTTTCACTACCTAACATGCTTTTATATATATCTGTCTATGTCTCTACCAATAAAATGCCCACCCTTAAGGAAGATAGTACTTTTTGTCTTTGTTTCTCCTGTTGTATCCCCAGAGCCTGGTAGCTTGTATAAACTTAATGAAGATGTTTAATGATGAATAAAACAATCAATAAAATTTAAAAAGGAGAAGATTATCAAGGAAATAATTCAAGAAAGTGACTTAGAACTGAAAGACCTGAGTTTACAAATTGATACCTGATGCCCTGTTGTTAAATAAGACCTGTGCCACGACCCAACATTGTAACATGCAAAACGTTAGAAATTCTTTTTAAAAGATACTAAAACTTACTGTGGAAAAAAAAAATCATAAAATGCAAAGAACTAAGGATTAAATTGGTATTGAACTTCTCAGAAGCAATGCAATGTAGAAGGAGAGCACAGTACCTTTAAATTTCTGGTAGAAATTTATTTAGAAATTTCAGTGCTGAAGATTGGAGTTTCATGTGAGCCCAGATGTGGTAGTAAGATCCAGAAATTAGAGACATGAGGTTAATTGGTCCAGCTGAGCTACTGGTAGCCAAGAGGAAGGGCCCAACATTCCCATGACAACTGACTGGTGGCTCCTTGGGAGAAGCAGCACAGTCTGGAATGTGGACAGAAGCAAAGGAAACAGGGGACATTTAAAGCCAGTACCTAATTCTGAGGGTAAACTAATATTGCAGCAAGAGAGTCAAAGGAGCTAAATTCTTTCTAATGCAGTGTTTTGAAATAATGTCTATCTTTTCAAAGTAAGAAAAGTGATGATAGATAGATGATAGATGATAGATAGATAGATAGATAGATAGATAGATAGATAGATAGATAGATAATGATAGATTAAGAAAAACACCAGAAGTATCTAAAAGGTGAATCTGGTTGCTCCTAAGGATTATCACATTTTGCCATGAGAGACAGAGCAAGGACAGTCTTGCAGAATGATTTTCATGATTAACATATTTAAAATTATAATCAAGTTTAAACCAGAATGACTGAAATCCTTCTATGCAAAGAAAAAGATCTCTGACCTCTCAGAAGAGATGGCAGCCTCTGGAGCAGCCCGCTGTGTAGAAGGTAAGCATGTCAACAGGAATGGTTGGATATAACTCTGGGGAAGGAGGTTGATGGTGGATTATAATCTATGCTAACGACTTTGAACTTGATGCTTTCGGATTTAAGGGGTTGGTGATGAGTTCAAAGTAGGAGAGAGATGTGGTCATATTTCTAGAAATAGGATTCTGGCTACATTGCAGAGAACACATTCAGTAAAGGAAAGCCTGGCATAGGGGCAAGGAGTCCCTTTAGGAAGCTGTTGGAAAAGTCAAATAGAAAGATAGGTCTAAATAAAGTATACTAGAAACAAGGAGAAGATAGACCCATCAGATGTTAAGGACCTGTGGACCAATGAGAACCAATTTCCATCTTGAGCCATAAGGGAGAAGTTAAGGATGAGTAGAGCAGAAAGATGCCAGTTATCTCCCATAGAAAGCAAGCCTAAGGCATCATTCTTGGGAACATCCCAGGCTGCTTCCTATGTACTCTGGTGTGAAGCTCTCCAAAACAGGCTTCTATTTGCCAACTGCAGTCATGGTTATTTCTTGAATATTCTAAGTGAACGTTTACAATCATTGCAATTGTGCCTTTCTAAATTACTAAGTGGGAGCAGGTTCCTGTGAAAAGTGACCTCTTAAAGGAAGAATTATTTTTAAGTGCCTGCTCCTCCTTAGGCAACATTTCTTTCCTATTATAAAAAAATACCTTGCTCTTATCCACAGAGAACGCTGCTATGGCCTCCTCCTCTCATAGGACCTCAATGTTTTCCCCTCTTCTATAATCAGCTGTTAGTTTCTTCTTTCCTTCCATCCTTCCAAGTTTTCCTTCTAAAATTCCATTTTAATTCTGTTACACATTAATCAAAAGTCTCAAAGAATTTTTTTCTTCCCTATAGAACAAAAACATTCTTCCCCTACAATGTATGTTCTACATCATCATTACCATTAATCATCTGAGCAATCTAGAGGGCAAAGTAATATCATTGTCCTCATTCTACATAGAAAAGGGTCAAAAGGAAACAGCAATTTCTGAATCGAAATTGAATGCTTTTCTGTTTTTCTGCTTACTTCTATTTAGTCTGTAACCTAAGGTGCTTCAAGATCTGCATACTCTTCCTATTAATTTCTGTTGAGAGGTTTGAAGTGGAGAGATTTATGAATGTTACCAGGCTCCCTTCTGATGTTCGTGGGAAGGCTATATGTACATAAACTCCTACCAATGCATATAAAATTTTTGCACTTGTTTTTATAGCTTTTTGGAAGAGAATTCAAAATATTTATCAAATTCTTCAGGCATCCGTAGCCTTAAGAACATTTTTAAAAATACTTAAGAACACTACTCTGCAATAAAACTGCCCCCAGGAGATTGGGCTACACTCCCTTTCCCTCCTCTGCTCCTTCTGTAGTTCTTCCCTTCAGCCTTAAATGACTTCTCCCCTCATAAAAAGTCAACTCTCTCCCAGACCAGGGGCACATCTCCTTCCTTGTGGTCTTTGCAAGCCATAGAGGCCAAGTTCTCCCCTGAAGTTTTAGCACTTCTGTTTTATACAACAAATCTAGTAATTAGTGATAAGGCATCTTGTGGTACTGCTTGTGTTTTGTATTTTGGTTACTGTGCCACTCTGTTATGTGCTTCATAGATTTTTAAGAATCTAGGATCTTAGATGTCCTCATACTCTCTAGAGCTTCTTTCCCAGAGCTCTGAAAAGCATGGATATTCAATATATGTTTGTCCATTTGATCTGAGACAAGTATCTATCTTTTCATAAAAATGCAAGCTTTATTCCAGTATTAAATGCCTACAATATGCCAGGGCCTATCATGGAGATGGGAAAATAGAAGAACTCTCCGTGCAAGGTAGTGAGAGAACCATTTAATCAGAATCTCCGCTCATGATGAAGTAGAGGCAGAAGACATGAGACAAGGGCATACTCAAGGGGTATGTACTTTTTGTAGTGACTCAATGGCTAAGATATAGGGAAACAGGAATTGAGAATAGCAGGAGCAGAGAGAAACTTATAGCCCCACAAAAGGATGAATCACATGAGGGAGGTGATGCCAATCAACCTTCCTTTATAAAAGAGAGGTAAATCTCAAAAATCTCTGTACAGCAGTGGCTTGTGATCACACAATGAACATCTGTGTGAAGTTTATTGTGAGACATAGAGACACACTGAGATGACTGAAATTTTTAAATATCACAATTTTAACATGTTGGTGAACTAAAAAAAAAAGAAAAAAAGCCTTGGCCCTTGGGAAGCTCCATGTCAACCTCTATGAGAGCCACATCCAGTTGTGGGTATGTCCCATGCTGGTAGCTGTAGGGAAGAACACTGCCTACTCCTTGTCTGCAAAATATTATATATCTAGTTTGTGAAGTAAAATTAGATACAAAAACATGGACCAACAATGTAGTTGATAATAAAAAGCTAGACAAAAATAAATAGTATCAGAGTGCATTTGCTATTTCTGAATTATTAAAAAAATTTAAATGATAAGTAAATCTTATTGCAAAACCAAGTTCAAAAATACTTATTTGGTAATGATGTGCAAGATCTCTTCTAGGTTATGTGTGAACAAAAATCCATCAAAAACACTGACCACCAGCATCAAAATGACCCTAAAATGAAACGCATGTTAAATCAGCAGAAAACCCATTAATTCTAATCAATTGGTGACATAGGTTATTTATTGGTACTGAAGTTCACTGAGAATTATATTCGATGAGCTAATTTAAATTACATTTAAGATTATGAAGTTTTAGAAAGCACTTGGAAACAATGTTTTAATTGTCTTAGAACCAGGAACATGTAATTAGATTAATTTCACTGGAAATGAATACTTCGAGTAGCCTTATATGAATAGGTTTTTAATTGATTATTAAAACTACTTTTTCAGAAAATGCTTCAATGTTCTAAGTAGAATGTCATCCACAGCTTTTCTTAGGATAAAACCTCTTTTTTATTTTTCTACTAAAAATGATTATTTTAAAAAATGCTGTGTTCACTCTTACAAGCAATACTTCTTTTTCTCTCCATGCCCACCAAACCATTGCCACCCACCACACCTCCCAAGAAGTCAGAAGAGTTATTGTCTCTTCTTAGATATTTATCTATGTAAATACAAACAAGTACACATATATTCTTTTTTGGAAATGTATCATGCATATTCTTTTTAAAACTTTATTTTTCCTACTAACAGTTTGTCCTGGTCATCTTTCCATATCGGTAGACTTAGAATTGCCATACTTCTTTTAATAACTGCATAGTATTCTATGATTTGAATGGAATTTTATAGGCCCTCTATTATTGGATATTTAATTTATTTCTAATTATCACTATTATGTATCATAAAGTAATGGCAATCCTTGTATAAACATATGTAGATAAATATTTTAAGGTAAATTGCTAGAAGCAAATTTATTATAAAATGCCTGCATGTTCCTTTTAAAATTTAATAGACTATTGCACAATTGCCCTACAAAATTATTGTACACTTAATAACAGCTCCTTAAACGTAATTCTGAAATCATGTTCAAAAATTTGTGAAGGTTTCCCAGATCCTCGAGAACAGAGTTCAGCATCTTTAGCATAAGGTTCCTGGTCCTCTCCAACTCCAGATCAATCTAGTTTTGTTTTTTGATTCTGTTTTTGTTTCAGGTACACTGGGGAGTGAACCCAGAAGTGTACGACCTCTGAGTTACTTCCCCAGCCCTTTTTTAAAATTTTGTTTTGAGATAGGTCTTGCTAAATTGCTGAGGCTAGCCTTAAACTTGCAATCCTGCCACAGTCTTTAGAGTAGCTGGCATTACAGGTATGTGCCACCATGCCTGGTTAGTTTTTTAAAAAGTACCATTGCCTCATAGTTGGTTGAAGTGACATGGAGGAGAACCATGAAGCTTATGCTAAAGATGCTAAACTCTATTCTCTAGACAAATGCACTCTTTCCTGTAACCTTACCATTCCAGGAAAGCATCACGCTTTCTTCCTCTGGCACTGCTTATGCAGTGTCCCTTTCCTATAATTTGGTCACTCATTCATGGCTGCAAAGCCCTTGTGATCTTGTGCCTGGCTATCTCTCCAACTATCTTGTTCCTCCTTTCTGTTTTATGACACATTCAACACTCTAGTCTCCTGGCCTTTGTACTTGCCATGCCCTCTTCTTATTTCACTTCACATGATGATCTTTAGTCCCATTCATTCTCCTGCAAATGACATGCTTCTGTTCCTCTTTATGGCTGAATAGTACTCCATTGTGAATATGCCACATTTTCTTTATTCATTCCTCTGTTGACATGCAACTAGGCCAATTCTATAACTTGGCTATTGAGAATTATACTGCATTAAACACAGGTATGCAGGTATATCTGTAGTACGATAACTTTAACTCCTTTGGGTATATACCAAGGAGTGATGTAGCTGGATCATATGGTAATTCTATTTTTTAGTTTTTTAAGGAGCATGCATACTGTTTTCCATAGTGCCTGTACTAATTTACATTCTCACCAACAGTGTATAAATGGATTCTTTTTTCCCCACATCATCACCAGCAGTTACTGGTATTTGTATTCTTGGTGATTGCCATTCTTGGTGATTGGGGTGAGATGGTAGTTTTCATTTGCATTTCCCTGATGGCTGAAGATGTTGGGCATATATTTTTTCACATAACTATTGGCCATTTGCAATTCTCCTTTTGAGAGGTTTCTGTTCGGTTCCTTTGCCCGTTCAGCAATTGTGTTATTTGCTTCTTGGCGTTAAGGTTTTTAGTTCTTTGCATATTCTGCATATCAATCCTGTCAGAAAGCTGGCAGCAATTTTCTCCCATCCTATCAGTTGTCTCCTTGCTGTGATTCCTTTGCTGGGCAGAAACTTTTTAATTTGATGCTGTCACATTTGCTACCATTTCCTGAACTTGTTAACAATATCGTAGTGGCCCTTTTGCCTTTCAAAACCCTGTCACTTATGTCACCTGTGGATCCATGTACTATCTCAATATAAAAGATCACATGCAGAAGGCTCCCACAGAGAACATTGCTTTGATGGAGAATGTATGTTAGAGATTTTTTATTAGAACTTTATAGTCACACATAGTAGTTGGATTCATCCCAACACAATTATGAATGCATGGAATTTGATTTCAGTCCACCATCCCCCACTTTGCCTACCCCTTTCCTTTCCTGTCCCCCTCCCCTCTCCCATTCTCCTTCCTCTACTCTGCAAGACTTCCTTATGTTCATCTATTTATATATATTTGATAGGTTCTTTTCATTTACACATAAAGGTGAACTTCCCTGTGGTGTATTTATGTGTGCGCATAACATGATGTTTTAAGAATTCATTCTGCACTGCCTCCCCTTTCCCATCCCTCCCCTCTGCCTCTCAATCCCCTTCTTCTATTACTGATCTTCCCTCTATCTTTTTGATATCCCATGTGATCGAGTTTTCACAACTGGGTTACCTAGAAAACATCAACAGCACACACTAAGTATTAATACTTTTTAATGGGTGTGCAATATCAGGACAACATGAGTGAGAGAAAAGTGCTATGAGACAGTGAAGGATCAGAAGCAATACGAGGTCATGCGTTACAGACACTGATGCAGAATGGGCTGCAAGAAGACACATGCAGTTGCTAGGCAGATGAATCCTTTAGGCCCTGTGGCTTGACTGGGAAGTTCATTGGAATGATGAAGGGAGCTGAAACTTACTTTTCCTTTGCAGTTTCTTCCCACCTCCTGCCTCCCAGTGGACTTCTGGGTTTTCATCACCTGTTCCTGTCACGTGGGAAGACAGGTTCCTACAGCATGGTGTGTATCAAACCCTGACGTTTAATCAAGACTGTGGCTGATCAACTTCAAGCAGAAGAATGATGCAGCCCATGAGAGGGAGGTAGGGCCAAGAGAATCATGAGCCACATGAAATGCATACTATACCAAAAACTCTCGGACACATCAATCAGGCTTGGAAAAGAAAATCACCATAATAATGAGTGAAGTTTATAAGAAACATGTTTGGCTATTAGTTGCTGACTGGCAAGTTTTTAAGGAAGTGGTACAGAACAAAAATATTAGATCACTCTAAGGAAGCTGAATTCAGCGGACAATGAAAATATTAAAACTGTTAGCATCGGAAATATAGTGCTTACACCTGAGGAATTCATTCCAGTCGGTGCTTGCCACTGGTTATTGACTGGGGATAAAGGAAGCAGAGGAGCCATGAATATCCAATCTCAAAATAGGAAATATGGGATCATGCAAACAGAAGTGAGGGTCATTTTAAGTGAGTGCTGTCATGGCGTGCATACAGCATCACATCCACAGCCACGGTGGCAAGCATAGTAGCAGGGTTACCAGGAGCTGCCATGCCAAGAGATGTCCATTTTGAGCTTGTTGCTTTGCCTTCTTGCTTCATCTATGACTTTACTCATCCACAGTCTCAAATGTCAAGAAGAGGAGCCCGCCCCACCAGTTCCCTTGACCAGAACAAAGACGAACCCCAGGCATTGCACTCTCCTCCAAGGCATTCTCCATCCACCTTCATTCGTCACCACAACAGCAACAGTGATGACAGCCTCCGTTTTTCTCCTGTCATCTCACCACCAACATCACTCAAGCAATTCTTCCATCAGTAAGTCACTACATATTTTTAAATTGACTCACTTATTTTTCCAAGTGTTTTTTGAGTTCATTGTGTAACTTTAACATGGTATTGCATAGTTGCTTTGCATTACAGTGCATATCCATTGCAGAAGGAAATTGTCATGAGAATCAGATCCTGCACTATTATTGCAATCTCCAAACATATCCACCAATGAGTGCATTATTACATAATTAGGTTATAGGTTTTAAAAATACTTTATAACATGCCAAAGCCCCTGTGAGATTACTGTATGATTTTTTTAAAACTTTTATAGCATTATCTGGACAAATAGGATGCCCTTCAGGATTGCATTATTTTTTTCTTTTTCTTGTTTTTGTTTGTGTTAATACTGAGGATTGAACCTAGATGTGCTTATCCACTGAGCCACAAACCAGCCCTTTTTAATATTTAGAGACAAGGTCTCATTGAGTTGTTTAGGGCCTCACTAAATTGCTGAGGCTGGCTTTGAACTCATGATCTTCTTGCCTCAGCTTCCCAAGCCTCTGGGATTATAGGCGTGCACTATTCAGCTATGTTTTCCTTTTAAAGCTTTATTTACTGAAAACTACACAACACATTGTTGCACAGTATATTGGATTTGGACTGTGAAGGATGCCCATGTATGTCCATGTGTGACTAATATACCTGTGTGTTTACACATATGTTCATATGTTCATATAAATATATGCTCACTTATGTGTGAGTGTGTAACATGTGCACATGCTTGTTTAGGTGTGTATATATAAACCACTTTTTCAGTATGCTGGGGTGGAAAGAATCACAGCTTTGGAAAGGGACTGAGTGCTGAATACCAGTTTCCCTACCCGCTGGCAGATCTTTGAGCTCTTAAAAGTAGCTATTCCATACACTAGCCTTGATCTGGATATGAGGTGTGCCCCAGAAACTCCTGTTTAATGCAGGAATATTCAGAGATGAAATGATTAGATTATGGGACTCGTAACCTAAATGACCAATCCTAATTTGAATGGACTGATTGGGTGGTAACTGTGGGCAGGTGGGGCAGAGCCAGAGTAGGTGGGTCACTGGGGATGTGCCCTGGAAGGAATTTTCCTGGTGACCTTCCCTCCCTCACCATCCCCCTCCTGTTCCCCACTTCCTACCTGCCATGGAATGCTCCTCCATCATACCCTTCTGCCATGATGTTCTGATATTCTCAACTTCAGCCCAGAGCAGCAGACTCTAGGCCCACCATAGACTAAGCCTCTGGAACCATGGGGCAAAACAGACCTTTCCTCCTCCAAGTCATTCTTGTTGGATATTTTAGTCACAGCAAGAAAAAACTGAGTAACACACTATCTCATAATTTTTCCACAAGGATTAAAAGTAATCAAGTGTGTAAATGACCTAGCAATAAATAGGTCAGGCACAAAATTCAGTGATTAATTTTAGCTTCTTCCCCATCAATGCTTATTCTCTTCCCCACTAAACTGAATTTCTGATACCACGCACTCAGTAAATGTTTGGGGAATACAATGAAATTATGTTGAGGTGATTGGAAGCTGAAGCACTATCACTAAAGGATATTTAAGACTTTTCTGATTTCCTTCCTATTACATGTAGGAACATTATTTTACAGTTATCTGGGATCTTTTTAAGAAGCTATCACAGAAAAAAAGTTTTTCCTTTTCTTGTACTTTTCAATTTTGTATTTTCTACCTGACAATCTTTTAAGTAGAAAGTATTGCTCTTTGTGGCAATTTTATTTTGGAGTGGCAATTTCCATTATATCCCTTGAAAGATAATTATCTGTTTTGTGTTTCTTTAAGAATAGAATAAAATCAAATTTAAACACAGACTAGATCTCAGAACTAAATGAAATTTGTCTTAGTCATTCTTTTACCTTTCCAGTTTACTTATAGGAAAGTTTGTTTTTCTTATTTCTCACTCAAAACTTTTTCATCAATTTTCGTCATTGTAATTTTTAACAAATTAGACCTTCCATTCCTTTTCTATTCACTAGTCTTTGCTGCATCTAATTCCCATTTTAATGCAGTATTTGTTAAGAAAATAAGCACTGAATTTTTATAAGTTTCCCAAATTTAGGCCTTCATTTCAATTAAACCCATGCAAGGACAAAATATAACCCCACTAAATGTGAAACATCTGATCATTATAGCTTTGAGATTGGCCAGATTGCAATCAACTGGAACTTCCTTCTACCTAATTTTAATTCCATTTGAGAATTACCCATGATAATTTGACCCAGGTCTCTTCACAAAGTAACATTATCTTAGAGTTTACAATTTCGTTAACCTCTTGTGATTAGGAAAGGGAGCATTTCAAGCCTCCCACTTGATTACAGTGAGCTGTGATGGTTTCCTTTGCACAGGTTAAGCTTGTGTTACTTGTATTTAACGTGGCAAATTCAGTGTGACCCATGCAAGCGGATGTGATGCCTTAACAGGAAAACATACCATAAAGGAGTATTATTTAAATCATACACTTCAGCAGATTGCAGAATGTCCATTTTCAAAATCAAAACTACTAAGTAACTGAGAAATTATTTTGAACAAATTCAAGTACAAAAATGAGTTAATTAAGAATCACTTTAAAATTTATATGATACAGAATTTATTGATTGAATATTGCTTATTCTCATAATCAGAAAAAGAGCAATATTAAAATTAATCTGTAAGAAATTTTAATATCTGAGGAAAAGCTAAGAGTAATAAAATAGGAAGTTTTAAATAACCTCTTCCCTAACCACAAGAGGTTAACAAAATTGCAAACTCTGAGATGTGATATTGCTTTGTGAAGAGATCTGAATCAAACTATCATGGGACTAAATATGAAATTAAAATTAGACACTCAACTCAAAATGGATCAAGGACCTAGAAATTAGACCAGAGACCCTGCACCTAATAGAAGGAAAAGTAGGTCCAAATCTTCATCAGGTGGGCTTAGGACCAAAATTCCTTAAAATGACTCCCAAAGCACAAGAAATAAAAGCAGGTATCAATAATTGGGATAAACTCAAACTAAAAAACTTTTACTCAGCAAAGGAAACAATCAACAATGTGAAGAGTGAGCCTACAGAGTGGGAGAAAATCTTTGCCACACACATTTCAGATAGAGCACTGATCTCCAGAATCTATAAAGAACTCAAAAAACTTTACACCAAGAATACAAATAACTCAATCAACAAATGGGCTAAGGAAATGAGCAGACACTTCACAGAAGATCTGCAAGCAATCAACAGATATAAGAAAAAATGTTCAACATCTCTAGTAATAAGAGAAATACAAATCAAGACTATCCTAAGATTTCATCTCACTCTAATCAGAATGTCTCTTATCAAGAATACAAGCAACAATAGGTGTTGGCGAGGATGTGGGGAAAAAGGTACACTCACACATTGCTGGTGGGGTTGCAAATTGGTGCAGCCACTCTGGAAAGCAGTATGGAGATTCCTTAGAAAACTCAGAATGGATCCACCATTTGACCCAGCTATCCCACTCCTTGGCCTATACCCAAAGGACTTAAAATCAGCATACTACAGTGATGCAGCCACATAAATATTTATAGCAGCTCAATTCAGAATAGCTAGATTGTGAAACCAACCAAGATGCCCTTCAATAGATGAATGGATAAAGAAACTGTGGTATATATATACACAATGAAATATTACTCAGCCATAAAGAAGAATAATATTATGGCATTTGCAGGTAAATGGATGGAATTGGAGAATATCATGTTAAGTGAAATAAGGCAATCTCAAAAAACCAAAACCTGAATGATTTCTCTCAGAGGTGGATGATGATACATAATAGGGAGTGGGAGGGAGGCAAGAATGGAGGAAGGATGGATTATATAGAGGAAAATGAGGGGTGGGGAGGGAGTGGAGGGAAGGAAAAATACTAGAATGAGACAAACATCATTACCCCTATAGTACATGAATGATTACACAAATGGTGTGTCTCTATTTCATGTACAACCAGAGAAACAATAGTTGTACCCTATTTGTGTACGATGAATCAAAATTTTAAAAAATAAACAAAAAAAATCTGGATAAACCAAAACCTGGCTTTTGCAAATTAAAAAAAAAAAATTAGACACTCAAGTAATATTTTAGTAAATCATTGTGGATTACATTATTTCTAAAAGTTATCATGTGATTTTAAATATGATATTGTTTTAATCATTAGGAGAAATATTGAAGGCATGGAATCAAAACTGGAAAGGTGTTTAGAGCTCTTTTTCTTCCAAGGTTTAAAATAAATTAAAATAAGGGGTCTTGGTGTGGAGCTGAGTTCCCTCTTCAGAGCTTGTCTTCTCATTGGATAAGACAAACAGTAAGCACTTTAAGCAAGTAAAATACAGGAAGCATTACCTGGTGATAAGTATTCAGTTCAAATTAAACAGGGAAGGCATGTATGGGTATCAGTAGCAGATAGAATCGAGAGGGGATAAAACTGAAATCATGCAGACCACTGTGAAACTTTTAATTTGAGTGAAAGGGGGATTCACTGAGAGGGTTTGAACAGAGATACGACTGTAACAGAATTGTTGGGGCTGCTGTGGTGAGAATAGGATGAAGCAGAGCTGAGGCCAGAACAAGAAAACTAGGAAGAAGGCTAGTAGCTACTTCAACCATCCAGGAGAGAGATGATTGTGCTCATTGCCCCCTCTTTTCCAGGCAGTGTGAGAACTGCTTTATGTATTTAATATGTACATATGCTATAATCTAATCCTCACAACCCTATGAGGTAAATATTACCATTGCCATTTTAGAGATGAGGAAAATGGCAGTTTTGTTAAGCAATGTTAACAAAGGCTAGCAATGTTAAGCTAACTTGCCCCAAATCACTGAGTTAGCAGGTGGCAGAGGTAGACTCACGTGTATGTCTGTCTGTTAACTTCCCTAGTACAATGTCACTTTGCATTCTCATATACATTTTGTGAATGCTTTATAATAATCAGCATCTTTATATCCAAAGATTGTGACAATACCCACTTCCAGGGTAGTACAGCATTAATAAAAAAAAAAAATTTAAAGGCACACTCACACATTGCTGATGGAATTGTAAATTGGTGCAGCCACTCTGGAAAGCAGTATGGAGATTCCTCAAAAAACTTGGAATGGACCCACCCTTTGACCCAGTTATCCTACTCCTTGGTTTATACCCAAAGGACTTAAAATCAGCAAAGTGTAGTGATGCAGCCATATCTATGTTCATAGCTGCTCAGTTCACAATAGCTAGATTGTGGAACCAACCTAGATGCCCTTCAACTGATGAATGGATAAAAAAACTGTAGTGTATATACACAATGGAATATTACTCAGCCATAAAGAATAAAATAATGGCATTTGCTCTTAGATGGGTGGAGTTGGAGAATATCACATTAAGTGAAATAAGCCAAGCCCAAAAAACCAAAGGCAGAATGTTTTCTCTGATCAGTGGATGCTGATACATAATGGGGCAGGGTGGGGGGGGTTTTATGGGGGGGATAAGAAAAGAATGGAGGAAGTATGGATGGTGTAGAGGAAAATGGGACAGGAGGGGGTGGGGGAAGGAAAGATAGTAGACTGAGACAGAGAGTATTACCCTATGTGTATATAAGATTATATGAATCGTGTGAATCTACATTGTGAAAAAAAAAGATATATTCTCTGCTGTATAATTATATCAAAATGGGTTCTGCTGTCATGTATAATTAAAAAGAACCAACAAAAATAAATAAATAAATAAAATATATATTTCTTTATTCAAAATTTTTTAAAAAGCTGAAATTTCTTGGCTTGAGGTACCAAATTTCACATCGTTTAGATTGCAATCAATAGTTTTCTCTATAACTCATGAAGAGATTCACTATTGGAAGGACAGAAAAATGGAACTATGAGTTCTAAGATTAGAATTTCAGTTCTACATTTATTGCCACCTAGATGTGGGTTTCAGGAAGTAGCTGCCAACCAGAGCATATGATCACTGTGGACAATCTGTCTATTTTTATGGGTCTGATGCTTTCAATTCATTTCTGGGGAATGGACTAGGATGGAGAGGAAAGAAAATCACAATAGAGAGAATGCCTTGGAAGTTTTGATTATGGCCTGGCATTGTGACACTCCACTGGGGTCCCCAGATGGAGACTATTATCCCAGAGTTTGGTGAAAATACAATACCGTACAAAAGGCTAGAGACAAGAGATTGGAGATGCTTTCAGTTCTTCCATTCTCCATAGTACTTCAGACAGCAATTACAGAATTATGATTATAAGTCCCTTCATTTCTTTAAAATCCATGTTCCTCTTTTCCCTGGCTTTGGTGCCTGAGTAACAAAACCTTAGGAAGAGTAGGATTAAAGCATAATTAACAGGTTATGTTTATAACACAAAATCTTTAGAGCAATTGTCTCTATCTAAGCCACATCAAAAGACATTAGAAAAACAAATCAACTTCCCATTGTCTGAGTACCTTCACTTCACTGAGATTGAAATTAAAAGCACTACTGCTTTTACCCAAAGATCTTTTAAATATCATTTTTGTACTTTGTGTATTAATATGAAAAGGTTTAGATAGACTGACTTCAAAACAACTGAACAGAATTGAGAACCCTGACTAGAAGTCTAAGTTACTAAAATAAAGAGCTTTGTATGGTGGTTTCTCACACTGTTATTACACAATATCATGAAGCAACTCTCCTTAAAACCTCATCCCTGGCTCCTGCCTGACTCACAAGTCAAAACACTGGTATGGTCCTCTGTGGGCTCTGAGGCAACTTCTTAGAACAGGATGTGCTTCTTCTTGAGGTGACAGGTTACATACTGAGAGTCTTTCTTTTTTTTTTTTTTTTTCATCTCTATTGAAAACATCTCATTTGCTGCCAAACTATATGTAAGGGAAAGAAGCAAGGTCTGCCCTCAAAGGCTCCTTGGAGACTGAAACCAGAGAATAGCCGGACGTACACGCAGTATGAAAAGTCTAAATTAAACAATGGCTTTACAAGAGCACCTTCCCATGTGACTTTGAATCAGAGTAAAGGGAAGTTCACAAAAATCAAAGCAGTAAAAGAGATCTTTATTTGGAAAGTACTCATTAACTAGGCAAAGCCAAGCTTTAAGAATTAGATCTGTAAGGAAAATCCTCCTGGCAATGAAACCAGGGCTTTGATTTCTACTGGCTCATAAAATAAATAATAATATCCACTTACAGGTCTGAATTACCTTTCAGTTTACAAAGTGCTTTCCCATATATTATTTTATTTTATCTTCACAACATTCTTCCTAAGTACTGAGGCCTGACTGTTCCCTCGCAAGGGTTAGGAAATGGAGGCTCGGTAAGTAGACAGGATTTCCTGAAGGTCACATAGCTATTAACAAGCAGAGTCCAAACTCCCACTGAGGAGCTCCTTCCTCTGCCACATCTCTAAAGTTAGTAAGCCCTAATTCAAGATTATCATATCTGGTTATATGCTTCTTTGGGAAAACTTTAAAAAGATCCTAGCTATACAAGAGCTAGGAAAAGAGGTCAGATTTGGAAGGACTCAGCCCTTCAAACTGTTCTCCATAGACTCCCTGCGACAATATCAAGAACTTGAGATACACTGGAAGACAAATTAAAATTAAAACAAATTTTATTTTTTAATTTCAATAGTTGATATCACGACTAAAACTGCTATCTTATATGAGAAGCTCTGTCAATGAAAGACAAAACAACACAAGTTCCCTGATCAATTTAGAAACAAGAAATGTTTTTGTTAAGGTTCTCTCTCCATTAAATTAAATACTATAATGTTGCATGCTTAAAATACTTGAAACTTGGGCTGTAGCCATGGCTTAATGATAGAGTGCTGGTCTGGTGTGCATGAATCTGAGGGTTCAATCCCCAGCACCACAAAAATCAAAATAAAAAAATATACTGGGAAACTGTATTTAAAAAAAATAACTTGAAATTTACTTTAGTTCCTGGGACTGGATTTTATTTAGTTTATAAATGTGAGCTATGATAAAGCAAAGAGCTATGAAAGAGCAATGCCTTGGCAGTTGGGAGGCTGGGCTTTGAACTCTGTCCCTTGCGGGATGGCCTGAGCTACTTATTTAACCATGGTTATATCCATATGATCTAGGCAACACTATCAGAGCTCATTCCTCACCTTACTCAGAGGCAGCCTAGAAAAAGAAGGCATTTAGAAAGAAAGAAGTAGTATATTTAATTTTAAAGTGGGGGGGCACAAAATTGCAAAGACTACTGGAAACTGGAAGTGCTTATTCACTAAAGATAGTCACAGACTGTCAGGTACCCTTTTTCAAATAATCAAGAACACTGATTAAGATGCTATGGAGAATGCTGTACTTGAGAGGCCAGTCACTGCCTGCGGCCCACAGCCAATTTTCAGAGTCCATCCTGCTTATGCTAACTGCTCTATGGAAAATCTATCTATTTTCAGCAAATCGGGTTTGCTAACCTGGGCACATAGAATTTAGGCTTGGGCAACTGAGATAGTGAGATGAAGCTGGTGGGTCAGGAAGACATTGACAGGTATAGAACCAAAGTCAGAGCTGGCCTCAATCAAGCAAAACCTATGTCCAAATAGAAGCCAAAGGAGAGCAGAGCAACCAGGAAAAAGGTGATAAATATGAAAAACATAACCAAGCAGATGTGCAAAATACTGTCCGGAGGACAAAAGTTCACTCTGAGAAAGAAGAGTAGATTCAGATGCTGATTTTGCAATTCCAGGGCATCTTATGGCCTAATGATACATTTTTCCCTGCCTGCAAATGTTTCAGAGATGCCCAGTATCCTTTCAACAAATTATTTTCAGTAGAAAGCCCTTCAGGCATCCATTCCTTGAAAAGCAAAAGACTTAAATGTAATAAATACAAAAAGCAAAACAAAAAAGGGGGCAGGGTGTGAGCTCAGTGGTAGAGCCCTTGCCAGCATGCGTGGGGCTTAGGTTCCATCCCCAGCAATGCAAAAAGAAAAAGAGATGGACATTAATTATATTAATTTTTTAGATGTAGAAAAGTCAAAGAACAAACTAAAAGCAACATGAGTGAGGACTGAGATGCATACAAAGTGGGCATGTATTCAGGATTGGGTGAAGTTAAACAGCGAACCCTCACAAACAGAATGAACTGAACCAAGTTTAGAAAAAAGGGAGATGCCTGCAGTAAGAAAGGTATTTATCTAAGAGAATATCTGCAAAGACACAACAAAAATTAAACCATGAAAAGGGTGAGATCAAAAAACAAACTAATAAAACAGCCTGGTTTTCAAAGAAATGTTAAAATTTTTAATTTATTTCTTTTTTTAATGTAGTGTTTTCTAGTCTAAAGAAGACCTTATTAGATTGCTTTGAAACTCAGTAAATTCAGCAAAAGTAATCTTTAACCAATTTTATTGTTTTTAAGTCCAAAATAATGTCCTTAGTAGCTGGTCAGTGCTATCAATGCATATTTTATTTTAAGATGTATATATATATATATATATATATATATCTCTTATAGTAAGATATACATGTATGTCACAATAGATTTATCTGAAAAGCATGTGACAGCCTTAGGATCCTGTGTTTGACACAAATGTTGTATTGTCACCATCATAAACAGAGAGAGCTGTCAGATCAATCAATAATTACTGGCAAAGTAAGAACAGGTGACTCTAATGAAAAGGACAGAAAATGAATAGGAACAACTATTACATGGCAGACTTCTTTCCTTAGGGTTGTCAGGGGGAAAAAAATCATAAAAAATGTGGTAAAGCCCAACTGCAACTGCTAAGATACTGCCATCATTTGCATGTCAGGGAGAGGTTCAAACTTACTAAGTGAGTTCTTAAGGTCACTTACTTGTTGCATAAATATTTATGGAGCTCCTATTATGTGCCAGGCTCTGGGTGATTGCTTAATTGGAGTCCCTCTTTGTGGCACTTGTGATCGGGGAGGTAGGGGCCTCTTACACAGAGTTGCTTCAATGCATCATTCCTATTACAGCCTCTGCACCTTCTAACATACTGCCCCAACAGCATACAATCCACTGAGGACAGTGCCACACGCACAAACCACAGAAACATGTGCTCAAGGCCACACACCAAAGTGCATGTTTTTGTTTAGCTATTTCTAATTCCACAAACCTTAATATAAATAGGACTTACACTAGGAAGTTCTTTCCTAATTCTTTTACTTCTAATTTAAATGTCCAACCCCTGTGCTCCCACATACCCTGCCCATGCTTCTATCAAAGCATTTGTGAAAATATAATGTGCATGGCTTAGGAGGCTGAGGAAGGGAATCACAAGTTCAAAGCCAGTATCAGCAACTTAGCAAGTCTCTGAGCAACTTAGTGAGACTCTGTATCAAAATAAAAAATTTGAAAAGGGCTAGGATGTGGCTTAATGGTTAAGCACCCCTAGGTTCAATTCCTGGTGCCAAAAAAAAAAAATGTTAATCTGCAATCATTGCTATTTATTGTGGACATCCCCTAGAAAGGCAGGGACTTGGATCTAGCATAATACTAGACTCACAATAGGTGTCCTATAAATGTTCCTTAAATAAAAAATAAATGATCTACTGAGAAGCAGTGTTGGCAGACAACCTTAAAAAGGAAATGATCTTGAATATTGAAAACAGTGGTTTTAGTTAAAACAAAAAAGATTTTGATTTGTGAACAGGAAGAAAGGACTATTCATCTCACATTGTCTTAGGAACTTGGGAACAGATTCTATTTAATACCTGAGTGTCTTAGGAATGTTACAACCTGCCCTTTGTCAACTCAGCACTTTGATTTTGTGAGTACAGTCAGTATCTGTGATACTGATCTAACACACATGTGGTAAGCACGCGCGCACACACACACACACACACACACCCTACAAGTCTCCTTAGGTGAATTCATGGAATATATCAGCTCACTATTTGGGGCACAGCACACTTAAATATGACTCAACTAATGTTCTACTCAGGAATTAAATAAATTTTTATTTCAGAGAAAAAAATTCATTTTAATAGTACCAAAAGTATGAAATCTTAACAGATGATGCTAAATAACTTAACACATCTCTAGGACCTGGCTTATGCCACATTATGTTGGGCTGCAGCTAAACAGCTTGGCCTCCTGATTGAAAAGGAAGCCAGAAATGTATTTGGCATGTCCATGACATTGAGTGAGAGGCTTTAATTCATGCTCCAATTACTGTTACACAACCTGAACTACAAGTGAGTAAAGAAGAGTATGTAGGATTCTGTCACCGTCATTAGAAGGAAGACTTCGTGGAACAACTGGGAGAAGAAAGCCCTTTTCTCCATCTTACTGGGTCCTTCACAGATTCCAAGTAATTTGGATTTAAATTGCAGGGCATTTTCATAAAAGGGTCAGAGGAGACTGGGCAAGTGTCTCTGCACAATTAAAAACAAGCAAGAAAGATCCCAAATGTCACGAAGCCTCCAGCAGAATTGAAGAAATGGAGAAAGGGGATGCACTCTCTAAACCTGTGCTTCTCAGTCCTGTACCAAAGATTCAGAATGTGTCCAGGGCATAGCTTGTGTCACACGCCACCCACCGCCTGAGTCCAACACCACCTAACCAAATTCATCTTCATCCTATTCAAAGGACGGTTCCGCTTCCATGCACTTGGAAGTCAAGGCAATGTCAAATTGTCATACAAATCCTTCATGCCTGTTCTTGTTTTAATGCAAACGGAAAACAAGTAGTCCCATGACAGTCTGCAGATCACACTGTGAGCATCACTGTTCTGAAACTCTTGGAGTTTTTCCTCTGTTTTTTAGGTTCGCTACAAGGACCAACTAAGGTGGTCAAAGTTAATTGGTGATGATTTGTTCATAGTTTCCTACAAAGGTCAGTTTATTGTATTTAATCTAACCGAGGCTGAGAGCAAAAGATAGATTAACAAGGGACTGGCTTTATAAATAGACTTCTTAGAACCCCTGAGTGGGCAGCAGAGCAGACCTGCCTGTTTGCAGCAGCAGTGGCCTATTTTTAAAGACATTTATGTAGGACCAAGATGTGTGAAAACTAAGGAATTACATCAGGAGTGGCAGGAAGTTTACCCCTCTCTACATCTTATTCATTCTCTCTCCCCCAGCCAACCTTCAGTTTTCTGACTTCAAATGCCATGCATGATAAGTACTAATTCACAGGACTTAAAGGAATACTTATGGATATAATTTATTTTAAATGTTTTTTCCAGCTCATACTAACTACTCACCAAAATACCCAGGATGACACAGAAAATTACACAAGACAAAAGATATTATATCTCTATGAACTAAAACTAGCAGCCTATCAGAAGAATTCACTGGGTATTTCCATTAAGTCTAACAGTCAAAGTAGATTTGAAATATTCAGAAGCCTCCCATGCTTTATCTGTTCAAACAGAATATCTCAGCCACCTAAAAATCTGAACAAGGACAAAGCAGGAGGCCCTGGTAGTTCTTGTTCTTCTCCCAATCGTGTCTCTGACTTTGAGAACCACAGACTGTGGTCCTGGTCCTACTTGGCATTTTGAGGCAGCTAAAATTCGTCAGCTCTCCACCCTTTGAAGACCAATTCCAAAAACAAAAAAAAAAAAAAATAGCTGAATAGTCTAGAAATGAATGGGTACAGAAAACATTCTAGCCATTTGTTCTTGGCATAGATTTCCAAGTACTCTGATCTATTACAGAAAAGTTCCCAAAATAAAGTTCACAGAAGAATAACATCATGAGATGGTTTTCAAAGGGATCTTATGAACAAAGAATTTGGGGAAAGGATGTATAGCCCATTCCAGGATGTTCATGGTACATGTAACAATCTTAAAATATTCTATAGGAAATAATCATCACTAGCTTTTTATCCATCATTGCCTAAATCTTTTTGCCTGAAAAATAAGTGTGTCACATAACAACTCTTAATATATTATATTACAAGTATTTTGCAAAAACATAGCAACAAAATTTGTTCAGAGAAGTAAAAAGTAAGGGTAAGACCAGTTCCTTTTTATGTGCTTGGAGTTGTTCTAGATGAATGCCTGGCTGATCCTAAGAGGTGG
Organism: Glaucomys volans; assembly: GCA_020662805.1. Lineage (NCBI taxonomy): Eukaryota > Metazoa > Chordata > Mammalia > Rodentia > Sciuridae > Glaucomys > Glaucomys volans. Next base: position 186,698 of record JAJEJO010004463.1, read on the forward strand.
GCCAGAAGACCTTCCCATCAGTTACCTAATATAATCAATTACCTTCCAATTTTTATCTGAGGAGAGAATTCATCTAGCGACAGAAATGTCAGTGAAGAAAGCCAAAGTCTACCCACAAACCCTGTCTAATTCTAAATATGAAGTTAAAAAGGAGACACTCTGTATTCTGAGATGGATAAAGAGAAAATAAAGCATATAAATGAGCGCTTAAGTAGGAGAAAAGAAAACCATCTGGGAAACTCCAAAGGAGATCATTCTCTAGGAACGATTCCCTGTGCCACTCAGTGTTGAAATTTTCAGTGAAACACACAATTCCAATCAAATGATAAAACTTACAAACAGCCTAATAGATCTAATAGACCTGAAATAAATTGAAATGTTTATTAAAAAAATAGTTCTAAAAAATAACTCCAAACCCTAACCCTATTGCAGAGTTAACCTATTATGTGGTTGCATTCTTTCAAGAAATGGATCCTTGCCACCCTTTATAAACCATTCCAGGATATATAAAGAGACATAAATCCTCCTTGCTTAATTTATAAAGTTGGCATAATTGTGACACTGAAACCACACAAACCACACACACACACACACACACACACACAAACTATTGCTAATCTCACAGCTACTGACAAACATCGGTAATGAACAAAACTCCTACATAAAATTCAAGTGTGTACTAAAATTACAAACCACGGAGGAAAAGCAGGATTTATCACAGGAATACCCACTAATGGACAAAAAGCAGTGAAATTAATACCCCAGTATATGTGTGAACAGTAGGATAAGATGGCCACTTCCTGTCCTATTTCACAGTGATTCTCAGGACCTGGGTGACCCTCTCATTTCACAAGTTTTCTTCAGAGATGACACAAGCGACTCAAAGATAAAACTGCTGCTTCTTATTTGGAGCCTAAAATCGCTGAAGAAAAGATGGCAGCCTCCTCAGAGAAAGAGAGGAAAGGAGAATGTCCTTGAAGGCAGAGAAAGGACACTGGTTGTTCCCTGTGGGAAAGAAAGTAGCTGACCATCAACGGGTCACAGGTAGTGGAGACCAGAATATCTCCACATGTCTTCCCCAGAGAGACAGCCGGGCTGGGTAGGTATGCAGCACATAGGGAGGCTGGGCGCTCAGCAAAGGGCTCTAACCACACCTAGGATTAATGTGCATGGAAATTAAGGTAACAGAGGCATGAAGCATCCATGACAGATGGGACAGTCCAAAGTGTTTAGGGTGAAATGAGGACAAAAAAAGGAATGTCCTCCAATGTACCATCATGGCATGAAGACTTGCTGCAGCCATTCCTCCAGAACTGCAGTGGGGAAGCAAGGCCATGGAGAGAAGTCCACTCTTTCAGAGTCAAATGCATGCACTTACTTCTAAATAGAGGCAGATACTGCACAAAGATGTTTCAACTGGTGATGGACAGAATACGTGACATAAGGTGACATCTGTAGTGATGCTGTAGACACCTTAGTTTCTGTAAGTACACTCAATAGTGTTCACACAATGACAATTTCACTTAAAGACACATTTCTCAGAATGCATCCCCCTTGGACTGGGCTGTGGCTCAGTGGTAGAGTGCTTGTCTAGCATATGTGAGGCCCTGGATTTGATCCTCAGCACCACATAAAAATAAGTAAATAAAATAAAGTTATTGTGTTCATCTACAACTAAGAAAAAATTCTTCAGAAAGAATGTATCACCTTGTTAAGCAAGATATGATTATTTACTTTATATGCCAGCATTGTTTCAAGTACAGGGGATGCAACAGGGATAAACAGAAGGACATCCAACCCAAGGAGCTTACATTCTAGAAAGGCAATAACAATAAGCAATTAACAAAATGATAAAGTAAGCTAGATGGTATGTTAAAAGGTAATATGCTCTGGAATAAAAAAAAAAGTGTTAGAAAGCTATTGCCATCTAGTCAAAAACAGGGTAGGAGCAGTAGGGATGGGTCAGATACTGAATATATTCTGAAGGTCAAGTCAACACTACTTCCTCACAGATATCTTGTGGGGTGTGAGGGACGAAGAGTAACAAGAACAACCCCAGGTTTTTCCACTGGAGCAATTGGACTGGAGAGATCCAACCTTCCATTTTAAAGGTTGAGATTAAGCATCCAACCTATTCTGGGTAGGAATCGAATATAAAAGCCAAGGTATGTGGTTCAAATTAATATATAAAAGGAAAGGAGGGACAGAAGAAAGTATGGAGGGAGAGAAGAGAAAAAGGGAAGGAAGGAGACGAGGGAGAAAGGAAGGGAGAAAAAGAGATAGGGAGGGAGGAATAAAATATGGAAGGAAGAAAGGGAAGAGAGAGTGAAGAGACAGCTATTAATCAGCTTTTTGTCATGGCAGAGGTGAGAACACAGAGTGTGAAAGAGTACAAGGACATAATATACCCTTCAAAGACACACAGCCAGTGACCTACCTCTTGCAATTAGCCCTGCCTCCCGGAGTTTCCACCCACTCCCAGTAGGACCACCAACTGGAGACCAAGATTTCAACACATGAGCCTTTGAAGAACATTCCAGATCCAAACTGTAATGAGAGGGGGGCATAAATATGCTTTCTCACACAATAAGTTTTTGAACCAAAGTTCAATTCCACTATATAATTATCAAAAACATGTTTTGTGATATTCTAAGATCTGTACAGAATTTGATTTAATCTGGGGGATACTGGGAGAAATCATGGAGATTTTGCAGATAAAGTATCAAATAAACAGAGCTTAGACAGATACATGGGGGCCTCTGAGACTAACAAATAAGACAAAGCTACAAGGAGCTGGCAAGTCAATATGAAACTTCACAGTGCAATGCTAAGTAACCCAGCGTGACCAGAACCTCTGGTGGATGGAATGAAATGACTGTAAATGAAGAAGGCTGGGTCAGCTTGTGAAGGAGCTTGTGTAATGTGCTAAGTAATTTGAACTTATTTTGCATTAATTTGTGTAATTACAACTCAGAACAGAAGTAGAAAATTCCCAGGCACTGGAGATGCGGTTGTTAAGTCTTCAGTAGGTGGAATAGAATAACGCTGTGTTAAAGCCCAAGTAGCTACAGACAAAGATGTTCCTGCAAAATATTGGCATGTGTATTGTAAAATTGCAGTTCAGAACTAGTATCATCAAGAAAAAGTACACCCCACTCAGAAAATACACAGTATTAGGCAAACTTGACCAACAATTGGACTCCTATTTTAAGGAACAGAGATGGGATGTTATCTCCAACTTGAACTTCATTCCTATCTATAATTCTTTGTATTTTGTTTTATTTATTTATGTTTAACTGACAGAAACTGCTAATGTTCATTCTGTTTTTCTCAATTAATTTTTTTAATCAATAGTTTTGCTTTAAAAACCTCTTTGGTTATTATTAAAGATATTTGAAACAGAAAGCTCAGCTGATACTTGCATTCAATGTGAAATGTTGAGCAGACCAAACAAATAAGCATCTATTGAAGGGACAACTCATATCTAAGATATGCATAGATTTATGGAACCTCCAGCTCGCAGACTATTTATTTCGTCCTTAACTCAAGAAGACACAGATAACTAGACCCATTTTCTCTTAAGAAAAAGGGATGAAGATTAACTTGCCCTTCCATGCTTCTCAATTTGACCTCTCACATGGAGCCACTGTCAGGACCCCAGAAGCCTGGTGCAAGCTCCAGAAACATCCAGGGCACCTCCTATCAGGAGATGAACACACAGTGCCTGGATTCTGCAGTACTTCCTGGGGCCACAGTTTTACTAGAGTACTTCAGACACTGATGTCCTCTGCATTCTACTTTTTATCCAAGCCCAGATATCCTTCCCAAAGGCCCTTAACACTGATCCCAGTCCTGCACCTTGCTATTTTCAATAATAAATTTAACATTTCAAATAATCTCCTTCTGGCCTTGGTTTCTACTCCCAACTTAAAAACTTGAACTTGAGGGACTGGGGTTGTAGCTCAGTGGTAGAGCACTTGGCTAGCATGTATGAGGCACTGGGTTCAATACTCAGTACCACATGAAAATAAATAAATAAAATGAAGGTATTTTAAAAAAACTGAACTTGATACCTTGTATCCTTGGCAGAATTAATTAGAAAATATTTTTAAGCAAAACATACCAACTAACTAAAACATATTGAGATCACATGGACAGTAAATAGTAAATACTTAGGGAAAACAGTGAAATGAACTACTATATTGCCCATTTGTAGGAAGTTACAGGCATCCTACTAACTTATGGAAATTATTGAACTTTTATTCAAATCCTCAGTGATTGACATCTCTAAGAATAGAACCATCTTCAGAGAACCCAGATCTACAAAGCTTAGAGATGCTGCTTTTCTGGCATTAGGGTACTGCTGAGTTTAACCCAAAGCTTGCACTGAGTCATCAGAGATCTGCACTTTCTTTTAAATGGAAGCAGCCAAATTATTTTTATTGGGGACTCTGATGTGAGGTATGAATTTAGGGAAGACAAGCCTTTTTCTTTTGTTTTTCATCTCAACATGAAATGAACAATCATTGCTACATATTCACGCCCACAATAAAGGCTGGAAGTTTAGACAGAGAGATCTAGTCATAAATTTATATCACCAACTCTAGGATAGTCAATGTTTAATTATGTACTTTACAAGTTTTCTAAACCTGATCTCCATTAAAATTTCCCTTTTTCTCTCTTTGTGATGGTTAATTTTATGTATCAGCTTGACTGGACTAAGAGATGCCCAGATAACTAACTGGTAAAACGTTATTTTTTAGTGCATTTGTGAGGGTATTTCCAAAAGAGGTTAGCATTTGAAGTAATAAACTGAGAAAAGAAGGTGCTCTTACTACTGCAGCTGGACACCATTCAATTTGGGGGGGCTCCAATAGAACAAAAAGAGAAAATGTGAATTCACTCTCAGCTCAAACTGGAACACCTATCTTCTCCTCCTTCAGACATCAGTGTTCCTGATCCTCAGGCCTCCAGACTCAGATAGACTCTGATGCCATTGCCCTCTTCCCCCTACCCTATTCTAACCCCTTCAAATCAGACTGAGGCTTACATCACTGGTTCCCCTGTTTCTCAGGTCTTTATGCTTAGACTAAATTCTATCAGTGGCTTTCCTGATTCCCCAGCTTGTAGAGGGTAGATGGTGGGACTTCTTGTCCTCCATAATCACATACCACAATTCCTATAATAAATCCTCCTATATAAAACACACACACACATACATGGGTTTCATTCCTCTGGAGAAGCCTAATACAATCTTAAAGTTCATTTTATGTCCTGTAATGAATATGTATTATTTTTATCTTCCCAATACCCTTCCCTTTCAGGTTCAGCCCCATAACATTCCTATTTCCATTTCCTCTTGGGAAATCCTCCTCCATCACACCACCACATGGTTCAGGTGAGAGTCCCTAAATCCCAACAACCCATCCACAGGTCGGAGAAGTTGCACAAAACTTTGGACTCTCTTGAGCATGTATAGATTGGGACTTCAGGAAAAGGGATAATCCCTCTCTGGTATCAAGGCTTAGGGTTCAAATCTGAAAGCATGGTGGAGGAGATGACCTTGTGGAAGAGACCTATAGGAAAACGTGTTGAAAAGCATGACAACTGGAAATGAAAGAATCTTGAAGACCTCTGAGTTTCTGCTTTGGGTTTCCCTGTAGCCCAGTTGTATCCTTTGCTCTTCCTTTTTACTAGCAAAGCTCAGATTGCATTTCTGCCACTTGGATGCAAAGGGTCCTGACTCATATAGACCCTCTCAGAATCCCTTTATGAAATACCAATCCAGTTCATTTTCATTTGAGTAGCAATTTCAGTAAAAATAAATCAATAATGGCAATAAGTTTAGCTCTGGGAGAATCTGAACCATTGTCCAGAGAGGTGAAGTTGGGGGTGAGAAGGGAAATATCTACCCACTTCTATCTTATTAGACAATTGGGTGCCAGCACCATCCAGAAGACAGCATGGCACTCAGCCCCGAGCACCATGGGTAGCCAGGCAGATCTTCACATGCCAAAGTTCTTGATGAATCCAGATGAGTTCACCAATGTGATCTCACTTCAGAGTGTTCAGATGAAAGGAAGTGTGTGGTGTGGGTGAATCAAGGGCATAGGCGAGACTCCCTCCTCTTCAGTCAAGTTTCCAGGCAGAGAAAGGCAAAAAGGGAAAAGATTCCAAAACCAGCTCACTCCTGGAGCAGTCACCAATGACTGAGCTCCCTGTGGAAGATTATCCTTGGGGCCCTGAGGGTGACTCCACAACAGCCCGGCCACTCCCCCACAGCACTCATATTTTCATGCTGCAATAACAGCCACTCCTTGTTCTGGTTTGGGTCCAACAAACAATCCTTCCCTTCTCCTCTAATACCAGCCTTCTACAATGAGCTCATGTCCTCCCTCTCTCTTCCTCTCCCTCTGACTCACAGTGCTCAAAGCCTTAAGAAGTAAAAACCTGTTGGATCAGCCAGACTGGGATCATCGACTTCCAAAGAACCAGCCCTCCTGTGAAAGGGAATCTCACTTTCATTGTTAGCACAGGGCTCTGAGTTACTTAACTTGGTCATGAAAAGCCCAAAACCCAACTCATTCTTTCCTCAGCAAAAACAGTATGTCTTTAAAAGGAAAAGAAAATATGCCTTTAGTAAAACAAAATTACTCTGGTATTTCAGCATCTCAAATGGGACGTCATCCATGTATCAAAACTGAGTAATGAGGTGATCCTTTCTTCCCAGGTAGTGTTTGTGAATATAGTTTTTGGCTATGATGCAAATGTTTTAAGGGAGTCAAATTCAGAAATGTAAGAGTCATTAGTGGAGGGAACTTGATCGCCTTTGTCTTTATACATGAAGCACTACAAAAGTACCTATTTAATTCAATTTTTCAGTAAATATTTGTAGAAATTATCATAAAGTGGTTTGCCCATGGAAAAATAGAGATCTCCAATAAAAGTAAAATACACACAATACAATAAAATGTTAGTCACTAAACATCTTGTCGGGGAAGGAGTCACTATTGTCCAAACCAGAAAACAATTTTTTGGAAGCTTAGAGAGACTCTGTTTTAAAATAAAAATTTAAAAGGACTGGGGGTGTAGCTCAGTGGCAGAGAGATTGCAAGGTCTTAGTTTCAACCCCAGTATGAAAAAAAAAATTTAATAAATTTTTAATTGCCTTTGCAGGAAAAAAATCTTTATCTTGAGTATCAAGACAAATAAAAACATTTTATAGGAGGTCTTTCCCCCTCCTCTCTGATCAGTACCCTTAAAGTCAAATTGGTACTTTATTACCTGCCTCTTCCAGGCCACAGATGATTAAGTTAAGCAACACTTAATGAAGACTCAGGTCAAGCTCATTTTACCCTGGCCCAGTCATGTACTTTTTTAGGCTTTGGAACAAACTTCTTGTGATGAATCTTCTTAGTTTTGTGCAAGGGAGCAGAGAAAAAGAAAGTACTGGGGCAAAAAAAAATGTTCACCACAGATCAGAACTCATGTTAATCATAAGGCAGGCTATGAAACAGTGTGTAATCAGATAAACTCAGGAAGCGATGTTTTTCAGTATTATTGCCCTCACTGGCCAGCAAGGTTTGTGGATGTCTTAAGTGATATGGCTGGTTTTTTGTGTGTGTGGATGATAGTTATCCGTGAAGAGATGATTAGCTTTCCATTACACATAATGAATGCTCACTTGAGTTTCTTTGCCCCATCCCTACCTCTCCCCCCTTACCCTCTCAATTAATTCCCCACAATTTATTCTAGTACTCAGTCTAAAAAATAATAAGGAAACATAATCCTATGACTAGCTCTGTTGTTATTTTTGTGCCTTCTTGGGAAAAAATCATACTTAAAAAGTATAATTGAAAATGTACTGGAAACTTCCAGCCAAAGAAAAATCCAGAGAAAGTTACAGTTCACTTTGTAACTTGAGCCCCTAAATAACCAGCTTCCTAAGGGTTAGGCCTTGTATTTTGAAGTAAGACGCAACAGGTTCTTTAATCATCTTTGGATCTTACTTTACCATTCTCTGGCATGGCTTGCTTGTGACAGCTCTGTTTATAAAGAAAAACCAAGAAAATCACAGTTGAGATCAGAGATGTAATATGGCATAGCTAGACAATGACAGAGATGGCATCTGCCAGTCTAGAACCCACATGCTGTATTGCTATTTTGCTTTCCATGAGAGAATGTAGATCAAATGCATATAAAAGAGCTCATTTTTTTCAGCCCTTCTGATTGTTTCTCAGGTTTAGTGAGAATGTCTATAGCCACTTTGGAGTGTTTTAGTCAAGGACAGTACAATCCTTCGTAAAACTCCCAGCAAACTAGTTTCTAACTTGTCTTGGGTCATTCAGCTCTCAATTCTCCATATCAATCTAAAGTAGCAAAAGCCTGCGAATCCTTTCTATTTGCCTCTGGAATGTGTTTTTGTATTTTGAGAACGAGTGCCTCTCAAGTTCCAGTAATTCACACCAACTCACGTGTTTTAAATGAAGCCAGGCTGCAGAGGAACCCGAGAGGAAATAGAAAACTGCCCGTGATTGCTCCCAACTCGTCCCTTCTCGCTCCACTCCACACACAGCTGGGCTTGAACAGAAAACACTATCCCAAATTTAGTTAAAAAAAAAAAAAAAAATTCATGGGGATGTCTCTTTCATGTCTTTTTCTCATCTAGCTGGATAACTATATGGGCTTTTTAATTTCCTCTTCTAAAATTTTACACTGTCCAAAAATTAAATCAAAATGTTTCTTCAAAATCTCCTGATCTCTTTTTTTATTTGGTGAAGCTAGCAGCTTGCAGCCATTCACCACAGTGGTGAAAACAAGATGGGAAATGAATCTAACCGCTGTTTATATATAGCATCCCAACACAAGCTGTGTTTTCTAAGTCGGCTGAAGGGGCTGCAGACTTGGTGAGCCCTGCCAGCTGCTTTTAAATTTCCTGATAAAAGTGTTCTTCATGTGAGTGCCTGTCTTTTGAAAAGAAAGAGACTCCTTCACCCCAAGTATTGTTAAAGTATTTACATAGTACACCCTCTGTGGTGGTAAAAGAATAGCACAGGAATACTATACAACAATAAAAAGGAGCAAACAAGGTATACACACAAAAACATAGAGGAATCTCACACTGAACAAAAGACACATCTGCAAAGGGCATATAGTCTTTGATTCCAATTATTGGAGCTCATTCATAGAATTCAAAATTGGTCATGGTATGGGAACTGGACAAGGTATTAACTAGAAAGAGACCTAGGGAAATTTCTGTGTATGTGCGTGTGAGTGCGTGGATGTTTGCATATGTGTAGCTTATATGTACACAAAGTCATTAGGATAAGTACATAGATCTTTTTAAGATCTTTACTCAAAAATTTCAGCATAGCTACATATTTGAAAGAAAAAATGATTCATGCATTGAACATTACTGACAACTCTGTTTCCTGTACATGAACTTTTTAAAATGGTACTTACAGATCCAAAACTCCTTCTTTGCAGTTATGAAATCCAAAAAGCTTTGAAAACCAAAATTTTTCCAAATGACATGAGTTGGTTTTTTTTTAACATTTTTATTTATTCCACATTCCAGCTAGTAAAAATTTTCAGAAGCCCCTCTGTGAAAATGTTCATCTTTGATTGTGGGGTATTGTCCACACCCTATTGTGGTGCTACAAAATATATAGCACATGCAATTCATTACCTTTGTAAAATCCAAAAATGTTTTAAATTTCAAAACTTCTCTGGCCCAAAGAGTTTCAGATAGAGATATTGTTAAGTTTTATTTATTTGCAGGTGCATTTGAAAAGGTTCAACTAGCACAGTAAACCTGTAATTTCACAGATACTATTGCTTAAGATGATGCTAAATTTATTTACGTATACTGGGGGATGAACTTTTTTTTTTTAATTAAATGTATAATAAGGTGATTCACAGGCAAAATTGGGAAAGTGGCATGGGAATGACTGAAACTCAGGAAACATCTTAGAGCACGTTCAAAAAAATTTTAGCATGTTGGTGCAGAAGGCCAACCAGCTGCATAAGACAGTGGCTTTCTTTGAATCTTTCCAGCACCAAGCATGATCTTGCATGTGGGAAGACTCAACAAAGCTTGGCTGGGTGGGAAGGAATCTTCAACAGGCGTCACCTTTTGACTTCTGTTACACACCATCCCTGTAAAGGCAGAATGAACATCTTTTTAAATAAATTTTAAGACCTTTGAGAAATAGCAGTTTGGTTTCTTTCAGCTGGTTTTAAGGAAAAAAAAAAATAAACAACACATTTTGATTTTTCCCTTTTAACTTTAGGGCATGTCTCTCTCCAACAATGAATAAATCACTAAATCCCAAATCTTTAATCAGTTCATTCAAAGCAGAAATCTTACAAACAAACCATGTGAAATTTGCCACTAACTTATCTGACTTACTCTGGGAAAAGATTTGCTTGTGTGTGTGTGTGTGTGTGTGTGTGTGTGCACGCGCATGCGCTCTGACTCTGCATTGCACCATAATTTCTTTTTCTTTAATTCATTTATTTGGTTTTTTTTAATTTTTACAGACTGCATTTTGATTCATTGTACACAAATGGGGTACAACTTTTCATTTCTATGGTTGTGCACGATGTAGATTCATACCATTTTTGTAATCATACATGTACATACCATAACTTCTAAACTACCAATTTCATATTTCTTCCTTTTATTCTTTGTGTTTTCCCCATGGAAAAGAACTCACTGTCTGCATTCTGCCCAGATATATTCTGGAAGCACTATAATTGTTTGCTTCATGCTTCTCTATCACTTTTGGGGTGACCATAAATCAACAGTCTGTGGACCGAGGTGTTCAGACCAAAAACATTTCTTTGAAAAACATGTAGCATCACTCTGCTGAAGCAGCTGCAGCCTTTTATTAATGGCTCAGGAGTTTTTCACACCTCCTTTTAAATCCAGTGCATTTGAAGTAATAAAACAGGGAACAGTTTATAGGCAGGAAATATTAAAACATTTAATTGCTTTTTTCCCCCCTTTGGCACAAGGCAGACAGCCTCAAGCTTTCTATAACACTTGAGAAAGGACACCTGCCCATGCTTGAATGGACATGAAACAGGGAATTGCCAAATTGGACACATCTGTGACTAAACCTCTGCTTTTAAACCCACATCAAGCCCATTTTTTTTTTATTAGTTCGAACCGTTTCCCTCCACTTACTTTTCATTTTCTTCATCCTTCTCCTTGTCTAGGCTATGACAAACCCAAATGAGAGTAAAATGATATCATGCCAAAGATGATTCTCTAACCTATCCCCAACAAAATCTACCCAAAACAACACATGACTTGAACTTGAAAATTATTCTCATTGTCTAGTCCTATGGATAAGCTGGCCCATCTTGTCAGAGAAACAGCTGAATGTCACCAGCACTAATTACAAAACCTTTTGACTCGTCTATGACTGAGAAAGACAGCCTAGGGTCAAGTTCCAGCTCTGCTAATTGCTGGGGCTTGACTTCAGGTTACTTAGTTTTTCCAAGCTTCAGTTTTCTCATATGTAAAATGTGCATTGTTGATTATGCCTCTCACACGAGATGGTTTAGGGTGCTAAATGAGATATCGACTGTCAAGTATGTGGTGTGGCACTTGGTCCTCTGTGAAGCCCCAGTGTTAGTTGGTTTAAAGCAAAAGAAGATAAGAACAGCCTCCTTCCAACTAAATGTAGTACAAGCATTACCTTACTGAAATTTGTATTATTATTTTGTTGCTGCCTAACAAATTTCCACACACCCTCTTGAAATGATACACACTGATTAAGTCATAGCTGGGCAGGATGTAGGACTGCGATCTCCTCTCAGTGAATCACAAGCTGAGGTAAAGGTGAGCTCCTGTCTAAAGACTGAGTAATACCATTCTTCCAAGCTCACGTGGGTATCCCCTGAATTCATTTCCTGTAGTTGTAGGACTGAAGCCTTTTTCCCTTGGTGGCTGCCACCAAAGGGGCATCTCTCAGCTCTTAGAAAAAACACTTGGTCCCTTTCCACGTGAATCCCCTCCATCTTCAAAATCAACCACAGAATTCCCTTCACACTGAATCCCTCTCATGCTTCCCTTCTCTCTGCTATGTGATCAACATTAGTCCAAATAATCTTCCTGTTCAACTGATTAGCAACCTCAATTTCATCTGCATAAATCTATCTCCTCTGTCATGTAACAGATCATAATCACAGAGTAACACCAGGGAACGGAGGCCATAGGGGCTGATTTAGAATTCTGATGACCATGATATAAATAATAGAGGCTGAGTTGAACAAACACGATCATATCGTAAGGCAGAGCCAGGAAGGGATGGGGCAGCCTCCTAACCGCTCTTTCTAGTGTGCATTCTTACTGCCCTCAAAATTAATCTTCACGGACCTACCTGCATCAGGGATCTAGAAGCAAACCCTGTAAGCTCCTAATCGTCTGCAAGATCAAGTTGACACCTCTTTACCTGACTCATAAGCTGTCCATAATTTGTCTGCCTCTCAAGCCTCTCGTCAATTCCACACTCATGCTTTCTATCTCAGAAACACCAGACTGCTCCTAGTTTGTCCCACTAACCACGATGCCTCTCACTGCTGTGTCTTTATCCAAGCAGTGCACTCCCCCTGGAACACTGTTGTCCCTTTGTCTAGGAAACTTCATCTTTCAATTTTGCTCAATAATCACTTGGTTTACAAATTCATTCATCCCATAGACTGTTACTGAATATTCACTCTATGCCAGAAATTAGGATATAAAACAGACACACACACAGTCTCTGCTTTCAGAGAGTTGGGGGTACAGGCAAGCAAGCAAAATTACAGTCCAGTGATAAGATCAATGGCTAGGAGAGGGCTGCACCTGCCAGAGTCACTTAACCAAAATCAAAAGTTTTTTGGAAGAAGTGCTATTCAGGCTGCTGTGTTTGGGTGTGGTTTGTCTCCCAAATGTTCACATGTTGGAGGCTCGATCACCCATGTGCTGGTAGTATATTGGAGTGATGGACCCTTAAGAGGTAGGGCCTTGTAGGAGGTTATTGGGTCACTGAAAATATCACCCTTGAGAGAAAAGAAATGTAGCTCTCAGGGTCCTGGTTGGTTGGTTGTTTTGTTTTGTTTTGTTTTGTTTTGTTTTGTTTTGTTTTTTGTGGTGCTGGGGATTTAACCCAGGGCCTTTGCTTGCGAAGCAAGCACTCTACCAACTGAGCTGTATCCCCAGCTCATGGTTGGTTCTTATGATAGTAGATTGTTACAAAGCAAGGCACTCCACCTGATTGGCCCGTTCTACATGTGGCCAGTTTCCTTTCTGTCAGGTTGTGACATAGCCAGGGGACTCTCATCAGAACATCAGTAGCATGTTGTTTGGATCCATAAGTCATAAAATCCTCCTTACTTATAAAGTACCCAGCCTAAGGTATTTTGTTATAGCAACAGAAAATGGACTAAGACACAAGCCAAGATGCAAAGCATAAGCAGGAGTTAACCAAGTACCTGAAAGAGGAGGAAAGAGTTTCAGACAAATGGAAGAGCATAATAATGAACAAATAGAATGGCATAATATAGAGAAAGAGTGCAGTTCCTCTCAGGAACTCAAAATATCTCAAATCTGACCAGAATATAGGGTGCTGGAGGCAGTATGGGATTCTTTGCATGGGCAATGAAAAGTCACTGAAATGTTTAAGATTGGACTTCTGTTTCAGAGATATCTCCCCTAATTGGCCTACAGGATGAAAGATTGGAGGAGGGACTGACCAGAGAAGAGGAAACCAGCAAACGATGGAACAGACATTCAAATCAGAGACAATAGTGACATGTTTTATGCAGGGGAAACAGAGACTGAAGGAGACAGACACATTTGGGAGAAGATGCCACCTACAATATTGGGGATGAGGGAGGGTGATGCTCAGGTTTCAGGCTTGGGTAACAGGGTGGACACGGATGCCTGTCACTCAGAGGGAGACATGGGTGGAGGAGTGGTTTTGTGGGGGAAGATAATTATTGCCAAATGACTTCTGGGTAGCCAGTAATTTACAGAGACTATTTCAATTCTTCCTAGCCCACCTGTATGATTCAACTACATTAAGCAAAGAAAAGAAGTCCATTTGTTGAATGGAAGGGCAAGGAGGGAAATATAAAATTGGCACCAGTCACTCACTGCTTCCCTTAATTATCCACCTCGCATCCCAGGGTAGAAGAGTCTCCATATCTGGAATTTCTTACTCATAGTCAGGGATTACAGAGAAGAATAGTAATGCCATTCACTCTTGTTCTTTATTCTGACAATAGAGCTCTTCCCCAGATATCTGCGTGGCTCCCTCCCTCCACCTCTTCACTGGGTCTCTACTTAAATGTCGATTACAGGAACTTCCTGATCACCCTTCACAAAAAAAAAAAAAAAAAAAAAAAAAAAAATCTCCCACTCACACTCCAGCACTCTTATCTGTTTATTTTTCTCTGTAGGACTCTTCAGCATCTGAAAGGGGTGTGTGTGTGTGCGTGTGTGTTACTGTCTCTTGGGTAGACTTTGCACAAAGGCAAGGCTTTTGTTTAATGCTGAATCTGCATCTCTAAAATAGTACTTGGCACACAGTGGGTACCAGCACATAGTTATTGAACGGATGAGTTAGAGGCAGGAATAAAGTCTGATGCTCAGAGGGCTGACCATAACTGTGGAAAATCATGTAGGAATCTACAGGATAAAAGTTATAATAGAATCACAATGAGTAAGTTTTCTCAGGAAGAAAATACAAAGTTTTAAGAGGTTCCTGAACATTTCCAACATTTCCCATCTTAAATGTGAGCTGTAGAATAGTCTGCAAATAATAAAACGGAGCAGACAGGGAAGTAGAAGGAAAGCCAGAAAAGTGGGGAGACAGAGCAACTAAAGCAGGAGGCTAATCATGAAGGAGTTGTGCACAGAGGCAATCACAACCAAAAAGACACAGAAGAAAAGGGCTGGAAAGTCACCATTGCACTTGGCAACCAAGATGTCAGTATGAACCTTGATGGAGCGCAATTTGGGAGAGAGGTCAAGACTAGAGTCTGATTTCAGTGGATTTACAGTAAAGGTCCGGAGAGAATGGATAAGAAAAGTAGGTAAGGGAGGGTCACTGGGGGGAGGCAAGACTGAAAAGGATTGTTTTTCTTAAGATGGTGGAAGATTGAACACATTTAAAGGTTGGTGGGAAAGACACAGTAGACAGGAAGAGGTTTAAGATAACAAAGCAAAAAGATAATCAATACTGGGAGATCTCTAAAGTACAGGAAGGGAGGTTTCCTTTTTCCGGAAGCCTCCTGTGACCTCTGCCGCCCCTCCTCCTCTCCATCCTCCACACTATGGGCCTGCATCAAACATGCACAGGTCTACTATTGTGCTTCTGCAGGGGTACTGTAATGCTGTTTATGTCACTGTCATGCCACTAGGCTATGAGCATACTTACGGAAGGGACAACTGACCTACTTTTTTATCTTGAAGAAAGAGCACAGAATCTGGTACATTTTTTTTTTTAAATCAATAAATATTTGACCAATGAATGAATGAACGAACAAGTAGACAGGGGCACATGGACTCAGTGCCTACCTACCGATGGTTTACCATGTCCCAGGCCTGGTTCTGGGCTCTGATGATTGATAAGAAACAAAACGAAGACCATGAACAAGTGAATTGAGGAAAGGGCATGAGAATCTGAAGGAAAAAATAAAAGCAGACTTCAGATAAATAAAGCATCATGAACCAGCACTTCATAAATTCAGGAATGTTGATGTTTAGAAAGGACACCATGCCTCCTCACAGTTGATTTTTTTTTTCCATGTAGGAAGGGAAGATTGACTAACCATTTATAAAGATTGATTACAGCTCTGCTCCCTCATTTCCTGTTTTTCATCCTTGTAATCTATGAATCACTTGCTTGAATTTGCCTTTCTCCATAAGCTCTCAAAGGTGATTGCCCTGGTTTGCCAGCGCTTTACTGAAAGAGAGACATAGACCTAAGCACTCAAGGTACAGTGGAGTCAAAGCTCTGTCTATGGATTATTCCAATATGCCTTTTCCACTCAGAACCCCAGCCATCATGAAGTTCTCCTATCAGGATAAGTTGGAAAAGATAGGAATGATTGTGGAGGAAAAACCTGTACGGACATTCCCCTGCAGGCGAACAATCCCTAAAGGCAGGACTTTGGGAGATATTAGTCAAGCATTCCCAAGCAGGAATGCCAATGTTTGAGTCACTGGTGCACATCCCAGAGTATCCCAGGACTCATACACAGGAGCAACTGAGGCACAACAGTTCTGTGACATCAGGAAGTGCATTCTAGGTCATTTGTGCAAGTGGCAAGAAAGTATTCGCTCAAACATATAAGAGAACATTGCTGTCACTGTGGAGTGCTTGAGCCACATCCCAAAGTCTCTAGGATATCAGATGCTAATCAAATGCTTTTTTTCTCTTTACTTCCCTTACAGTAGTCACATTTTCAAAACTAAGAATTGAATCCTTTGTTGGGTCTGCTTACCCTGAAACCCAATTTCTAATCTTGGTTTGGCCCTATACTCTTCTCCAAATATGCTTTTCCTCCAGTGATATTCACTGAGCAATCACTTCTGAATGAATTGCTTCCAGTTCTTTGGTCATGAGCTCAGACCTGCATTGTAATCTTCCAACCGGATATCTGGATATTCCTCCAATACCACAAAGCAAACATGTGCAAAACCAAACTCATCCTCTTCCTCCACAAAACCAGTTCTTCCACTTGACTCCCCCGCTTCTATTAGCGGTGCCACTGTTATTTTGGACAGAAACCTCAATCATTGTTGACCCCCTCCTCTTTTTTTTATCTTTTCCTCCCTTCCATTCTTAAATTCCATTGCAAAGGTCACTAAGACCCATTTTCAATATGTCATCCCTATCCAATTTCTTAATATCCGACTCCTTTTATTCTCAATGCCTCCTCTCAACTCTTGTATCTTCTCACTTAGACTATTACAAACTCCATTCTGGGAAAACAAAATTTCACAACCCAACAGATTGGTACTCAAACCCTGGTTTTATCTCTTCCCAGTTGTGTGATCTTAAGCAATTTCCCCAAACTTTCTAAGCCTCAATTTTCTCCATAATATGGTGGTTCATTACCAGAGTATAGAAGATGATGTAATTTAAAGTGCCTAGTGTATAATTGCTCAAAGATCAATTACCCTTCTCCTGATCATGTCTTTTTTCCTACACTTATACCTCAAATGACTTCCTTTTTTCTATTAAAAAAAAAACATACCTAGCAATTATTTGCCCTTCACAATATCAACCAAACTATTTTCTTTGCCTTCATTTCCCGAACTGGCCTTCTTAATCTATCTTGAACACACCCATGTGTTTACCATGCAGATCTTTTCACCGGATATGACTTTCCCGTTAATCTCCCTCAATCAAAGTTCTACCATTCTTTAAGAAACGACTCATACATCAGTCCTTCTATGAGACTTAATTCTGATAATCAAATATGATTTCTTCATCTTCTCTTTATTTTTTAATTTATTTTCAATTGATTGATCAATTGCAGTGAGGAGGATCAAACCCGGGGCCTCAGGCATGCAAGGCAAGACCTCTACCACTGAGCTCCCTAGTCCTTCATTTTCTTACTGTCCATATTATGGAATTTTTCATACTCATATTAGTAATATGCTCATGTGTATCTTTATCCTATTCTAACTTCATGTTCATCTCTAATATCTAGTACTTTCATCTATACAACACTCTGAAAAATGAGCTGAATTGGTTTTAAGGACAAGTTCCTAAGAGAATAGCATTCTTCTGTTTAGCATACAAATTTGACAAGGATGATCATGACAAGGATTTGTCTGTTTTAATCAATGATACATCCAGTACCTAGCACAACACATAAGATATATTAGGTGCTCAAAACTTATCTTTTGAATGACTTTATAATCCAAGGTTATCCTTTAAACCAAGTAAAAAAATCCATACAATCCAATTTTTTAAGTCATGCCCATCAGCAGCACCAAAGTTCTACATGGTTTCATCATCTCATGTAAGAAATATCATATCGTGCATCATTGACAGGAAGCAAGCACCAGCTCTCTACCCAGGAAGAGCACCCAAAGAAACAGAGACCTGTCCTCATACACTTGGGTACTCTTACCCAAACAGGCTTCTCTACAGCTGCCTGAGACCTACTGATCACCCCACATGCACCTTCCCATCTGGCTTACACCTAGGGCCTGCAACTTGACCAGAAGCCCAGCCAGCACAATGATTCAGATACTGAGAGTCAACTCCATTCGCCTCGGTCAGAATCCTGAGAGAAATCACCACTAGCCCAGCCAGAGTCAGAAAAATCACTGTGGTAGAGTTGGCCAGGACCCCCATTCAGGCAGACACCAGTTTGCTAACTCTAACACAACTTTACTCTTCCTGTAATTCCCTGCTGTGATGAGCTGGGAGGACAAAGAGAGGGAGGAAAACAAAACCTTCAAGTTAGTTGGAACTGGTTTTGACTGCTGGCTCCACTGTTGACAGGCGGCAGAGCTGTGGACACAGCATCAGCCTCCTGGGCTTCAGATTTGCTATCTCTAGAATGCTACCTGCCTTATAGCATTGTTGCAATAATTAACACTAATGTATGTAAATTGCCAGGAGCCTAGATGTTGCTGTTGGCATTATAGGTGTTATTAGATTAGAGATCAAAAAGAATAACCACAGAGATTAAGCCAGCATTCCTAACACAATCCCAAGAACTCATCTTGACCAATTCTCTTGAATCATGACAGAGTTCTAAGAAAATGAGTCAAGTGGAGACAGTAACTCTTCAAATCCCAACTGACCATAAAAATTTTCAGATTCATTTTCTGAATTTGCCCATCTGATTAGACCTCATTTCTCCTCATTCTTTGAGCCTCAAGACTCTCCATCTCAAAGGCTCCCCATCTTCTCAGCAGTTTTCCTGGTCTTCTGTGCATCCATCCACCATCCTTCTCCCTCCACCACCACCTAGCACCCACTGCATGCTTCCTCCACCCCTGCTCCATCCTCAGTCCCTACTCAAACCCACCATCACCTCATTCCATGGCTGCAGGCCCCAGGGAGAGGAAGGAGGGGTGAAAGAAGGAACTTCTTTCCCACAGAACCCACAACCTGCCAAAAATGCCAAGGAATTTGGCAATCACAGCAACTATGCTTATTCAACTGTCACTCTTGTTTTAACTCTAATGAGTGAAAGGTAGAGTCCTGGGTCTGATTGCTTCTGAAATACACATTTTATAAGGTGCATTTTGTGCCGTGTATCTTTTAGATATAAATCCCATCTACTTCAACCACACAAATGACTGAATGTTCTATTTCGCCATGGTGGGCCCTCTTTCTCAAATTCTAGCTTAATTCAGTTGCCTCTTCTCCTCCTAGCCATCACTCACCAGGCCCATGTTATTTCTCATCTGTCTATCACACCACTTTTTAACTCTTATGTCTGCCTCCAGGCCAACCCTACATCTACCCCATTCTCCTCCAATATGCTCTTCTTAGCCATAACTCTGACAGCTACTCTTCCTAAAGAAGTGCATTACTGCACATGAAGACCTCTGGGGACTCACCTCCACCATCCTCACCTCTTGCCACATGCTTTCTGTCTCCTAAGCTGCCCAAAGAGTCCATCATGCTACCTCATGTCTTCATACCTCTTATCTCACCACATTCTCTTCCTGGGAAAGGAACACTCCTCCTCAAATACTTCCCAAACCTGAAAATTTCTCAGTTCTCTCTTAAGCATCTGCTTACAACTGACCTCACCAGCTAGACTTGCCACCTTCCTTCCTTCTGTCCCCACTTTTCCTTATCCTCTTACTTGTTCTATCATACCTAGCATACTGAATGGCTTCTATTTATGTCTGCCTCAGCTGCTAGACTATGATTTGTGTGATAGTAGGAATTGCCTCTCATCATCTCCTTGCTGCTATTCAAAATGCATGGCACCTTTCAGAAACCAACTTAAACCTACACCAGCATGAAAAGACTAATATTGAAGCAAGTTCTTACTGCCTTAATTGGTTGGAGTATTGTTTCATATTCCTGGAAACCCTGAAATACTTTTTGTTATTCATTTTACACAAATGGGGTACAACTTTGCATTTCTCTGGTTGTACAAGATGTAGAGTCACACCATTTGTGTAATCATACGTGTACATAGGGTAATGATGCTTGTTTCATTCCATTATTTTTCTTTCCCCCTCACTCCCTCCCCATCCCTCATTTCCCTCTACACAATCCATCCTTTCTTCATTCATCCCTTGCCTCCTTCCCCACATTTGTGTATCATCATCCACTTATCATAGATCATTCAACCTTTGGTTTTTTGGGATTGGCTTATTTCACTCAGCATGATAGTCTCCAACTCCATCCATTTACCAGCAAATGCCATAATTTTCTTCTTCTTTATGGCTGAGTAGTATTCCATTATGTATACATACCACAGTTTCTTTATCCATTCATCTATTGAAGGGCATCTAGGTTGGTTCCACAATCTAGATTGAGCAGCTATAAGCATTGATGTGGCTGTATCACTGTAGTATGTTGATTTTAAGTCCTTTGGGTATAGGCCAAGGAGTGGGATAGCTGGGCCAAATGTTGGTTCCATTCCAAGTTTTTTAAGGAGTCTCCATTCTGCTTTTCAGAGTGACTGCACCAATTTACAATACCATCAGCAATGTATGAGTGTACCTTTTCCCCACATCCTCACCAACACCTATTATGGCTTGTATTCTTGATAATAACCAGTTTAATTGAGGTGAGATGAAATCTTAGGGTAGTTTTGATTTGCATTTCTCTTATTACTAGAGATGTTGAACATTTTTTCATGTATCTGTTGATCACTTATAAATCTTCTTCTGTGAAGTATCTGCTCATTTCCTTAGCCCATTTATAGACTGGGTTATTTGTATTCTTGGTGTAAAGTTTTTTGAGTTCTTTATAAATTCTGGAGATTAGTGCTCTATCTGAAGTGCATGTGGTAAAGATTTTCTCCCACTTTGTCGGCTCTCTCTCCACATTGTTGATTGTTTCCTTTGCTGAAATATCTTTTTAGAAAAATATTTTTTCTTAGAAAGTCATCTCATTTTTGCCAGTTTGAACAAGACTGGAAACTTTGGTGTTTGTTTTGAAACCAAAAAGTGCCTTAAGAGGTACTCTGTGCAGTTGGACAGGATTGAGAGGAGACCCACAGAGATGATTAAAGGCTGGAAACAAACTAAGAGAACTGGAGGGAAAAGTTAAAGGCAATTTAGAAATCAATGTCAAGCATGTGAAAGGTTGTTATTTCCAAGGGGGGTGATGAGCTCATAATGTCCATACCCTCTGAGGGGAGAACAACAGGAAACGAGGGTAAGTTGCAGCATAGAAGACTTTGGTTAGATAATGAGGAACTTTCTTGGCAGCAAGCATTACTAAATACTCAAGAATCTAACAGGAATGATGTCTTAGTTTCTTCTTCTCCAGCAATATACAAACAACTGTCTGGAATGTTCCCTGTGTAATATTGCCTAAACGCAGGGATGGAATTCTATACAATTTTGAGGGACAGTCTGCAGATCTGACATGGATTTTATTTTTGGCATCCAGGACATACACAATCTGACAGAACCCTTCCAACTTTAAGATCTAAGGGACAGAGGAACTGAACTCAAGAGTCACCTATTTTCATTAAGCATATATGAAGCCACTTTTCTAGACTAATCCCTGAATTTGGTACCATAAAATGACAATGGCATAGTTTATTCTAACAGAGAAAAGAGTCAATTATTATATATCCCTTACAGGACTCTTGGACCTCAGCTCCCAGAATTCTTCTCACACATGCACAATATATATGCCCACTACAAAGCTACTTGCATTTCTTCTGCATGACACCAGGCCCTTCCACTGCTCCAAGCCTTTGCATGATGCTTCCTCTGCCTCCTCTGCCCTCTCTCACTTCCTTACTTAGGAAATTCCTTCTTGTCCTTGAAGTCCAGGCAGAGTTGTTACCCTTCGGAGTTGCCATGTTATCCCAGGCAACTCTCTTCATCCCCATTCCAGATTGTGATACTATTTCATGATTCCTGGCTGCAAGTACTAGAAACTGACTCAAAGTAACTCTAATAAAAGAACTTATTGGAAGTGCATCAGGACTTAATACTAGCTAGAAAACAGACTTTGAAATGCCCAAGGTCCAAGGGAGCTGAACACCAAGAAACAGAGGACAAAAATGTCTCATATCCAGAAACATCCCAACTGGATGCTTTCATTTCACCTGAAGTCATGCATGCCCTAAAAATATTCCCTCCATCCTGGTGTCACAGTCCTAGAAGAGGGTTTAATTGGCCATTCCTAGGTCTCATGACCAGCCTGACCATCTGGAGGCTACACTAAGTGGGATGAGGAAGATCCTCCTTTGAGTATCCCTAGTAGGAATTGGTCACTAGAAATCACCCTCCAACGTGACACTCAATAGAGGAGAGATTATACCTCAAAAGAAATCGGAATAAAACAGAGAAGGAAATGTAGAGTAGGCAGCTCTCCTTTACAGGTATCTCACTGTTGTTCAAGACTTCCTCTTCCTGTCTGTGTTCTTAAAGTCTGTGTACTCCCTGAGAGCAGAAATTAGACCTTTCATTCCTGTTTTATACACTTGTGTATAGAGTCAGGGATCAATATTCCCTTAGAAACCAGGTTTCTGATCACTGTTGAAGAAATCATGAAAGCATCCCTATGCCTGCCAACTCCAAGTTCAGTGCCTCTTCTACCATATTGCAAGGTTAGCAGGGATAGTGTGTGATGTTTTACTCCAGTCATCAGTTTCTTAACTGAAGGAATATGTTGCTGCTGATTTTCTTAATAAATGAAGATTGGTATAATAAATTGTGGCTACTTAAAATTACAGAATTGATGCTCCTGTTGTGCAAATGCAATTTTTAAACATCTGTTTATCTTTGAGTCAAAGTAGGCCATTCATCAGACTTCTCTGATAATGCTACTCATGGACTGATTTTTAATGAGTCAATGGTGAATGTAGAAAAAGAAAATAATAAGAAAAATAATACCGGGAGGTTGGAAGTCACCTCTAGTAAGTAAATAATAAGTAACTAAACATAATAAAACTTAATACATGAGTGTCTTCAGGGTCAACATCAGACAGGTGAGCAGGTCCAGCTTGGAAAGGTCATTCAACCTCACCAATGTTCACTCTCTGTGTCTATGACCACTCAAGCCTGTGACTTCGCATGGTTCATTTAATCCGATTTCAAGTCCATCCTGAGTCATTCTTGGCCCTCAATGAGTATTGCCTCATTGAAAGAATAAATGCACACGTTGTTAAAAGAAAAAAAAAAGAGTCTTTGGGAATTCATTGGCAGGATTTCAAAAGTTCAGGATTTACATCTTATAGATGACTAAGAGGTAAGCTGATCTTTCTTTGGGGAAGCATTCTCATGGACATTAAGAATCCAAGTCAGGTGCTTGGCAATGAATTAACAATGCATTTTGGCCTATGTGCCATCTATTGCTTTAGGTTTTAAGTCAGCAAGTTTATAGGAAAAAAAAGAAATCAGCTTTAGACTCTAAACTTTATATATCTATATCTACATAGAATTGACTCAGAGATCAGATTCTGGGTCCTTGATCAATAAATATTTTTATGTGAAAGTTACACTCTATCCATGTTTTCTGTATCTCTAAAAATGGCACATAATAAAATTTCTGTGTCTTCAATTGACTGTGTTACGTACGTTCAGGTGTCTTGGGACATAATGATTGCTAAAATTGTGCAGTAAGATATCAGCAGTAATGTTACACAAGATCCTGTCCTATTTTGAAGGACCTGCCAATTCAGATGCATTTTATATTTAAACTTAAGACCATACAGTAGTAATTTTGTGTGTGTGTCTGTTCCCAAAATGTCCCTTTTCTCACTGCCTAGAACTCCACTTAAAAATCATTTTAAAGGCAGAAAAATTAGGTCTCACCGATCCAAATCTGGACTTAAAAGTTAACTGCCTTCCAGGCATAAAAGACATGAAAGAAACTGATTTTGAAGGTGCTCTCGCTGATGTGAATCTCTCTTTGGTGGACTTGTAAGGAAATCCTGAATTGTTTTCACTGCAGCTGTGGATTACCTGTGGTTTCAAATGAACTACTGTGGATGCTTTGTTTATTTTATCCCTTCTTCCTGTTGGAAAAACAGCTGGAGAACAGACATCCTGCTGTTCAGAGCCTCAGGCCTTGGAATATTAACAGGAAGGCACAATAAGCATCTTCATTACTTCACCTGTGGCATAAATGGCAGAGAGAATGGAGGCCATCAGGAGGAACTGATTTAAAGCAGAATGAAGCAGTTTGTGAACCATATGTCTGAACATCCGAGTAACTGCCACGGGCCTCATATAGTGGCTTCCATCACGTAGATGAGGAGGAAAGAAGTCAGTTTCCTATAGAAAAGAGTAAAGGAAAGCCTCAACAGCCTTGGGCAAGAAATGGAATAAGAGATGTGGTGCATTAAACCAGAAGTAGTATCACCTAATTTATATCAGTTGCTTTTAGCTTTTAGCAAAAAAATGCAGGAGTGGATGGTAGGAGTATATGGATGGGAGGGGGAGGCTAATAGCCTTACAAGATGCATCCATGTGTTTTCCATCATACATAATTGCTCATCCTAAGGCAAGATGGTCACTGCATGAGCATCATTCCGAATAGCTTCCCAGGAGGAGGGAAGAGTAAAGGGGGAGAGGAGAGTGATTAGAAAAAATCAATGTACCTGTTCTCCAAATGAGAAGACAGGAACAGGTAGTTATACAACCTGTCTAAGATTCTTTATGTAATATCTAGATTATAATAGGTCAGAAGTGTTCCTGGAAGAAGGATCACCTAGTGCAGATCCATCTTCCCCTCTATAAAATGAGGCCATGAAAAAAAAAATTCTGGAAAAAGCATTTCCTCTTAAATGTGAAAAAGAGCTACTGAACTGAAGGACAAGGAAAGGAACAAGAGGGATGGTGGTGTAGGTCAGTGGTTGCCCTTGCCTGGCATTCATGAAGCCCTGGGTTCAATCCCCAGCACCACAAATTTTAAGAAAAGAAAGGAAGAAACAATAATTACTGAGTATACACTGTAACCTTCATTGCATGTACCTAAACATTTTTTATAGAGACAATTTCTTAGAGCTATCATACCTTCAGACTTACAGCTTTGCAAAGCACACTTAAAAAGAAGAATGAAGACTGGGGTGTTGATCAATGGTTAATTGGGCACTTGCCTAGCATGATCACTGTCCTAGGTTCAATTTCCAGCAAGAGAGAGGCGATAGAGAGAGAGAGAGAGAGAGAGAGAGAGAGAGAGAGAGAGATACAAATACAGACACAAGTTCTTTTTGACGGCCCTCAGAACTGGTATTCTAGAAATCGATCATTCTGTGGAGTCACTATGAGCCCATGAGTCAGAGAGGTCTGGGCTCAAATCCCAGCTATCCCACTTTTAGCTACATGAACTTGAACAAATTACTGTATTTTCCTGCATATAAGGAATTCCTCCATTTTCCCAAGGAGGACATTGAAAACTTTCCTTACCAAGTGGAATTATGTAACCTTTCAGCAATATCAATAAAATAATCAAATGTCCATTTATAATACTTAATTTATTAGTCATCTAAATATTTTTGAACCATATAACCTAGTAATTTAAAAATATTTTTTCATTCATTTTATGCAACAGTTTTCTTCAGATTTTTTAATACACAGTATGGACATGAGGGGCACCTGGTGGTCCTCACCGTACATTATCGCCATTTCCACATAGCATTATGGATTATCCCCAACCACAAGTATCTGTTCTCAGAGCATTAAGACTATTGTTTTGTTCATTCATCCTGTGAGTGAATATTTGGGCTGTTGTGTTCACTTACTTAATGTAATATAATAGCTGACATACTGCTTTTAAAAGACATCTTGTAAAGGCTGTTCATGATGACATCCATCCCTTGCGAGTCTCTGAAGTCATCACCCCACCCCTCATCCACCAAGAATAATGAATGAATCTGTCAAATCCCTTTGGTTCCTTTTTACAAGACTCTATGGCTGACTTCTACAAGCTTTTGAGACCAGAATCTTCTGAGGCTATGTCGGGACTAGGTGGTTTTAGAAGTTGAAGAAGTACCCCATAATTTGAGAGACTTATAAAGATGAAACTATAAGATGGCCCGCTCCTTTGTGAGGGACAGGTCTGCAAACACGGTCCTTAATCTCTCTAAGCGTCTGTTTCCTCCATTGTAGAACAGAGCTAATAATAGGACTGGGCTCACAGAATGGTACTGTGGATTAAATAAGATGACGTATTACAGTGACACTTGGCACAGTGTTTTGCACCTAGAAAGCCATAGATATTATCCATTGATACTGCCCCATGCTGGGGTTCCCCCACTCCCCACCCCTGAAAAAAAAAGCAAAAGTTTAGGAAGAGTAGGGAAATAGGAAATATGGAGTCAGGACCTTTTCCAGTGTCTGTCTCACAAAATTAAGGAGTAAAAGTTATCTGGATGATTCGATCTTTTATGAAAAGACCAGTTCAATTTTGCAAACTACAGACAATACACAATATACCTTTTAATATGAAACTTGAGGTGGTAGTCCTGGGCATAGTGCAATGAATAAAGACCCTAGCAAATAAATTGAGGCAGTAAGTACAAACCTTCTTGTTTATGTAACAGAAACTTGAGTCATCCAGTCTTACTGAGGCCAAGCTACATCTGGGAAAATCTTAATATGCTGACCCAGAGAAGAGCTGGAGTAGAGCTATGTTGGAACAGTGACAGCACTCAAGCTTCAATCTTTTAAAAATTCAGACATTATGGGGAAGGCACCCTGAACAAGCCTGGACTAGTCTGGAGAACTCCAAAAGAAGAAAGAGCCCCACTCTGACACAGAGTTCATGGTTTATGAAACACCAGGTCAGATGAAGTGACAACAGCCCCATTTGACTGTGAGAAAATATTTCTGGGGCCAAAGAATAATTCCTATTTGCAGTCAAGAATGAGACTACCAGATGCCATTTGCAAAGTCTTATGGAAATCTTTTCCAACCTATTTGAGAGACTTTTAAGACTTTATTTACTTTATTTCATTGTCCGAGCATCACATTTACTCTACTCCTGCAGGAAATCCAAACTCTTTTATCATGAAGCACTCACCATTAGCTTAAAAGATTTTGTCCCAATCTCATTAATGCTTTCATTGACAATTGGTTTTTATCTCTGACTAGACACCTGGGGGAAAATAGCCACACTACAAAGGAGAGGGATTTTCCCCCAATTTCTTTTTTTCAGCAAGAACAAGAAAATAAACCAAAACTCTTAGACACTATAAGAATAAGAAGAAAGTCACCAAAACACATGCAAACCAAAGATCATTCCCAATCACTTGTTTACAATTGGTACAACTTAGAAGAATTACAGCCCTTGAACTGAAGTGGGGAAATTTGTTATGAAATTAAAATAAACAGGGCTGGGGATATAGCTCAGTTGGTAGAGTGCTTGCCTTGCAAGCACAAGGCCCTGGGTTCAATCCCCAGCACCACAAAAAATAAATAAATAAATAAAATAAAATAAACAAATCACTGCCAATTTTGAAAATTCTTAGGATGAAAAAATTTTAAAAACTACTTTTCTGATGGAGTAAAACTGAGACTAAGAAGCCATAAAACTCAATTCAGTTTCCAGATACTCTAGTAGCTAACTACACATGATTGGATAAATCCCATAATGTCTTTGGACGTCAAGCTTCCCATTTATAAAATTAGAAAGTTGAAAGATAATATTTTGAAAATATTTCCCATTTTAGTAGTCCATGAGTCTATGAAACTGCTGCTTACTGGTTTTTTTAAAATTCATACATCACAAATGTCACAAAATCATATTAATTTTTTCCCTACTTCACAATTTTTTCCCTACTTCACTACCAAATTTAGTAAAGGATAATAAATTTTCCCAGCAATTAGAGAGAAACCAGATTGTGCAGCCATTTTGTAAAGTCAAAATTTATAAAGGAAAAACTAAACTGTCTTCTGAGGAACTCTCCATCTTTATCTTTGTTTTCCTTGGAGATGCATGTGTCATTTTATTGATTCTTTGCACCAAAAGGATATTTGGATAAGATGGCTGTTCTCTCCAAACTTGGATTTTTTATGATTCATATCCTGCTGCCAGTAAAATGTTTATAGCAGATGATCTTCCCATTAATGTTAGTTTCAAAGGATTAAAGCTAATTATGGCATTGGTTTGCATTATACTTATGCTAATTTAAATTTGCTCCAGAAGGACTATTCAATGAACCCTGACTCTAGTCATCTCTGCCAGCATCAGCCCATCAATCTTCCAATAGACCCCAGGGATCTCTCTGAAAGGCAGATGATAAACTGCTTTAGCCACCAGAGCTTCATCCCATGTGAGACAAGCTCTGTCATCTTGCTTCTTTCCTCAATGGCTTTGCAAGTTCTGCACCCAACACCCAGAGCATCAGTCCTGGGTCTTTTCACAGAGGAAGGAGGTATCACTGTACACTCTCAATAAAGTGCCCTTCTAGACAGATGCACTCCAAGAGGTCAAGCTCAGAAGTTGGAGCAAGTTCTGCACATAGAAAAAGTTGCCGCCTTCATTGAGAGGAAACAGTCCTGCCTCAGAGTGTGGACTAGACTTCAGGCAAAGACTAGACACATGTGCAAGGCAGCCTGGGCTTTTCCCTCCTCTTCCTCCCTCTTCATCCCTTATTGCCTACCTTCCATGTGCTGATCATCTTTAAGGGTTGACTAAAATCTCACTTTCACAGTCTCTACCTCCTCCATAGTCATAGAAGTTTTCTCCTCTGTAAGTACATGGTACCCACACCTACCTCTACCAGTTCCCATTCTGACATTGTTGAATCAACATGGTATCACTTCAGCCCCTCACATGAAGGCTACCAATTTATTTGTTGTTTCTTTCCAATAAACTGTAAACTCTTCATGTGTATATAAATCATAGTCATTCCCTAGGACAAGTCCTGTTCACTTTAAGTATTTAATAAATTCCTGTTTAAAGAAAAGTTTGGGCCGGGCGCTGTGGCGCACGCCTATAATCCCAGCAACTCGGGAGGCTGAGGCAGGAGGATCGTGAGTTCAAAGCCAGCCTCAGCAACTGAGCGAGGCTCTAAGCAGCTCAGTGAGACCCTGTCTCTAAATAAAATACAAAATAGGGTTGGGGATGTGGCTCAGTGATCGAGTGCCCCTGAGTTCAATCTCCAGTACCAAAAAAAAAAAAAAGAAAGAAAGAAAGAAAAGTTTGTCTTGTTGGTCTTAATGCAGTTACAGCATTTGAAATCCATATCACCAAAAGCCTAAGAGTAGCATCGAATGTTGGCTCAATTTCCAAATATATCTATTGCACACACACAAGCATTCATCTTAAAATAAAAAAGGATGAAATAATCATTTACTCCATTTCTTTTGTAATTGGAAGAAAGTTTTATATTCTGCTTAATTTCAGAGATACAATGTATATAATACATATACAGTTTTATTTTCTGTTTAATTTCAGAGATACAATGTTTTGGCTTCCAAATGTTGTTTTATACTCTTTTTAACAAATTTCCGTGCCCCCATGCCTTCAAAAAACTCACTCTTTTCTCACAAAATTTAAATCAAATGCATTCTAAAATGAAGAAATGACCCCTACTGACTAAGAAAAATCCATCCCTTTATGCAGAAATGGAAGTGCCCTATTTTCAGGGACCAGCAATCTAAAAGGATGAAATCTCCTGTCATTTGTAAGAACCAAGGAGAGTACCAAATATTTTAAGTAGTAAGACCTAATTCAGTGTGTCTCAATCCTGACACCAGTGACACTTTGGGTAAGATAATTCTTTAATTGAAAGTGTCACTATGCATTCTGGACTACTTAGCAGCATCCCTACCCACTACCTACTTGATTCTAGTAGCATCTCTTCAGTTGTGATAACCAAAAATGTCTTTAGACACATTGTCAAAAGCTCCCCTGAGGACAAAGTTGCTCCCAATTGAGAAATACTTCTCTCAAAATACTCAAAGGGTAGATATAATGGGCTTTAGACCCAGTCAGACAAGTAGCAAATCCCGTCTCCACCTCTGAAGAGCTGCATGGCTTGGAACAAGTTACTTAATCCCTCTGATCTTCAATTTCTTCATCTGTAAAACTTTCTTCATCTCATTTTCAGGATGTTTGTAAAGACTAGATGAAAAGTTGTACATCAAGTTATTAGCATAGCACCTTACATATTGCAAGCACTTAATAGCCAATATTTATTAGTTATTACCGTACATTGACTTTACAGCATCCAGTACTAACTTAACTGGAATTGAAATACCACAAAATATATCCTACCATAACATTGAGAACAATTAGATGTTTCAAGAGTTCAGAACTATTTCAGAGTCTTACTATTTGTGTTAGGATTCTCTAGAGGAACAGAACCAATAGGATGTATATGTAATTATAAGAGGGAATTTACTAGATTGACTTACATGATCAGTACCTGGATAGTTCTGTGATGGTCATCTGCAGGTGAGTGAACCAGGGAAACCAGTAGCTGCTCAGTCCAAGAAGCTGGAAGCTTCGGAACAAGAGAGGCCAATGATGCAACTCCAGACCGAGGCTCTTTAGCCTAGGATGTCTTTGGAGAGTCACTGTTGTCAGTCCATATTCAAAGACTGACGAATCTGGAGCCTGACGTCTGTGGTGATGGTAGGAACGAAAACATACCCATTCAAGAAGAATCAAGCTTGTGCACGTGTGGGAGTTTCCCCCTCTTTTTGTTTTCTGTTCCATCAACGCCCCCGGACTACTGGATGGTCCTGCCACATTCAGGTTTCACATAACCCACATGCCAGCTGTCTGTGGAAACACCCTCAGAGACCCAGAAGTATGCTTCACCAATTTTCTAAGCATCATTCTATCCAATCCAACTGACAATCAAGATTAACCATCACACTGTCCCTTAACAGATTCACTATGAAAGTCAATAGCTGTTGTTCTATAGTTGAACAAAGTACAAAAAAGTTCCACATAGAAGAATAAAAGAAGCAAACTTTTCCTTTGGTATGAGAGATTCTGGTCTGGTTGTCGTCTAGTATATAGTCTCCCTGTTTCCACAATAAGGATCTCTAAATTTGGCAATCTCAAATACAGTTATATTTCCCAGACTTCTTCCCAGTTGAGAGGGGTCATTTGAGAAGGTGCCAGCCAATGGGATGTAAGCAGAACTTTTTTGTACATCTTCTGAGATGCACCTTCTAAGGAAGAGGGTCTCTTCCTTGTTGCCCCTTATCCATCTTGCTGCTTTGAATATGGATGTGTTGACAGAAACACCAGATGGGACCACAGCAGTAAAAAGCACACCCAAGAAATGGTGCAGTAGAAAGTTAGAAAAAGCTGGGTCCCAATATATGTAGCCCAGCAGCACAGAAGCACTGCCATAACAGTTTTGAGCTGCCTACAACTGGACTTTAAGAGAAAAAGAACACTTCTGTCTTGTTTAAGCCAATTATTTTGAATCTCTCTACTTATAGCCAAAGAGACTTAATATATAGCAATGGCTTAACAGTATGACATCAAGCAGGGAGCATACAGACACTTCAGATGAACAAGCTGAAGTCCCATGTTATGATATGGCATAACATTTAATAAAACTACCTCCTTTTATACCCAGCCAATGTACTCTGCAGACCTAAATCACATGGTTAAAAAATTCAGGTGAGTGCTTGCCCCTTTAACAAAGAATTATGAAAAGTATTAGCCCCAGTTAGAGCTTACCACTTGCCGAAACGAGAGTGAATACAATTCTGCCTAGGGTTTGCAACCTAAGTTATTGGAGAAGCCTACAAAATTTGGAGCCTTTCAAGAATAAAAAAGTAAACTTTTTTCTGTCTGTCCTCATTCCAAACCCTCTTGGAAAGGAATTACAGACATGACAGAAAATAATCCTGTTTCTGTCTTCCATCGAATGAGAGTTTTTTGCAAGATGATGAGAGTCAGCCTAGCATCAAAACCCATATTCAACATGTTGCATTTCCAACCAAGTTCATTTTCTGGATAACACAAGGGATAGTGTTATAAATTGAAACATGTTTTCCATAAATTCATTTTGATATTCTAACCTCTGTATCTCAGAATGTGATTGAATCTGGAAATGGAGTACTAAGAAGGTTATGAAGTTCAAATGAGGTCACTAGGGTGGGCCCTAATCCAATATGACTGGTGTCATAACATATTGCTGCAGTTATTATGTTACAACGGCACTGAAGCATATTGGGTAAGATGGGACCAGAAAATTATAGACCTTGCTAGAACTCTATTTTAACCTAACAGAAGGGATGGAGCAACATCCAGAGATCCTGAACTTAGGACTAGTTTCAGTAACTAAAGAGGATTTTGAATCTTCTCCCTTGGGAAAGGGTAAGTGTGTTTTACGTGTGGGAAGATGACACACATAAATGTTTCCACCTGAAGGGACCAGAGTAGAGATTGTTGGTTGTCTCTAAATTTGTTTCACTATTTCCTCATTATTAGAACTCCAAAATTTCAGCTGGCTGCCCAAATTCTCAGTCTTCCCTGAAACTAGGCATAGCCAAGTGATTAAGTTCTTGACCAATGTGATGTAAGCAGACATCATGTATAAAACATCTGAAATATGTTCTTAATTTTATAGGATATTTCCTTCTTCCTGTTTCCCTGTCCTCCTGCATGGAGTTGGGATGTAAGGGCTAGTGCTCCATCTGTTAGGGTGAAGGTCATGTATCTGGTTTATAAACCTTGGTAAGATAAAAGGTAGAAGAAACCTGTGCTTCAGATGACCAGAAACTCATCATTTCAGCCTCTATAATTTTAGATGGCAGATAATCAAATACATATCTTGTGTAAGCAGTGATAAATTAGAATCCCTATAATTCACAATAGAATCTATACTCCAACTAATAGACTGATGTATGTATACTTCTATCTGCAGGTCATCCCCTGCCAAAAAAAAAAAAAAAAAAAAGGATAAAAATAAAGACAAAAAAACTATTAAATGATTCTTAACTCCAATTTTCCTGGCTCCTTTAAGAAATATGTCCTATTTGTATAGCAAATAAGTAAAAAAAAAAAAAAAAACAAAAGCGCAAAAAAAACCGAGTAGGAAGTCAGTCAAGAATGATAGAGAGATACAGAGGCTGTGTAAATGGTTTAGAGACAGAGTGACTCACCTCCCTGAGTGCTATCCTCACAGTCAAGTCAAAAGGAAAGATGGAAAAGAAATTTAAATGTGCATCCTGAAATGGGCTGTACTGATTTTCCCAATGAGCCAGGTCCATCATTATCCAAAAATGATTTCAAAGTAGCATGATGACTTTCATAAATTTTTAATTTGGTTCTGGGATAAAGGAGAGGGAGATGGCGTCTTGTTTGAAAGTGTTGCTTAGTGCAAACATAAGCACAAAGAGGGCTATGGTTCTCACCCATGCGCTTCCTGTTTCTATCAATGGGAACTGTGTTGATAAAACCTCAGCCATCATCATTTTCCATCTTTTAATGAGTCTGTTAGCCTATACAAGGCTTAGAAAACTGTCTTGGGGCTGGCGCTCGCCCACCATCCCCCTCTCTCTTCCTTCCTACCTCCCTCCTTCCCTCTGCCATGAGCAGCTTTCCTCCAGGATGCTCTACCTCACCACGGACCCAAAGTAACAGACTCATCTGACCATGAATTAAAACCTCATCTAGAAAAAAAGAGAGAAAGGAAGGAAGGGGGAAAAAAACTGTCTTTCAGATGTAACAGCAATTGTTACAACAAAAGACATATGCCCTCATCACATTGGATTTTCGTAATCATTTTCTAAGATCCCACTAGCCAAAGAATTTTGAAGGACATGTTTGACTCAGCCATTTGGTAAGGTAAATACACAAATCAATGTATGTTTAGGTGTGAAATTAGAAAACTATTGGTAAAAAGAAGGGAAGCATGAAGTCTTTTTAGAAGAAATTACCTGAATTTATTCAGAAGTTACTCTAGTGATCCAAATGAATATACTTCTTCCTGATGTATTAATGACATTTATTTTTGCCCCTGAGTGCAAGGCTGGTCACAGGCTATTTTAAATCCTTTACACATTATAATTCTCCACTAAATGGGGTATGGAGCACATGGTTTTGGTCACCTGCTAAAAATGTGACATGGAGTGTAAATTCATTTATTTGAACCTTAATATTGAAGGGCCTTCTTAAATTTAAATCATCCAATACAAAGCTATGATTTCAATCCAAAACAGACATGCCCTGGAGAGTAAAGAGACCTTTTTTCAAAGACAAAGAAGGCGTCTAACCTGCTCACAATTAGCCATTACATGCTACCAGGAGCTATTAATTGGGACTGTCACTCTCAATTAACCAACAACAAGTGAATAGAAGAGTGAATTACCAAAATTAGATACATATGTTACCAATTATTTCCATTAGGGATTAAAACGAAATTGTATGTTGAGCTTTGGTTTTTCTTTCTCCAGTTCCAAAAAGTTATATAAATTGAACTATCACAAAAGCAGAGCCCGCACAACATTTTCCTTCAATGTGTGAAAGAACTGCGTGCATCTTAGCTCCTTCCATGCTTCAGAGTCCATCTGACCTCAGCATTTGTCCTGCAGCAGTGATCAGAATTCCACCTGAGGTCCTCAAGAATAACCGGGTCAGACACTAGTCACCACTATATTTTAAATTTAATCTTAATTGTACAAGTAGTGTATGAATACATTTTTCTTAAAAATTAGAATATTGAAATTAAAGATAATGCTTTGTTTGACCATTAAAAACAAAGAATAACAAGGTGCGATCTTTTGTAATTAAAAAAGTGTTCGTTTTTCTTCACTGAGTAAACTAAGTGTTTAACCCATGAGACAAAATCATCTTCTTGTTTACTTAAAAACGAGAGTATTCAGTTTCTTTGTTATGACCAAGTTTCTGACTGGTAACCTTTTAAAGAGTATTTGGAGTGATGAAAGGGGATCGAAGGGAATATCTATATACAATGATGATGCATTGAACTAAAAAGATCTTTGGTTTATATCTTCATTTAGAGTTGTTTAAATAGCCATCCCCCAGAACCACACTTGCAATTTGAATTTCCCATATCGGGCAACTTTAAATTTTATATTTAAATGTGTGTATTTAAATCTGTACATTTAAATGTACGTATAATTTAAATATAGATTATTTTTAAAGTTTTAGACTGTGCCAAGACTTTGATACAAATTGAACATGAATGAAAGATAGACTTTAAGGAAGGTTACCTGAATGTGGCTCAATTACCACTAAATATTAACCTGTTCCATAGTTTTCTTTGTCGTGAAAGAACTGAAAGAATACAGACATATTTGGAAACTAATTTATTTTTCTCATAAGCATCAGCCAACTCTTTCTAGATTCTATTGAGACATTCGTCTTACTGTGGTTGTGCTTCTGGTGGTTTCACAAATTACAAGACACTAATGGGAAACTGTTCCATGGAGGATGGAGATATCATAATATGCAGCTGACCCAAAAGTTAAATCACTTTCCGTGGCTGGTCTTATGCACTTGTCAAGAGTACTATGAATTTGAGTCTTCCAATTATGAGCAAGGTTAAACCAAGAGTTCATGCCTTTTCCAAGCAGAGACTATATGTAGAACAGTAGTCTAAAGACTTTCTGTAAAAGACAGATAGTAGCTATATTAGGATTTGTGGGGAATAAGGTCACGGTTGCAACTATTCAACCCTGCCTTTGTCGCGAAAGCAGCCATAGGCAATAGGTAAACAAATGAGCCTGGCTGTATTCCAAAACAACTTTACTAAAAAAGACAAGGAGGCCAAACTTAGCCCTCAGGGGTCATCGTTTGTCCCTCTCTCTTTTAGCTCTAAATCCTCTGTTACTCTTCTATCGCTTTTCATCTTCCATTTCACCATCCCAGAAAATAGACTTTGATGTTAAGCTGCACAAGTTTAGAATCAAAGGGAATGATCTAGAATCATGTGGGAAACTTGATAAAAATACTGATTCACATGTATTTATTTAATAAAACTTATGTGAGTCCCAGAAATAAGAAATTCTTTAAAGTTGATTTTGATTCAAAGTCAGAATTGTAATTCTCTTTTCTAGGTAACTGCCCAGCTCTTCTGGTAACCTTTTTTTTTTTGAGGGGGAGTGGGTTGGGAGTTACCAGGGATTGAACTCAGGGCCACTTAACCACTGAGCCATCCCCAATCCTATTTTGTATTTTATTTAGAGACAGGTTCTCAGCTGTTGCTGAGGCTGGCTTTGAACTCTCGATCCTCCTGTCTCAGCCTCCCACTAGGATTACAAGCATGTCCTGGGTTCTTCTCATAACTATAACATTAGGAATATCATCTGCTATGTCAGGATCACTGATGTTAGCTGCTACAATAGCAAGCCCCAATTTAGTGGCTTATCTCAGTGAAAAATATATTTCTGTCTCATATCACCCAGCCTCTCCTATTTTATACCTATCCCATTTGGAACTGTTGGAAGAAAGAAATGGAGGAGGCTGACCAGCTCTTAGATGTCCTAGCACAAACATGACACACATGGTATTTCTGATCACATTTCATTGGCCAAATGAAAGCTTTTCATATGGCTTCAACATAACTGCAAGAGAGGCTGGGAAAAGGAAAGGAGCACTCATCTAACATTTTTATCTGATTCATTGTCTGTCATGAGGACTGCCACCTGCCTCATCCAGACCATACAAAGAGCAGATGTTCAACAAATGGTTGGCCATCAATTAAACTCTAAGCAGCTCTGGATTAAACAGGTCACCAACCCAAACTAATACACCTATCCTTTTGCAAAGGTTAGGTTCTTAAACTTCTAGAATGCATTAGATTTTTTATAAAGTAAGTCTTCTTTTTTTTTTTTCTTTTAATTAGCCAGAAATTCATTGTGTGAAACTGGGGCTGTTATGATCCCTGGTTTCTAAATTTAATATATAGGTGCCCTGGCAAAAGACGAAAAAGAAAAAGAATTAGTAGATTCATGAATTGTCCTAATGGTTGAATGTTGGTTCGTTGAACTAATACTGTGCATGATTGAAATATACCATTTTAAAGATTAAGAAGAAACACAGATTGCCAATTCCTATCCAATATCCCAAACAGCCAATTCTTAGTACTCAAAATGGGGGGAAGCCGGGCACAGTGGCTCATGGCTATAATCCCAGTGACTCAGGAGGCTGAGGCAGGAGGATCGAGAGTTCAAAACCAGCCTCAGCAAAAGTGAGGCACTAAGCAACTCAGTGAGACTATGTCTCTAAATAAAATACAAAATAGGGCAGGGGATGTGGCTCAGTGGTCAAATGCCCCTGAGTTTGATCACCTGAACCAAAAAAATAAAAAAAATGGTGGGGGAAATACTTGAATGGTAGGCACCAGCTTGATATTTAAAGACACAGATATAATTTCAAAAGTTATACCCCAAAATATAAAATGAAAAGAAGGGGACAGGAGATTTCTTCCAAAAAAAAGGAAAAATAATGTTAAAGTATTATAGATTTATATGCCCTTTTTTTTTTTTTTTTTTTTTTTGGTACCAGGGATTAAAAACCAGGAGTGCTTAACCCCTGAGCCACATCCACAGCCCTTATTTCTTTTAATTTTTATTTTGAGATAGGGTCTCGCTAAGCAGCTTAGGGCCTTGCTAAATTGCTGAGGCTGGCCTTGAACTTGCCATCCTCCTGCCTCAGCCTCCCAAGTTGCTGGGATTACAAGCGTGAACCACTATGCCCAGCTGATTTAGGAGCACTTAAGAGAGAAAATAGGTAGATAAGAGGAATAAATTCAGGTGTTCTATGGTGCAGTAGGATGAAGATAATTAAAAATAATACATTAAGCCGGGCGTGGTGGTGCACGCCTGTAATCCCAGCACCTGGGAGGCTGAGGCAGGAGGATTGCGAGTTCAAAGCCAGCCTCGGCAACTTAGCGAGGACCTAAGCAACTCAGTGAGACCCTGTCTCTAAATAAAATACAAAACAGGGCTGGGATGTGGCTCAGTGGAGAACTGCCCCTGGGTTCAATCCCCAGTACTAAAATAATAATAATAATAATAATAATAATAATAATAATAATAATACATTATATATCTCAAAATAGAGGATTTGGGGATATACTTATGATAAAGAAATAATAAAGATTTAAGGTGATGAATTTGTTACTTATCCTGAGCCGATAATTCCCCAAGATATACACGAATTAAAACACCACCTTGTGCTGGTCATGGTGGCGCATGCCTGTAATTCCAGCGACTCGGGAGGCTGAGGCAGGAGGATCGCGAGTTCAAAGCCAGCCTCAGCAACTTAGTGAGGCCCTAAGCAACTCAGTGAGACCCTGTCTCTAAATAAAATACAAAATAGGACTGGGGATGTGG
>JAJEJO010004463.1:225258-278675 GCA_020662805.1 Glaucomys volans
ACCCTGTCTCTAAATAAAATACAAAATAGGACTGGGGATGTGGTTCACTGGCCAAACCAACCTGGACGCCGCTCCTCCGAAAAAAAAAAAAAAAAAAAAAAACCACCTTCTACCACATAAATATATGCAAATATTATGCTAGTAAAAAAATAAAATAATACAAATAATAGGGAGAAAATATAGGTTTTACTAAAGTAGGGCAGATCTTAACTAGATATTTAAAACAATTGCTAAATATTTAGGAAGGTTTATGACCTTCTCCACACAGAAACTAAGACAGCACATAAAACTATTGATTGAAGAAGACTTATACTTCTGAGAGGAAGAAAAAGAAGAATTCGGGGGCTGGGTCATGGCTCAGTGGTAGAGCGCTTGCCTGGCATGTGTGAGTCCTTGGGTTCTATCCTCAGCACTGTATATAAATAAATAAAGGCACATCAAAAACTAATGAAAATATTTTTTAAAAAAAGAAGTATTCACAAAAATCACAATTTCATTTACTAATGATGAGCTATGGTCTACATTTGTCCACATACATGATCTGCTTTTTCAAAATCAAAATTTAAAATGCCAGTCAAACAAAAAGTATTGTCCATCCTTCTGTGCATAGCTCTTACTCAGTATAAACTGTAATCTAAGTATTGCACAAGAATAGTTTCTCTAACAGAGTCATGTGTGATAACCAAGTCAGATTACTATTTAGGCCCTGTCTCTTAACCTTTCATCTCAGGCCTGTATCTAACTCCCTTATTTATCAACCTGATAACTCTTTCACTAAGGTTTATCTTTCAGCTGATTTAACCATCACAATCTTTCTGAGTAATCAGTCACCTCCAAAAAAGCACTGAACATTTGTAGTAGTTGGCTATTTCACCATCCCCAAAGGATCTAACTCATGGTTAACTGTAGATATGACAAGGTTGTCTATGGTAATTTCAACTGCTGGACTCATTACTCCATTGCTGAAAACTCCTTCATAACTGCACAAATACACAAACCCTTGCAAATAAACCACCTTGGTAAGTAGAATGGAATAATCTCCAATCCATTCATCAGGGAACTGTACGTTACAAATAACTGTTATGATACCATGGCGCTCAGCTAGCAGCTTTCTCAGAATCTTCAGTGCAGTGTCTTTTAAAGAAAATAAAACAATATTTCCAGAATATTAAGCTTGGAAGAATATAAGAGAGGGATTTGGGGAAAGAAGGGAGTTGTACCTCCTTGAGAACATTTACATGTCTGTAGACTCCATATCTCACAACTACAGCAAGATTATATATAAAATTTCTTTCCAAAAGAAAATAGATCAATAACCTATCTGTAGATAAGGATTTGAAACTGTGAGCAATTATCTAGTAAAAGGTTTTCAAATTAAATTGCTAATTCAGAGTAAT
The DNA here is from genome assembly GCA_020662805.1 of Glaucomys volans. Lineage (NCBI taxonomy): Eukaryota > Metazoa > Chordata > Mammalia > Rodentia > Sciuridae > Glaucomys > Glaucomys volans. Next base: position 226,656 of record JAJEJO010004463.1, read on the forward strand.
TTAATATGCATAGCAAGGAGAAATCAGGGGTTTATCATTCATATATCAAAAACACAAGAATAAGAATATAGAGTATAGAGACATTATTTGTTGATTAAAGTGTATTACAAACACATGCCCTTTTTCCTAATTTCAAGTTCAACAGGAAGATATTGAGACTTTTTACCCCTTACTTAAGGCCACTGGGTCACAGACATTTAGAACAGAAGTGATCTTGAGGGATTATCTAAAAACAACTTTTTTTTACAAATGGAAAGGCAAACAACCAGAACGGTTACAGGACTCATGAAAAGAACAAAATTCAGGTAAGACTCTTCTGCAGGTTTGTTTACTAATGTCCCCCATTTTCCAGTTGCAAAACAATGGCAGCTCTGGAGAATTGATAACTAGGAAGTTGAATGACAGGCATTTCTAAGCACTCCTAAAGGAAACAAGGATTGATGGCTTTGAAATAAACCAACTGTTCCTCAGAAGTGTTGAATGATAACTTTTTGTTCATCTGTTGAAATTTGGTTACCATAAAAATAACATTTTCCATGCAATCCCTAACTCATTCTTGTTAACAGTGATGAATGACTCATTGAGAAATGACTTTGGACAGTTTCCGATTGACTGGTGGATTTTTATGACTGACTTTTACTGGGTCAAGGAACAGCTATCTGTAACCCTTTGGGGACATTATTGAGTATAAACTCTGTGGCAACTGCCCTTGCCACATCATTCATATAATTGGTGTAAGTATAATGCCAGGGAGACCAAAGTTAACATGCTCACACTCAGTGTGTTTCATCCCAGGCAGGGGACAGAAATACCTGCCCTTGGCTGCCTTGTGGGTCACATAAGAGAACATGTAGATGGTTCGGAACAAAACATTACCAATATTACAGCACAATTCCAAAAGTATGGCAAGGGGTCCCTCGCATTTTATTTCTGTATACAGAATTTTGCATATGTACTACAGAAAGGTATTAAATAGAATTTTTTTACCATAATGCTTTAGAGCTCATTTGTGTTATGTTCCTAGGTGAAAAAAGAGATACTGAGTCTAAAGCATTTACTTACTCCAGGTCACACTACTAGTTAGCAGAACTCAGGAAAAAAATCCACTTCTCTCAACACCTATTCAATGTTTCATTAGACTCAGTTCCACGTCTGCCAGGTGTGTGTTCAAATGATCTTGCATGATGGCAATATGAGTTTCCTAATTGTATTTTAATCTAATTCTAATCTTTTCCTGAAGCTTCTCATTCAGAAACTACAGTTGGGACTTAACTACTATAGCTTTTCTTTTTCTCGTCACTGAAATACTAGTTGAAAACAGAGCAACAATGCATTGCTATGCCTCATTGTGTTAATCATGCCTAAGCCAAAATAAAAATCATCTTGTTGGGCTGGAGAGATTATTAAAGATATATGTTTAGTTTCCTTTTATATGTTTTGCAGTTGATCTCATAATGATTACCTTTTGAAAAACTGCTTGTGCTCCCACTTTGAAAACTATTATGGGGTCTTTGTAAGGAAGAAGGATGACTTGAATTTAAGATTAGCCTTGAGTTAAAAAGGAAAAATCAAAGATAAGATCAAAGGCAGAATGGCCCTTCAGGGCGTCAGGTTCTCTGAAGAATTCGTTCCCTTCCCAAACAGCAGTTAGAATAAAGCAGATTTGTGCAGGTCTTTACTTAGTCAGATACAATCAAAGCTTCACATTCCATATCAGTGGGACAAGAATTTCCACAAATTGATAAGGATGGTCTATTTCAACAGAAGGTCAAAGGGATCCTTTACAGAAGAAGTTCATTAGTACTTCAGTTAGTAAAGTTTTCTCTTTTTCATTTACAGAAAGTAAGGTGTTAAAACTATACTGCTGAAAAACAATGTACCATTGAGTCACAAAGCCAAGAACATCTATAGTGATCTATAGTCACTGTCCTAATATAATTTTTTTCCTGAAGTTATACGTGTGCTGATTCACAACTTCCCACACACTGAGGAGATGAGGAGATGAGGAGAAAAGAGTATCCGCCTCTTCTAGTTAACTAAAAAATGTATGAAACAAAAAAAAAATCATATGATGCTTGAGAGACGTGGGAGCAGTTGGGCTCTTTATATTTGCAGAAATTAAGATGCTCTCAATTAAATATATTTTTGAATGAGTCATTTATTGGGTAGGGGAAGTCAGCTTGGTGGAGAGAAGAAAATACTCCCTCTGATTTCATATTTTTAAAAATCATAAAAACAAATGCAAACTCAACTACACAATGAAAGATCATCCCAAATGATGAGCAAAACTTACAAATTGTGAACCAAAGAAATGAATGATAACTGACAAAGAGACTCAGCTGTGATGAGCAAGCACTGACTCCCACAATGGCCAGTTGCATGAGTACTGTGTTCTTCCCTTTACAGGACACAGTTTATCTGGAGGGTCAGGGAAGGGAATGGCATTTAATTAGGTTCCTGCGTGCTGCACTAGAGGCTTTTCCATATGCTAGACACCTTTAAACATCAGTGTAAGCCTGCAATGTATGAGCCTCCCAGGTTATTTAGATAAAAGAAACCTCGACAGGGAAAGGGGAATCAACATTACCCACTACCTACTCTGTGCATTCATTCAACAAGTAAGTATTAATTAACTGATAAAGGCCACCCAAAGTCAGGAAAATTAAAAATATCATTCTTGCTTAAAACTGAAATGACAAATCTAATATGCCTTCGAGACACCAGGATTATAGGGAGTACAAAGTACCCTTTTTAGTTTACCAGCTACAGCTAGATTATGGATCATTCAGATAACAATGAACTAATTTTTCAGAATCCACATTTCAGTGTGAAATCATCATCCTACATTCTGCACTGTCTGTTACAACAGCCATTAGCAATATATGGCAATTTAATTTAGACTTAAATTTGTGAAAAAAAAATCAATAAAGCTAAAACTTTAGTTCTTCAGTCGCAGTTGCTAGATATCAAGGGTTCAATGGCCAATGTGGCTACTCTATTGGACACTCCGTCATTGTGGAATATTCTATTGGGCTACACTGTTGAATTGTAAACACTCTAAATTAAGAAAGGAATTTAACATATAATCTTGTTCCAGGATTTTGTGGAGGAAAAAACCCTGCATTTGTATAGCACTTCATGAATGTTTCAAAGACTAAAAATGATTATTTTCTGATCCAGGATAAAATCGTCCCCTTACTGTGGTCTAGAATGTGAAATCTAAAGAAGTTAAGTTCCTAAAAAGGTCACATATTTGTACCCAAAGGCAGAGAGGACAATCCCTGGATCCTGGTCCAGTGTTTTCAGGGCGTAGAGTAATCACACACTCAGAAGCCAACATGGCTCGAATCCCAGTTCGAATAGATACCAGTTGGGACATGGAACAAGGATTTAACTTTTAACTGGGCTTCAGTTTCATCATCTGAAAAACTGGGATGTTAATGACAACCCTGCAGAAAGTAGCACCAACCACACCAGATATTGAACTTGGTCAGCTCCCCCAGCATTACAGCAGCCCTCTTCCGGAACACAGAACCAGACTTTTCTTTTTAATCTTAATAAAAAAAAAATTTTTTTTCAATGTTAATTTCTACAAATAGAATGAACAGACGTGGTTCACAATTTAGGAAGCTGATTTTGAGTACATTGGCATTTCCAACTGTTATATATACTCTTATCCCAGCTGCTATATTTGTGCCACCTCAGAATTGTCAAGAATAAATGGGAATTTCAACAGCACATAAAATATGACTCAGAGACATACGATAAATGCAAGTCCCTCTTCACCTTCCTTCTCTACCCTAACACCCTGTGAGACTCCCCAGTATGTATCTGTGGCACCTCACAATCCAGGAAGCCATGATTCTGTCCCAAATAGATAAATGACTCAGTAAGCTCATTTATAATGCTATGCTGACATACAGTTCCCATAAGACTGTATATTATATGTTATAAGGAAAGAGATGGGAAAATAAGATTAGATATTCAGAAATTCATCTTACAAGAAGCCTTGGCTATAATTAATCATACATTGATTATTCAGATAGTGGAAAGGTATATTCTAAAACGTTTCTTCAATTTTTCTTAGAATAACTTCATAGGACAATCCTCAAGCAGATATGCCATACTAATTATGTTAGATACAAGATACTAAATTTGATCTCCATACCTTCTGTCAATGATTTATATTTGAGGACAGCTCTGAATTTGGGGGGCAAATCTATTTTAATTAACTTTTATTTTTAAAAAGTATATTTGTACTGTATTGATCCTCAAAAGAGGCCTGAAACAAAAAAATAAATAAATAAAAAATGATAGACTCTTCAACAAATGGTGCTGGCAAAACTAAAAATCCATATGCAATAAAATAAAATTAAACCCCTATCTCTCACCCTGTACAAAACTCAACTCAAAATGGATTAAGGATCTAGGAATTAAACCTGAGACCCTTCACCAAATAGAAGAAATAGTAGGCCCGAATCTTCTTCGTGATGGCTTAGGATCAGATTTCCTCAACATGACCCCCAGAGCCCAAGAAATAAAAGGAAGAATCAATAAATGGGATGGATTCAAACTCAGAAGATTTTTCTCAGCAAAGGAAACAATCAATAATGTGAAAAGAGAGCCTACAGAGTGGGAAAAAAATCTTTTCCACACACACTTCAGACAGAACACTGATCTCCAAAATTTATAAGAACTTACAAAACTTTACACCAAAAACACAAAGAACCCAATCAATAAATGGGTTAAGGAACTGGGCAGACACTTCACAGAAGATGATATACAAGTGATCAACAAATATATGAAAAAGTGCTCATTAACTCTAGTAATTAGAGAAATGGCAAATTAAAACCACCCTAAGATTTCATCTAACTCCAATTAGAATGGCTTTTCTCAGGAACACTTGCAATTATAAGTGTTGGTATGGATGTGGGGAAAAAGGCACACTCATACATTGCTGGTGGAGTTGCAAATTGGTGTAGCCACTCTGGAAAGCAGTATGGAGATTCCTCAAAAAACTTGGAATGGACCCACCATTTGATCCAGCTAACCCACTCCTCGGTTTATACCCAAAGGTCTTAAAATCAGCAAAGTATAGGGATGCAGCCAAATCTATGTTCATAGCTGCTCGATTCACAACAGCTAGATCATGGAACCAACCTAGATGCCCTTCAGTTGAAGAATGAATAAACAAACTGAGGTATATATATACAATGGAATATTACTCAACCATTAAGAATAATAAAATTATGGCACTTGCTGGTAAATGGGTGGAGTTGCAGAATATCATGTTAAGTGAAATAAGCCAAGCCCAAAAAATCCAAAGGCTGAATGTTTTCTCTGATGAGTGGATGCTGATACATAACAGGGGGAGGAAGGGGAAGTGTTATGGGGGCCATAAGAAAAGAATGGAGGACTATGGATAGTGTAGAGGAAAATGGGACAGGAGGGGGTGGGGGAAGGAAAGATTGTAGACTGAGACAGACAGTATTACCCTATGTATATGTAAGATTATATGAATCGTGTAAAAAAAAAAAAGATATACTCCCTGCTGCATAATTATATCAAAATGGGTTCTACTGTCATGTATAATTTAAAAGAACCAATTAAAAAAAGAAGAGTCTAACCTTAAAAAAGTGGATGCTTTCATCATCTTCTGACTATTGCTTGAACTAGTTAACCTGAAAATAAGCTGAGAGATGTGAATCCTAAAACATCTGACAAAATATTAGCCACGGATTGCTAACATTTTGATTATTAAAGCCTTTGTGCATTTCTCTGGAATCTGATACCAACCAGGTAATGCCTGAATTAGGGCAGGTATTTTTCCATTTTTACAAGTGAGGAACTTGAGAATCCAAGAGATTACATTACACAAATAATTATAAAACCAGGACTAGAATTCAAGTAGTTTGATTCCTCATCTGAAGGCTTATCTATTATCCAAACCACAAAATTAAGAGTATATCATTAGAGTGGGCTGAACATACCTATAGTTCATCTCTTAGATCAAAACTAGTGTATAGAGAGTAGCTATATGGACTAAACTGTGTAGACACAGACAGTAAGCCTGCCATAGAGACCAGAGAATCCCACGGGGTCCAAAGGCAGCAAGAAGGCATTGAATTAGATGAAGTTGTCTAGCTCCATATCTCTGAGCTCCAAGATCACTGCTGTTATCTTCTGCAGTTTTATTAATCAATGGAAATACATATAGACAGAATTCATGTTGAGTTCACAGATGGCGCAAATTTGGAAGGAATGGCAAGAATGCTAGAGAACAAAATCAGCATTTTAAAACTTCTCAATGAGTCATAAGCCAAATCTAACAAAAAGTTTTAATGAGCTAAATATGACAGCCTGCTATTATGAACTGAATTGTGTCCCCTCAAAATTCAAATATCAAGGGGTTGGGCAAGTACCTCAGTGATGGAACACATGCTGAGCATGTGTGAGACCCTGGGTTCTATCCCCAGCATCCCCCAAAATGTATGCATTGAAGCCTAATTCTCAGTTCCTCAGGATATGACTGCATTTGGAGATAGGGCCTCTAGAAGCATAATTAAGTTAAAATGAAGCCATTAGAGTGGCCCCTTAGTCAATCTGATTGGTATCACTGGAAGAAAAGGAAATTTGGATGCATGGAGGCATGAAGGAGTCACACTTGAGCTCACACAGAGGAAAGACCACATGAAGACCCAGCAAAAGGGTGACCATCTACAAGCCAAGCAGAAACCAACCCTGCTGACACCTTGATCTTGGATTTCCAGCCTCCAAAACCAGGAGAAAATAAATTTCTGTTCTGCAATTCCATGGTATCTTGTTATGGCAGCCACAGAAACTGATATACCTGCATTTAGGAACAAGCAAACAAACAAAAAATCGGTTGAGTTTAAAATAGACAATATCTTGCTCAGCCACTTGGAATGACAAGAGAGAGAAAGAAGCTTTCATTAATAGCAAGTGCTATGAAAGTCCATCCTATATTTAACTACCTCCCTCCCCCCACCCAAAAAAAAACAAAAAGAACAAAAAATGAGTACAATTCCAATTTTTTTTTTTTTACTGGGGATTGAACTCAGGGGCACTCGACCACTGACACATCTCCAGCCCTATTTTGTATTTTATTTAGAGACAGGGTCTCACTGAGTTGCTTAGGGTCTCACTGAGTTGCTTAGGGCCTCGCTAAGTCGCTGAGGCTGGCTTTGAACTCGAGATCCTCCTGCCTCAGCCTCCCAAATGCTGGGATTACAGGCATGCGCCACCATGCCCGGCTACAATTCCAATTTTTAAGGCAAGAAAGTATTTGGTGTCAGACACAATGGTTTGTTCCAACTCTCACTTTCTCATTGTTTGACCTTGGGCAGATTATCTGCCTCTGTGCCTCAGTGTCCTCATCTGTAAAATGTGAATAATATGTATCTCAAAGGATGGTTGATCAGACCCCAAGAGAACATGAACAGCAAGTGCTTAGTACATATCTGAAAGGAATGAAATAAAAAGGATCCTGCTTCTAGTACTTGTGTCTTCTTAGCTATCACTATCACAGGCTAAGAGTGTCACTGTGCTAGTGGATCATCAGATCACGCCCGAGTTTATTTGGTTCTTCAAACCCAACTTTAAAAACATGATGACAAAATAACATCAAGCACACAAAAGACCAACTACTCAGAGAATAAACAAGTATGAGCTATTCGAGTGTTTGCACTGTGTCGAGATCTGTATTTTGCCACTTGATCTAATTTTCACAGCTCCCCTTTAAATTCTGTGTCACTGTCAACGTTTTACAAATGAGGAAACTGAAACTGAAACACACATAGCCAATAAATGGTTGAGTCAGGATTCAAAGCTGGCTGTGTCTGACTCCCAGTGATTTTTCTCTTCCCCTTCCTGTATGCTCAGAGCAAGGGGATTAGAAACACCATTTAAGAAGAAAAATGACACAGACATATTAAGAGCACTCATAAAAACATAGAACTGGTTTTCAATGTTGTAAAGTCCGTTACCGAGAAGATGGATTTCGCTTTGTGTAACCAATGGAAACAAACCAAGGAGTAGAAGGTACAGGGGGCGAGAATACGTGACAACACAGAATGTTCTGGGACGGAGCAGGTTCCTTCGAGAACATCCACACAACTGCTTGGCAATCATATTGCAGAAGTTGTGCTCAAGCATCAGTCACCTATAATAGGTGATGCTTGGCATTGCTCCCAGACCTAAGGCAATGTGTGATTCTCATCAAGGATGTGTAGGCAATAGGGATACTGAAAGAGGTAGTGGTCTAACAATTTCCAGTTATTGACAATTCTAGAAAAATCAGTGACCAACAAGAAAATGTACTAGCCAGGCAACCACCACAACTAAGAAGTAAGACTGTAAGTCGCCCAGAAGAACTGGAGTTCCCAGACAGGGAAAGGGAGCATAGTCCAGGGTTCTAGCCACTGGGCTACACATCTTGGGCAGAGGAAGGTCCTATCTGAAGCAGGATGGTTTAGTGGCTCATAGTAGGGAATGATGTAGATCCAAATTCCTGCCCCTCCACTCACCAGCTGTGTGTCATTGGCCAAGTTATATAGAAAATGCTCAGTAAATGTTGGTTCACATTACTGTTATTTCTGAGGATAGATTCCATCCCAGGAAATGGGGCAGAGCCAAACTCTGGCATAAATTATCCTTTCTCAGAAAGCTAAACATAAGTTTCTCAGAAGATTATAGCAATATAGAACTAAGGACTTCAGTAACCCATGGAACCTTCTACTTTTAACCAGAAAACATGAAAAAAAAAATACTATACCTCTGAAAAACTGGTACCTACGTATGGAAGTTTCTGAACTTAAGAATTAAATTGTGGTTATACATTCCTGCCATGATTCTTCCCTCATGTAAAACCGTTTATACACACAGTTCAATTCAAAATACATGTGTGGGTAGGGTGCAAGGGTTAATGTGTGTTCAAATTCCATTTGGATCATTATTAGCTGGATGATTTTGCCAAGTTAGTGGAGACCTCTGGACCTTCCTTCCCCCATCCGGGAAATGCAGATGATCATAGTTCATGTGTCAGAAGGTCAGTGTGAGGGTTGGAAAAGCACAGCAGTGCCTGCCTACATACAGGAGTTACCTGTGATGGCAATTCTGACTAATGGCTAGGCATCGTGATAGGCAACAGAGATACTGGGATAAGCTAGGCCTGGTTCCTGACTCCAAAGGTGCTTCCAGGCTGGTACAGGGAGAGTCAAAAGCAGAATTCCAGCAAAATATCTCAAGGGCAAAACTGGCTTAACCTATGACTGTGTTCAATGGGGTCAAGGGGGACAGGGGGCTAATTTAACTAAGACTTTGTGGAGGAGGAACTACCTGAAAAAAATTTTCAGGAAAAAGCAGATGGAAAATTTCTAGTAGAATGTTTGGAATCTTTAAGTTAGAAAAGATTTCACACAAAATGTTAGCAAATAAAATCCTTTCTGAATGCTCTAATTGAAAATCATCATCATTATCAATAGCAGCAGCAGCAGAATAAGGAGCTAGAAAATTAAAAGAATTTTCTCAGATCAGTTAAAGCATGACAATCATTTTCTCCAATGTAGAGTTAGTTAGTTGTCACCCAAAGTTCTATGTGGATATATTCAGGGAAAGAATCATCCAAAGAATGAAGAAGAAAAAAGCCACTTGCTAACAGATGCTGAAGAACACATATCGGGGAACATGAGAAAGGAAAGAACATACAAAAGAAGCTAGCTTATACATGGAAAAATATGAAGTAGCTAATGAAATGCTTCCTATGACCCTGCCAGTCAATTGGATTCTCTTTCAGGGCAGGGGATGTTTCTTATCCTCTGTATGTCCCTAGTTCCTAATGTAGTACTTGGCAACAAATATTCGATTAATTAACACATAAACAAAGAGTTGAATGACTGCCTTTTAAAAAATGGAGATAAATCATCTTCGAAAATGAAAATAAGAATAAATACCAGAGTCTCTGAGCACTTATTATATGCTAAATGCTGCACTAAGACTTCATAGAGATTATCACAATTTCATCATCTGAAGTTAGTCCATTTATTCCACTTTGCATAGCTGTTGATTGATTTAACAAATATTTATTGAGCACTAATACTCTCCAGGCAGTGTTCTGGGAGCCGTGGAGCAGTGACCAAAAAAAGCTAAGCACTTGCTTTCATGGAGGTTGATAAGGGAGACAAATAGTAAATACGGTCAACCCTTTGTATCTGCAAGGGATCAGTACCATGGATACTAGAACCTACGGATGTTCAAGTCTTTATTTACACATGCCTACATACATCTCCCATATGCTCATCATCTCTAGATTACTTATGATACCTACAACAATATAAATGCTATATAAATGGATTTCCAGTTTTCCCAGCACCATTTGTTGAACAGGCTATCTATTCCCCATTGTATGTTTTTGGCTCCTTTGTCTAGTATGAGGTAACTGTATATTTGTGGGTTTGTCTCTGTGTCTTCTATTGTGTACCATTGGTCTGCCTGTCTATTTTGGTGCCAGTACCAAGACGTTTTTGTTACTATTGCTTTGTAGTACTGTTTAAGGTCTGGTATTGTGATACCTCCTGCTTCACTCTTCCTTTTCCACCATGGTTGTTTGAATCCATATATGGAGAACCCAGAAATATTGAGGGCCAATTGTAATAGAGTATAATATTAAACGATGCAATGTAACATAGCATAGCATACTACAAATACTATAAACTATAAATTGTTTTATATTGTGTTCCTCAGGAAACAGAGGTGTCCTCATGAAGAGGAAATTTGGACACTGACTGGCATGCCCACAAAAGACTATGTAAAGACAAAGGGTGAAGGTGGCCATCTTCAAGCCAGGAAGAGAAGCCTCAGTAGAAACAACCCTGCTGACACATTGAGCTTATACTTTTAGACTTCAGAACTGTGAGGAAATAAATGTCTCTGCTTCAAACCACCTAGTTGGGGCTCCTTGTCATTGCAGAACTAGCGAACTAATACCAGCTATCACTGCTGAGGGTAACTAGCAAAGGCACTGACAATAGTGGATGCACATTGGTGAATGTGGATGAATATTTAAATAATATTCCCGATAAATGGGGAAAAAAAGTTATTTTCTTAATAGAGCTGACTCCATCATCGCTTTTCTCTTGTCATGTGACTAAATAGGCAAAGAGCCACTTCTGCCTTCTTATTGTTGTTCACTCATGCTTACGTTATTAGGCTTTCTTTAATCCGAAGTTTCTCTGCAAGGGTCATTTCTCAAGGTATTTCTCTAGTTAGTGAGCATTCATTCAGTTAAAACAAGACAATATAATCGGCAAATCCACTTACTAGGCTCTACTTCAAAAGTCTGAAACAAACAAAAGAGTGGAAATAATGGCCTCCTCCCCATCTCCACTTTGTGAGACTCCATTCCCCTCTCAGGGAAATTTCCACCCTGTTCAAAATACAAAGCAATCTCACACACAGAACGAGGAAGGGTGCTGAGCAGAGCCGGCCCCCAATCCCTTCTATAATCCTGGTAAGATTAATTCCCTTCATACACTATTAGGCAAAAATAAATAATAGTTCTAATGTTTTCTTTCCAGAACCCAGCTGATCGTCTTTAACTAACTTCTGGGATGCAAGAACCACCCCCCCCTTGGAAACCAGTCTACTTGAATAAACAAAGAGAACAGCTGTTTTTTGAATTGCTTCTTAGACAAAAGCCATCTCTGCCCTTGTTCTATTATGTGTAGAATTATCAAGGCCCTGAGTGACCTGCCACTCTCTGAAATGCTTCTTAAACATTAAATGCCAGTCCTCACGCTCCTTATCCAAGGGCATTCTGCGGTCGGACCAGCCGGAACTGCCCTGAAGCATGCCCTTCTCTAGCAGGGACAAAATTGTGAAATCACTCAGCATTCCCTAAAGGAAATCCAGGGTCCAGTGTGATTCTTTGGTATTTGAATCTCTGAGTTCAACCCAGAGCATGTACAATTTAGAAGCAATGTAAGTGAATTTCCTTTCGCCAGCCTATCTGGGTTGTCGTCTGTCACTCATCAAAGCCAATGTCTTTGTGAAGGGTTTGGGGAACCACATCTCAATGTCTTAAGCAGATAACGTATTAACTGTTAATTGACACAGGAAAATGCTCCAGGATCGTGTTCTTGTCTTTGTTAAGGGATGATAAGTGAATTATTATCTGCCAGGGTCATTTTTCTTGTAATTTTCAGTGAGGTTTAATCTGAACTCCCATGGCCCCCCATGTGTTGATAAAGGTCATGGTTTCTCTGATTTGTGGTAAAATTGGTTTTATTATTAAATTATAATAATATCTTTTAGAGGTTAAGTGATTTTTAAACTGATTTTCCCTTGGGGTGATGGTATTTTGCTTTAATAATACCAACAAGACTTCCCTTGGGGCTTTTTTTTTTTTTTTTTTTGTCTTAGAATTTTAAAAAAGCACCATGATTTTTTTTTAAAGTTTAAATGCTTAGTTTCTAAACCACTTATATTTGTTCAAAATGTCTTTCAGTTTTTGCCCTCATATACATTCATATATAATGTTAGAGTATGTGTGCGCCATGTTGTTTTCAGGGTTTTTTTCAATTAAACATATGTTTATGTGAATATCAGTCCATTTGACTAAATGAACTTGGGTGTCTTTCAGTTCATCATCTTTAAAATGGGGAGAATAATGTCTCCCTGTCTTGATTTTTTTGTGAATTAAATTATATGAACATAGATGGAATCGTCAAACAAAATAAGGGAAATGTGGTTAAATCTGAGTTAATCTGAACATATTTATGGAGTCCACAAAATTGTAATTTAATAATAAACCCCTCCATGTTATTTTGTTACAGTTTCCTTAGTTCATTCAATGTCTAAAAGTGAATTCCTAAATATTATTAGTATGTTCATAAATTGTATCCCATATGCTTCTGAAAAAAATAAGCAACTAAAATTTGCTACCTCTTATTAATCTACATAAAAACAGGAAGAAAAACATATTTATACAATGTCTTACATTTTGAAAAAATTTTCCATTCACTTACTTGAACATAATATGAACCTTTTAAGATTAACAGATACTATCCACACTTTACAGATCAGAAAAAAATTGAACCTCACGAAGGTAAAAATTTACTCTGTTTAGGTTATATTTACATTCCAAATATAACAATCTACTATAGCAGACTCTAAAAATATTACTCACCAAAATAATTTAATTTGAGGTTTTTCTTATTGTTATTTATTTTGGTGATTCTAATAGGTTTTCAAAGATGCCATAACTTCTTTTAATGAGCATGTGTTATTTGTAAGCAAGGCTCTGTAATTTACCACACATGAGCCTATTGAATTTTTTATTATATAAACTGTCTGTTTATACCCTTTGAATAGACAGAAAGTATCTCTTACTATATCCTCTTTGCCCGCTCCTTCGCCCTTATAACAAACAAAAATTCTTTTTCATTCCCTGTCCTGCTTGGCTGACTGGCAATAATCCCCCAATTAAATAAACTTGTTGGAAAAGTCCTTTTTCGTAAAGCCAAGGTATGCAACCAAAGTCATGAGAACTCAAGTAATCTTTACTGTACTCTGAACCCCACAAATTAGCAACCTGAGTTTCAGCTCCTTAGAAAGCAGGATGCTTCTGTCTGTTCAGACTCTGTTAAACTCCACCATGTTAGTCCCATTTCTAACCATTTTGACATTGCTCTGGGTACCCAAACAGGTTTCCCATGTGTCTTTCAGAAAGGGGATTTCCTATAACCGCAGCTAACCTCCACCACCCCAGACTGCCTCCGCTCCCAGGGTTTGTCTAGAGCCCATCTGGCCTTTGAGATTGGAGGAGGGAGGAGGGTGGTTAGTTCCCTGGGGCATTCATTCCATACTGTCTCAGGGAGGGACTTTTCATTGTTTGCTCCCAACCTCTAAGCCCTGCCAATTTCAGCATTAAAGCAGCTAGGCACAGTGATGTTTCCCAAAGGGAAGGAAGAAATAGCCCTATCAAGAAAATCTCTTTTTTTAAACTTCTGACCTTATTAAATATTGAAGAGAACAAAAACTGTTGACAGTTTTAAGCATGTTGAGTACAATAAGCCAAAATTAATTCTGGAGTTAAGTCTTGGCTGTCTAACTTAAATTATTTGGTCATTACCTTTTGGAAAGGCCAATATGAACAATAAAGTTTTCAGTGATTCACTGAGTCCTGGAAGGAAACAAAAATTATTTTAGCAATAGACACTAGCCTTGTAGACCAACACATTCCTGCCTGTAATTGTATATTTCTAGCAAAATACTAATAGCAGTGATAAAATATTTCTTAATTAATAGATTTATTTAATCTCAAATATTTTATATATGATACATATACATTTATGTACATTTTATATATATGATACATATACATTATGTATATTTATATATGATATGTATTATATATACATCATATATATCCTCTTATCTGACCAGTATAGGAAGTTGTCTTGGAAAATATTGTAAATTCCTCAATTTTCCTTTTTTTTTTTTTTTTTTTTTGGTACCAGGGGTTGAACCCAGGGGCACTTAACTACTGAATCACATCCCCAGCCCTTTTTTATTTCTTATATAGAGACAGGGTCTTACAAAGTTGCTTAGGGCCTTACAAAGTTTGCTGAGGCCAGTTTTGAACTTGCAATCTTGCCTCAGCCCTCCCAAATCGCTGGGATTACAGGCACATGCCACAGTACTCTGTGTCTCCATTTTTTTTTTTTTAATTAAAAAAAAAATAAATAAGGGCTGGGGCTGTAGCTCAGTGGCAGAGCACTTGCCTACTGTGAGGCACTGGGTTCAATCCTTATCGCCCAGATCCTTAGCACCACATAAAAATAAAAAAATAAAATAAAATCATGCTGTCCATCAACAACTACAAATTTTTTTTTTTTTTAATGAGTTTCAAGATCAAGTTAAGATGGTTTGCCCACAGTCACAAGTTAACAGCAGATGGGGCAGATGCAAAAGCAGAAATTGATTGATCATATTGCTGCGATGTTGGTACTCCATCTTCTTTTACCTATGTAAAGGAAAAATGTTACATATATGTATAAATATGTGTTCCTACATCCACAAAAACTCCATCTTAGTAGTAGATCATTTCTGTGCATGTTGTTTTCTTAATGCCTTACTTGTTTTTGCTATTCTCATTAGGAGTTCCTTTTAAAACGTTTTGTTTCTCCAGGTCTATTAACACTATTTTGAAATACTAATGGCGCCCAATAAAAGCACTCATATTAGTTAGATAAACAAACAATTTGATTCAAAATCTGACTACAATCATAATAGACTACATGATGGTTACATGAGGGTTTTAAGTGGTTAATGAACACTAAGCAAAATGTATCCATCATTGCTAATTGAATTAAGCGTGAATGATGAAGTATAAAAATTCCAGGAATCATTTTTCCCTTTCAATTTTCATCATTCTATTTTTAACATTTTCCCTGCTTTACTGTCAAGGCAGTCTTTTCAGCTGTGCTTTGCTGCTTTTTCCTTTCCTATGTGAAAACTTACAGAAAATATAAAGCCATCTGAGATTTCCACCTTAGAAATTATAGCAATTTTGTTCCACCCTCTAGCATTCAGATTTTGTTCCTTCCTGTTTAAGTTGGATGACTTTTTCACTTAGAAGAACTGAACGTAATCCTCTCAGTTCTTCCGCTCACATTCTCCACCATGTGTGGTCAATTAAATCCCAGCAGTATGGACAAGTTCTCATTTAGACGACTTCACTTCCTGGGAAACAGCGGGGTTTACATCTAGTTTCTAAACATTGCTGGAGCTTGATGAGTACAATTTCACCTCAACAGCCTCAGCATACAGCACACCAAGTTAGGCACGACCCCACCTTATCTAATTTGGCAGCGAATCACTCTTTTAAGGAACCGTACTGTTTTCATTAAAGATCTCGTTCCTCCTCATCACAGGATTGTCTTTATTTTCAGTAAATGCTTTCATGCAAATGTGCACCTGGATTTTAAAGTGAATGCAACATTCAGAAAAGCCTATACAAAATCTCCTTTAGCAAAATAAAATTGGAACGCAAAACAGATGCCTGGAAGACAATTATGAAAAAAAAAAAACTCAAACAGTAACAAGATATTTGGAACCTATTTTTGGAGATGTTGTTGTTAATGTTGGTGGTGGCAATACAAAAATGTCCAAATCAATTTTTAAAATATAATTAAATAATTCAATATTTTGTAGTTCTTTTTGAAAGTGTTCCTTAATCTTGATTAAGTATTTTCTTTTGGCTTTGAGATACCTATTTAAGTGTGCCTGAGATAAGCTAATTATTTTTAGATTATATATACAGGAAAAAAGTATGTAATTTATGTTGGAGAAGAATAAAAAAAATATTTTGTGATAGAACTCCATTAACATGGATTTCCCTCTACGACTATAAGTAGTCATGCAGCCTCAAGATACTAGCAGAAAACATTTGCTGATGAAGTTAAATATAAATCAAGTACAGAGAATATCTTTCCCTACTTAAAAATATAAACTGTGTGTTCTAGACTTTGGAATTTTTTTTTTGTTTACATTTATGTGTGGTTAATTTTGTTATTTTTTACTTTTGCTTTTATAAAGACTCATCACAATTAAGCCTGTGAATGGCTGCTGCTGCAACAGTCACCTCATTTAAGAAATGTTTTTTTATATATGGGCACTTTCAAGCAAACTTACCTTTCTATTAGTATCACCAAATCCCAATAAGCCTTCAGCCTAAGGAATTTCAATTAAGAAAGGTCTACTGTACTTGATTTAAAATGGTAAGGGTTATGCAAATGGTGTAATTCTACTTTGTATACAACCAGAAAAATGATAGTTGTACTCCATTTGTGTACATCGAACCAAAAATAAATAAATAAATTTTAAAAAATAAAATAAAATAAAATGGTAAGGGATTGAAGAACAATAAAGCCAAAATGGGAGAAAAAATTACCTTGATACATAATTCCAAAAAAGTCAAATAACTGAACTCCAATATGATTGCATGTACTCCCAACACTTAGGTTAAAAATGATTCTATTAAAAATGTCATTTTTTGGACTGCTTTACCAAGTGGTGGCAGAGCCTATGACACCTTTACTCCATCCTGCAATGACTGACGCACAAAGGAAAGGCCTTCAAAACAAACTATCTCAAAAAGGTCCTTCCAGAATAAACACTGCAAGGAGCTAAAAGCAGCAGCTTCTTGAAAGACTCCATAGCTTGCTATGATCCAGCAACTTTGGTCTTGCATCTCTTCTTCAAACGGGCCCAAACTGTCCCCCACCTGGGCCTTCACAAAGTCTCTTCTCTGTTCCTGTGATGTTCTTGTGTCCTCTATTCAACCAGATGCTTCTCTTGGACATTACCTTGTCCAAGAGTCTTCCACACCATGAATCCAAAGTAGATCTCCTGTTAGGTTCTCTATAACACTTTTTCTTTGTAGTATTTGCCATAGTGAATACTGGATATGAATATTGATATACATGTGTATATAATGACAGATATACATATATCATTATATTCTATTGATACATAGTTTAGGATATCTGCAATTGTTAAACAAAACACTATAATGCACACCTCAAAGACAAAAGAAAGGATGTCAAGCTGTCTTACTCTTCCAATTTTAAGATGTATCCTGATGTCACGAATACTAAAGTATAGGAAGGAAATATGTGGTTTAGATTCAACAGCACAGTGTGAATGGGTCTGTGTGCCCCACTGGTCAGATATGTTTCACATGAGGGCAAGACCATATCTGTATTATTTCTTCTGCAGCACTAGCAACCAGCACATTGTCAAATCCATTGTACTTAATTATTGAATAAATAAACAAGTGGGTGGCAAGAAAGCCACAAAGATATTTTGTGTTTCAGTAACATATTATGTGAAAAGGCCTGATTCTCATTCACATATCCATATTTTTCACACTTAGAGAAATGACCATTACTGACTAGAATAAAAGAAAAGAAAAAGATCTCTGCAATTCTTTCATGATATTTTCTCTTATTATCTGTCAGTGTTAGCTTGTTGTGCAGTTCAATTAGTCTCATAAATTTACAATGTGATTGTTGAAAGAGAACAGAGGAGTCATTTGGTTCAACCCTAGTTTCTATAAACACTACTGCCTCCTCTGTACAAAGAAAAGATTAAACTAGATAAATCTCTCCTGTCTCTATCAGCTTTTAAACTCTATGGGTGGTAGAGGAATTGATTTCTTATAGAGTGTATCTATACTATCTATTTCATGTCTCTACCTTATTTTGAAACAGAAGGAAGAGATTGCTCATTCAGTCACTATTTAAACCCACCCAGGCCTGTGGACCCATTCTTTATAGATTAGATGCATTTTCTTAATTCTTAGATCTAATTTACCTATGAAATAAATAGCCCCAACAGAATTAACCATGGAAGCCAAAAAGAAGCAATGATTAGCATATAATTTTTGCAAAGTAAATATGCTTTTGGTAAAGATCGAGCTCTCACTGAAATTATCAACAGCATTATCTAGCTTTACTACCATGTAAGGATCAAACATATGTTAATAGGAAATCAAGTCAGTCATAGAAACCGTGGAAGGTGTGTGCTTTGGCCTTCTCTTCAACAATGCATGGCAGTTTGCCTCTCCTTTTCCTTATTTTTCGTCTATAATCTATGACCTCAGCTGATCTGTGACAGTAACAGAAGCAATGTCTTGCTAGCACACTGAAGAAAGCACCAAGAAGTTGCCTGGAAACGATTCCAGGTTACCGGGACTGGTTCAACTTATGTTAATGTAGGCATAGAATTATTTTAAAGTTCTTTGGTATTCATAACTGAAAGGAAAGATGACAAGTACAGCAGTTCAAGCGCTATTGCTCTATTGCTTTTCTGCTAGGTGTGAGACAGCACTTCGCCCTGTGAAGTCAAAGCAAATAATGTTACAAAGTCATTTCCAGATTTACAGCTCAACCCAGAAGGCTGATGCTGAAAAGTCTCCAGAATTGGACCAAATTTTCAATTCAAATGAATAGAGCAACTACGCATCTCATGCCTCATAGATCTCCAAATTTAACTCAGAGCCTGTTCTCTTCTTCCAGATGGCTCGTAGAGTGGGAGTAGGGGGCAGAATTAGCAAGCAAAGCCAAGGAGACACAGTTGCTCCATATTCAATGGTGTCTGTCTCCCAACTAACTTTAATTGAAGCTAGTGTTACTAAGCAGAAATTGCACAGGTTACCAAAAAGATTTAAGGATGCAGAGGGATTCAATCTCTTAGGAATTTTCCATCTTAAAAGCATTACACTAGGAGGTATTATTTTTCTTCAAAACAAACACATTTGGTAGACAGATTTAAAAACAATAAGTCATTTGTCCTGAAGGTATCTGGTATCACCTCCCTTTTCACTGTTTATGGTATTTCTCTTCCAAGAGATGGTCTATGTCACGGCACATCAGATAACGAGCTCATGTCTTTGGGATTATTTAGATGGTGAATCACTTGTCACTCTCACTCAGTTTCCCATGGAAAAGGTATGCTAGCTCAGGTACAAGAATGTATAAAAGGAAAGAGCAGAAAGAAATAAAACACCATCTTCATTTTTTTCCTCTTCAAATTTCTAAATTTTGGGGGGCTGGGGATATAGCTCAGTTGGTAGAGTGCTTGCCTCGCAAGCACAAGGCCCTGGGTTCAAAGCCCAGCAACGCAAAAAAAA
Source organism: Glaucomys volans (assembly GCA_020662805.1). NCBI lineage: Eukaryota > Metazoa > Chordata > Mammalia > Rodentia > Sciuridae > Glaucomys > Glaucomys volans. The sequence goes on from JAJEJO010004463.1 coordinate 246,370, forward strand.
AAAAAAACAAAAACAAAAACCAAATTTCTAAATTTTTAATACAAAAATTTGCATGAAGATATTAGTAGATACATTTATGGTAGGATGGATATGCAAGAGCAGACGTGACAAAGTATTTAATGCTGACGTACAACTTGCTTTCTAGAGTCTTTCAATAACACCAATACCTATGGCTTTTTTCTGTTTTCTCAGTGTTTTCTTTTTACTACCTTCGTCCCCACATCATACCCTTAACAACCAAATACTTGGAGCTTAAAATCAGAGGAATGAAATTTTCCTCCAAAAGAATTGAACTTCATGGCCAGGCACGGTGGAGCACACCTGAAATCACAGCCACTTGGGAGGCTGAGGCAGGAGGATCAAGAGTTCAAAGCCAGCCTCAGCAATTTAGCAATGCCCTAAGCAACTCAGCAAGACCCTCTCTTTAAATAAAATACAAAAAGGGCTAAGAATGTAACTCAGTGATTAAGTGACCTTGGGTTAGATCCCTAGTACCAAAAAAAGAAGGATTAAATTTCATTTTGCTTTTTTACAGGTGATAAAAATACATAAGTACTCCCACCACATCACACACTTTTCTTTGCTTCCTTCCTGATCCTCTCTTTCTAGCCTTTTTAATATTTATTCTTCTTTCTATCTTTGTATTCATTGACTTCAGAACACTGCGCTTCATGCATGTGGCAGATAACAAAAAGAAATGTGTTTAAACTGACCCAGCAAAGGATAAAAAGTGACATCACACATTCCATAAGCACATGAAGCAACTGGAATGCCCATGCACTTCTGGTTTCATGCAGGTTAGCACAACTGCCTTGGAAAACTTGTCCAGCTATATGGTTAAAACTGAATATATGTATAGTCCATGACCTAGATTTTACTCATAGAAATTGAACACAAATGTACACACATACACCAAAATACAAATAAAATTGCATCATTCATAATAGTCAAAACCTGGAAACAGTCAAATTGTCCATCAACAGTAGATTGGATAAACAAATCACATAAGGTACTACTATAGAAAAGTTGAAATACAGGAAATTATTGCTGCACGTAACATGAATAAATCTCTCAACTCCAACCATAATGTCGACTGAAAGAAACAAATTTTTTAAAAAAGTACTACAAAGTGAGAATTTCAAAAGCTGGGCAAAAATTTCTGTAGAGTCTATGGTAATAAAAAGAGTCATGGTAACTTGCAGTGGAGAACTGAATGGCTGGAACAGAGCATGAAGGATATTTCTAGGTTAGGAATAATGCAGTATATCTTAACCTAGAGGTTGCTTATCTGGGTGTGTTTATACTCTAAAATCTATAGAACTTAAGATCAGTACATATTAATGGATGTGTGTAAGTCAGGATTCTCCAGAGAAAGAAAACCAATAGAATGGATACACACATACACATACACACACACACACACACACACGCGCGCGCACACACACACACACACACACACAATGATATGTCTTATGGAAATTGACTTATGAGATGGAAATGAAACAGTCCCACAGTCTGCCATCTACAAACCAGAGAAGAGTTGGTAGCGTGTGGGTCCGTCCTGGGGAAGTTGCTAGTTTAAGTCCCAAAACCCAAAGACCTGAAAACCAGGAGCTCTAGTGTCTCAGAACAGGAGAATATGTTCCACCTCAGAAAGAGTGAATTCATCCTTCTTCTACCATTTTTTGTTCTATTCAGGTCCTCAAGGACTGGATAATGCCTACTCTCCCTAACAAGGACCAGGTGCTCTATTCAGTCCAATGATTCAAATGTTAATCTCTTCCAGAAGCACCCTCATGGACACACCCAGAAATGTGCAACCAGCTATCTAGGTATCCTTTAGTTCCGTCAAGTTGACACAAAAATTAATCATCACAGACAGGCACAGTGGTGCACACCTATAATCCCAGAGGTTCCAGAGGCTGAGGCAGGAGGATCATGAATTCAAAGCCAGCCTCAGCAACTTAGAGAGGCCCTAAGCAACTCAGTGAGACCCTGTCTCTAATCAAAGTATTTTCAAAGGACTGGGATGTGGCTCAGTGTTTAAGTGCTCCCGGGTTCAATCCCCAATACAAAAAAAAAAAATTTATAATCACAGTATGTAAATTATACTTTAGTTTTAAAGCCATAATAGCACTTTGATAAGCTTGGTTTCTCTTTGGAATTACTCCTAAATTCTTCCCAAACTGTACAGCTTAGAATTTGACCAATCATCAGAATGATCTGTCATTGTCTCTATTGCAAAACATCATGAAATATCAGCAGATTTCCAACTCAAGTGAACAGTGTTTGATGCTAAAACATAAAGATTTTATATGGTGATGAGCTAATGGCTTTAAAATAGAGATGTAATGGAGAAAGTAATCATCAAAGCTCCACATTATTTAATAAGTATAGGAGGAATGAGAGTATAACTAGCCTGAGCTTGATTGCCTTCTCAATCAAAATAACCAGCTAAAGTTTCCTGAATTACGTTTCCTTTAAAAAAGTTGAAAGGATAATTGTGGATAGATAAAAGTTAACATGGTGATATGATGATTATTGCTAACATATATTAACTCCAGATCCCTGCACTTAGCCACTATTATTTGACCTCTTTATTTTATCAATATTCTGCAGGTCTATTAATATGTCCCAGAGTCATTTTTCACCTTTTTCAATAAAACTATAGTTGACTTAGGCTCAACTTGGTATCTACTCTAACCCCAGATCCTTCTCTGACAGAAAGTTACTTTTCCACAATAAATAACATAAAAAGTTAGTCATCTGAGTGTACACAATATTGTGTATGAGTAAAGTTAATTCATAACTTATTTTTTAAGACTGTTGAATGTAGTTTACTGTTATCCAGATATGAAATTCTATCTGAGTCTGAACTGAGATGACACTTTGATTCACATAAGGAGTCCATGAGGTCAGATGGGGCAGGCAGCACACCACATACACTCGATGAGTAAATGTCATTAGGCTTGAACGGTTCGTGATCCATAGGAAAGTTTAATCCCCTCATGAATCTCTTGCTACTACTGTTGCCTATACTAAAATTCAGGGTATACACCAACCAATGTTAACATTAAGAAAAATAATTTTAAAGTTTACTATTAAAAATTCCCTAATTTTCTTTCTGTGATTATTTTAAGCATCTTGTTATATTGCCAGTAACTATGCAAACCATTTTACATCCGTTTTTGGAAAAAGCAGTTGTGCCAGTTGAGATCCTCAGAGAAGCAGACACCAAAATGTGCTTAGGTGTGCACAGACGCATGGGGGGAAATGCCTGTCAAGGACAAAGAGGAGAACTGAAGTAGGCCAGGGAAAGGCCCCCAGGCCACGATGCAGGGGTTTGTGGAAGCTCTGACAGGAAGGAAGAAGGGAGGAGAATTGGAAAGGAAGAGTCTCAGCCTACAGCCACTCTAGTATACTTTCAGTTAGCTGAGTTGCTGAGCCAAAGAGTTGTGGAGCCAAAGTCAGACATTCCGGAAGCTCCAGCTCCCATTGATCTCTAGTTATTATCTGGAAGCAGCCATGAAAAGTGTGGACACTTTGGTGGATGCTAGGAGTGGCTGAGACTCTTCATCATCTGTGCCACTCCCAGCAGTTTCCTTGGAAGGAGATGTCAATGGCAGATTTTCATGGCCATCACAAAAATACATATATAAAAAAAAATAATAAAAAAATAGAGTGGACTGAATGTTTGTGCCCCTCTGGAATTCGTATGTTAAGATGGCATTTGAAGTTAATTTGGGATAAATTGGAGAGAATTATGGTCAGATGAGGTAATTAGGGTTAGATGAGTCATGAGGTGGGGAGAGACTAGCGCCCTTATAGGAGACTTTGCTTTCCCTCTCTCTCCCCATAGTACACAAAGAGACATGTGAGCACATGGCCCAAAAGCAGTTACCCACTAGCCAGGAAAAGAGGACTTAGCATTAAACCTACCTGGGCAGCCCTTGATCTTGGACTTCCAACCTCTAGAACTGTAGGAGAATAAGTTTCTGTTGTTTAACTCATCCAGACTACAGTATTTTGTTATGGCAGCTAATACAAAAGTGTTCACAAATAACTACCTCTTCATTATCTCTTCATAGCTGTCATGGTATGTCTACCCAAAGAAATGTGTATTAAAACCCAGCATTCTATTGCTTTCAGGTTAGAACAGATCTGAATTGCATACTGAGATTTATAGTGGTTGAGACGGGTTTCCTTTAACATGAAGTGTGCCCCCTTCATAGAGGCGGTAGTCTGTAGGGTGAGGGACTGTGCCTTCCTGACACCTGGAATATTGGATTTGCCGCAACATGTAATTGCGCCATTAGCACTGTGGTTATTTTTCATTGTGTCACATGGCAAGATAAAAAGGAAAGGAATCGCAGACTTTACTTTTTCTTCTGTTTCCATGGACACAGGTTTATAATTTTATATGAAAGTCAAAATCTGTCACTCTCATTAAGTCTGTTCTTGGAGCTTCTTTGTTAACAGCTTAGATAAATGCAGTGAAGTAATTAGGAATCAACAAAGAAAACACAGAAAACCAAAGGAAATGAGTCCCTTCTTAAAGACAGAACAACTGAGAAGTGGCTGAAGAGGGAACCCCTGGCTGGGGAAAGGGATGAATGGAAGACAGTAAAGTACTTAATGAATTCAAGTGTTGTGGAGCATTGGATGGAATCTCAGCATGCGATGTGGATATATTTGCTTTTAAACCAGAAAGAATTTTAAACCAGTAGAATTAATGTTGCTTTTAAACATATCACATCCTAATAGTCAGCACTATATCCACCTCCTGCTGTCTCTTACACAAAGACGTGAATGTATTAGCTTGACATGTCAAGAATCTTGCTTTCAGAACATTTGCCTGTCCATAAATAGTCATAATTGTCTTTGACGCAATTGATTATAGCCAACTCTCTACATCACAGGCCCTGGGTCTGTAAAGCCACATCATTTTGTTCTTGTCCCATAAGGTTTACTAAGGCCTTGGTCTGTGCAAAAGACATTGGCAGATTACAGACCTAACAGAACCATCTTTAAATAATAACATTTTTAAATATAAATTTAAAGAAACTAAATTAGAATTATTAAATTATCAAGAATTCTTCATAGCTCTGGAAGGATTTACTTCGCTAAAACTATACGCCTATAGAGAAATTATAATGATTAAATCTTTCTACTAACCACTTGCCTGAATGGTTGCTGTGGATCTGGGACATGTTTTCATTATGAGTTCCTGCCTGCAGAGCTGCCTGTCTGATTAGACCAGGCCCACCCAAGATAATCTCCTATTTCTGAGTAACTCAATATCAACTAGTGTGGAACCAGTATTCCATTTGCAAAATTCCTTTGCCTTTGATAAATATAACAACCTAATCATAGAAGTCAAATCAGTCATATTCATAGACTGTCCCACAGGCAAGAGTTGGGGATTATATAAGTTGTTTTCACCAAAAAAGAGGAACCTTAGAAGCCCTCACAGAATATCACCTATCTTCACTTGATAGAGAGTAGTAGATTTGTATTGCAATATTGAAATCATAACTGGAATTAATTATTAATCCAAATACTCTGCCACATGAGCATCATTACACATTGTTAGCTAGATTTAAGAGCTCCCATATGTGCAGACTTTAATTAAAGGTAGCCATGGTAACTGGAAATTTCATTACAGTCTTAGTAGCAATATTTTTCTCCTCTGAGTATCATCCAAGTCTTGAAAAATTGTGTTCATGTATATATGCAATATTAGGGGTGGAGGGTTAGGTAATGCATTTTGCCTATTTAAGTAAAAGATAGCTATTTAAAATTAATCGAAAAATACAAGTGCTTGATAGATAGCAAATGCTGTTTAGGTAATATTTTTAATGTAAGAATGACTTCAACATTTCTTATTCAGAGAATCTGATCTTATTCTCCATACAAATATATATGTATGTGTATGTGTATATGTGTATATGTTTATGTTTCTTCTAGGCAAGTTTGAACACTGAAGATTGGTTTTCACTGTAAGTTAGACATTTAACACCCTTTAGTCTAGGATTACCTCACCCCAGAGAATCTCATGCTAACAAATTTTCTCCATCATAAAATTTGCTGTTCTAGGCAATGGAATTCTCAATTAAAATAATCACAATACATTTTGCCACAGTCTTTCAAATACCATGTTGAGGATCTTATCAAGCATCATTTTCTGGACCTACTGTGAGACAGGTACTGTTCTAGGGTCTGGAAAGTTGGAGAGATCCTTATTTTCTAAAGAGGGGAAATATAAGAAAGTAAACAAATAAATAAGATAATTTCAGACAGTGATCCACACTATGAAGAAGATCAAATGAGATGATTTAATGGTATTGAACTAGAAGCAGCAGAGATGAGGGGAGCTTAATTCAGACTGTGAGATTACTTCTTATTATAACCTGATAATAAGAACTATGGTAAAATTGAGGCCAGCTCAATGTTTTCTCTAATATGTGGATGCTAATTCACAATAAGGGATGGGGAGAATAATGGTATTTTGGATTCAAAAGAAGGGAGTGAAGGGATGAAAGGAAGGGAGGGGACATGGGGGTAAGAATGATGGTAGAATGAATCAGATATTATTACTGTATGTGCATATATGATTACATGACTGCACATCAGGTACAACCAGACCAATGAGAAGTTATACTCCATTTATGTGTGATGTGTGTATGATTTATGTATGGTTAGTTATACAGTCATGTATAACTAATTAGAACAAATAAAAAACAAATAAATAAATAAAAATTGAGATCAGCCACAAGAAAAGTTGAATGCAAGAACTTCCAGGCAAAGGAATCTACAAGGGGAAACACTTATATCAGAAACAATCCCAGTTCATTCAAGAAATACATAGGAAGGCAGGCGGTGCTGGAGCCTAAGGAAGGAGGGAGAGGGAGAGTGGAAGTCAGATCAGATAGGTTATATGGGTTTTTGGAAGTCATGCAATGACTATTTCTTTCTAGATGCAATGGGTAACCACTGTAAAGTTGATTTGAACTCTATTACTTTTTTTTTTTTTTTTTTTTTGCAGTGCTGGAGATTGAACCCAGGGCCTTGTGCTTGCAAGGCAAGCACTCTACCAACTGAGCTATATCAGCCCCGTATTACTTTTAAAAATTACTCTGGCTATTGTATTATGAATGGCACTTGATACAGCTGTCTCCATATTCATTGATTATAACTAAAAACAAAATAGTACTAGCCCTCATGAAGCAGTCCATTATTTTCACTAGCATTTTTTTATTTTTTATCTGTCAATTAATAAAATACCTCTCTATTTGCTATAAATCCTGCCTATAGTTATTTCTAATAAAAAATCTTTTTAAATATCAAAGAAGTTTATAAATATTTTTTCTCTACTAGCTGTTATTTTAAAAAACCCAAAGGATATATATGAAATCCAAACTTGGATAAGCTATGGTTTGTTGTTTTAAGGTTACCAAGGAATAGCAATCCAAAGGAAAAAAAAACAAGATTAGCATACTTAAATCACAATTAAGAGAAATCAGATATTTTCATGGTACCCAAAAGTCAAATTTGACAGCATTCTTCTCTTCTTAATAGCCTCTTTTCAACACTCATTATTAGTTTTCCCAGTTGTATTTGCATGCAATGTACGTGACCAGTTCCTTTCTCCAACAAATCCCCATCATTTGGCTCACTTTATATAGTTAGGATCATAAATAACTAAGCAACTTATTTTGCAGAGCTTAAAAAAAATAGAGAGAGAGAGAGAGAGGAATATGGATACAATTGAAACAATTTACTCCACCAAGAAGTATAAAGAATGAAGAGTAAGAAATCAAAAGTGAGGAACACAGGGAATTCTAATTCTAGTAACAGCAGACTATAAAGCAGACTAGTTTTAATATATATAAATCTCTACTTGAAGTTACTGAAGAACCAACATGGCAGAGAAGGACAGGCTCCAGGAGAAAGCCGAAACTCAGTAAGAACAACTGCACCCAGGGCTACCTTTCCAAGTCCAGAGGAAGTGGCAGAGGAGCTGGACAACTGGGCGGGGGTGCATGGACAATCTGGGGAGCCACAGCTAAAGGGACAAAGTTTGGGATCATAGTGCACCAAGGAGGAGAAATTAGGTGAACCTTCATTACTTTCTACCAGGACTCTAAAAAGAACAACTTCAGAATGAGCCAGAAAGAGGTCTTTCAAGGATTGAAGCTCCCCTTCACATCATCTCCATGCTTGAAATGTACCATATTCAAGCACAATCAAAAACCTGGCAGAAGAAGTGATGACCCTCGTTAGAGGAAAGTAACATCATTTTAGGACTCAAATTATTCCTATAAACAATTAAGCCCACTGTCCTAATTATAACAGAAAATAAACAGGCAGGAAAGAAAAGAAAAATGACATAAATTCAAAACTGTGGAAAAATAGACAATAAAAAACATGCAACAATGACGTCAAGGTATTGCTACATCTGGAGTTAAAATACCAATATTTTCTTCGTTGAAGGACATAAATCTGATACTGAGAATTTTTGGCAGAAAACTGTAAATTATTAAGAAAAAGTCTTGTGAAAGCTCTAAAACTTAAATGAAAAAAAAAATACAGCAGGTAAACTTAATGCAACAGATGAGTTTAACAACAGATTAGATAAAATGAAGAGAAAATTTAATGAATTAGGAGAAAGATAAAAAGAAATATTCAGAATAGAATGAGACATAAAGGGATGGAAAGAGGGCTAATGCAGTGAGAATTCTAATCTATACTACAGGATTCAGGAGAGAGAAAAGACAGGACAGAAACAATATTAAAGGATAATGGCTGAAAATATTAAACCAAGGACTCAGAGCTCTCATTTAGTGGTACAACAATAAAAGTTTTCTAACTCAGTAGTGGTGGCACATGCCTCTGATCTCAGGGACTCAGGAGACTAAGACCAGAGTATCACAAGTTCAAGGCCAACCTGGGCAACTTAGCAAGACCCAGTCTCAAAATAAAGTTCAGAAAGGGGTGAGCATATGACCCAGCTATCCCACTTCTTGGTATTTATCCAAAAGAACTAAAATCAGCATACTATAGCAATACAGCTACGGCAAATGTGCACAATTCACAAAAGCCAAATGATGGAATCAATCCAGAAGTCCATCAACAGATGAATATATTAAAAAAAAACTGGTATATATACCAAATAGAGTTTTCTCAGCCATAAAAAGAAATGAAATAATGGCATTTACTGGTAAATAGTTGTAAATAGGAAAAAATCATGCTAGGTGAAATAAGCCAGACTCAGAAAATCAAGGTGAAATGTTTTCTCATATGTGAAAGCTAAAGCAAAATAAAGGAAAGAAGGCTGTGGGGGAGGAGATCAGATATAGAGAATAACAGTGGACTAGAAGTAGAAGAATAAGATGAAGAGAGGAAGGAAGAGAAAGGGAAAGAAATATGGAATAAATCTAACAGAATCATGCCATGTACACATATAAATGTACCAAAGGGAATTTCACTGTCATGTGTAGGTAGAAAGTACCCATTTAAAATAAATAAATAGGGGCTGGTGTGGTAGCTTAGTGATAGGGTGCCTGCCTAGCATGTGTGAGGCACTGGGTTTGATTCTCAGCACCACATATAAATAAATGAATAAAATAAAGATCTATCGACATCTAACTAAATAAATAAATAAAGGAGTGAAAGGAAGATCAGTAGAGTAGAAGAGGGAGAAGAATGGGAAAGGAGGGGAGGAAAATTGGGGGGGAATGGAGATTGAAATCAAATTCCTTATATATAGAATTTTGTCAAAAGGAACCCAAATACTATGTATAATTATAATGTTAAAATTTTTTTAAAAAGTATGTGGGAATGTAGCTGAGTGGTAGAGGGCTTCCCTAGCATGCCCAAGGCATAATTCCTGGTACTACAAAAAAAAATTTATATATATATATGTATATATATACACACATATATATATTTATGTATATATCATTAATAGAGTAAACAGGCAGAATAGGAGATTTTTTAAGTCATATTTCATGAAGGGCATATTTCCAGAAATTATTAAGAATTCCTACAAATAATAATAATAAAAATAATAATAATAAAAAACCACAGGAAATCCAACAGACTAAGAGGCCAAGAAACCTAAACAACATTTCCCTAGAAAATATATGCAAATGGCCAATAAACATATGAAGTTATCTGAATATATTAGAAGTTGTAAAAATGCAAATTAAAACCACATTAAGATAACACCAAAACCACCAGGATGACAAAAATCTTAGACCAATAAAACAAAATGTTGACAACCATGTGGGTATGCACACTGCTGGGGGAAGTATAAATTGGTCTAACCACTATGGAAAGCAGACTTTTCTAATAAAATTGACAATATTTTTTTTGTTTTGTTTTGGTTTTGGTTGGTTTGTTGGTTGGTTGGTGGTTGGTATTGGGATTGAGTCTATCCTTTTATGTGTTTTGTTTTGTTTTGTTTTGTTGTTAATTTTGAGACAGGGTCTCACTAAGTTCAGCCTCCCAAGGCCCCAGGATTGCAGATGTGCTCCAACACACTGTCTCCAACAATAGGTATTGTATGCTACTATACGGACTAGCAATCCCATTGCTATATGTAACCAATACAAATGTATACATACACACATCAATAAATATGTATGAAAAATGCTTATGGTGACATTATCCCGCAGAGTCAAAAGGTGGAACCACCAAAAATATTCTACCAATATTCAAGGATAAATTGAAGTGTAGTCACCAAATACAATACTATAATACTATTCATCAGTGAATACAGATGAAATACAACCATATACAACATAGATGAATTTTCTAAAGGTAATGTTAAGTCTAATAATCCTGTCTCAAAGAATACATACAGAACAATTTCATTTACAGAAGTCCAAATGCAAGTACAACTAAACTATAGACTTGCATGTTTTCAGATATAACTGTAAAGAAAAAGAAAGGCATGATTATCATAAAAGTCAGAATATCTATTATTATTGAGGGCAATGGAGGAACTGAGAGGAACTTATGGTGCTGAAAATATTCTATTTCTTGACTTGGGGTGATGATCATACATGTGTTTTCTCTGTGATAAACTGGATTAGTCTGTTTTTTATCACTGTTACTAAAATACCTGACAAGAGCAACTTCGAAGAAGAAAGATTTATTTTGATTTATAATTTCAGAGGTTTCAGTTCATTGTTGGTTAGTCCCATTGCTTTGGGGCTAAGATTATGCAGAACATCATGGAAGAAGGTATAGTAGAGGAAAGCTGCTCAATTTATAGCAGACAGAAAGCAGAGAGGAAAAAGGAAGGGGCCAGGGACAAGATATCATCTCCACTGACCTACTTCTTCCATCCATTCCTCACCTGCTTATAGTTTCCACCTCCTCCTAGTAGTCCATTCAGATTATTAACCCACCAAATTTATTAAACCACTGATGAGATCAGAGCCTTCATGATCCAATAACTTCCCCAAAACCCCACTTCTGGGTATTGCTGTATGGGTATGGGGGACCAAGGCCTCAACACAGGAGCTTTTGGAAGACATTCCAGATCCAAACCATAACATAAATCATTGAGCCATATACTTTTACTTTGCATACTTTTCTGTGTGAATGCTATATTTCACAATAAATAAGCATTAATAATTCCACTTAAAACAATTTAAATAGTAATTAGCTTGTCTGTCTTGAAAAAATAATTTCATTTGTAGGTAGCACCCTCAACTCTAGTTGGGAAGTAGGAAAATTCCAGCAATAAGATCTGTCTGTTGTGCTATGTAAAGATTTTTTTGTATTCTTATCAAACCCTGAAAATCGGTGATTCATTCAAAATGATTACTTAATATATGCTCTTTATAAGCAAATAGAAATATAAGTAAATAAGAAATTAAACACATCTAATAAAGGGACAAGTAGGCTTTATTCTCTAAAACCAATTAGTCCAAGATTAAAACAGGTCACCATCTTCTCCACCAGTTATGTTCTCCCCACTAAGCTACAACAATAAATTGGCCAATAAATTGTGGGATGGAGAAAATTCAAAAATTGAGCCTTCTCTACCTAGAACCTATAGTCTATTTAGGGAGATAAGACTAGTACAGATGCAGTATGTTTTAAAAAGTGTCTCAGTTAATTACTCTGTCATTTTTTCTTTCAACCATGGAATGGTGATATCCTATCTGCCATGAATCAAGCAATTTTTTCTGAGACAATAAGAAATATAGACATGAATAAGATCCTTGTGTAATTATTAGACCAGAAGAATTAAGAGGAAGAACAGGCAACAAGCCCTGCAAGATGTAAGGAGTGTTTCATAGAGGGCTTCAGAACTGAGCTAGTCCTTCCATGGCTGAGAAAATTTGTATAGCATAAGACAAAAAAGTGAGAATGTTATGGGTGTTCATGCATTCATTCTCACTAGACCAAAAGTTCAAGGGGAAATTATATGAAATAAGGATGAAGTTGGTTTTTAATTAAAAAACCTAGCAGAAAAATTGAGAACTCAAGCAGTAGCTAATGGGGATAAAGTGTGGCTTTTTACACATGAGAGATGTCAAGGCATACCCGTAATTACCTTTACTCTCCATTTCCTAGAGTTGACAAGTACTCATTTCATATCTATTTTAGGTAGATGAGTAGGGTGGTTGGGAGCATGCATTTCAGAGCCAGGCCACCCAGGTTTGAAAGCTGCCTCCACCACTTACTAACCACAACTGACCCAAGCACTTTCCTTGTTTGGAAAGTGGGATAATAATAGTCCAACCTCAGAGAACTTTTTTGAAAATGAAATGAATCAATCCACATGATGCATTTGGACTGATCCCTGGTCCAAGATCAAACACTATGTAATTTAGTTAAAGTCATATAATAAATATTATCAATGTTATATCCAATATAACTAGAAACAGTAGAGTAATGGTACTTTTTTAAAAGTCCCTGCTCTCAAGACTTTATAATTTACCTGGAGGTTTAGGGATGGGGAGAAGCCGCTGAAGTATATAGCCAAAATTACTTAACATTATGAGGTAATGTTCAAATATTGCTAAGAGAAAAAGAAAGGAAATATCAAGGAAAATAGTATAATACCAAATATCACTCTGTGCAAATAGGTAGAGTTCCTAAAATTCTAGAAAATGCCAGCAACCATTTTTGTATAGTAGGATTACAAGTAATTTTAATATGCATTTTTGGATTTAAGTTTATACTTTTAAGACAGGCAGTAGGTTTAATGAGGTTTCTGGGCTTTGGATCATGAAGAAGTAGGGAGGTATTTAACTAAATCTATTGTCTGTACAACCAGGAAAGAGTTTTGTTCTCGTGTTTTTAAACTTTCCAGCCTCTAGCTCTTCATCTATAAAATGGAAGAGTACCTGACACATAGTCTAAGCTTTACACAGAGTGGTTACTTTTGAAAGTAAAACTAATTTCCTCATAGCATTCATTCATAGCATTCATCTATTGCCAATTACACTCAAGATCACCATACGCCCCTATGCAGGCCAATGACTGCTTAGTGTAACCAGTGCTAAAAGGCAACCACATGGATCTCAGGTACTTTTAAATGCCCAATGATGTTTAAGGTGGTAGAAAAATTTATCATTTTCTTATTCATTTGGCAGGAAATCATTTCGAATGCCTGAATTTGCTGTGCACGTGCTGGGTGGTAGACTTAGTAGTTATCTTGCTTGTCACAAGTATGAAATTAATATCCCTTTTTAATTAATCAATTTATTCATTCATTTAATAACTATTCACGAATTGTGCTTGCTGTGATAAGCAATGACTATGAAATTAGTTTGCTCCCAATCCATTTCTTCTAGCCTCGTACAGAAACGACATTTGGTTCTGCTTGTGGTTTCCAAAGAAGACCTAAAATTATATTTGCCTTTGACTATAAATAGCACAGGAATAAGCACAGGTCAAATAAATTCCCACTGATCAAATCCTAGCAGCTTCCCTGTGACATTTCAATCCTTTCATGCGGTTTTTGAGCTATTTGAGTTGAGGTATTTTAGGTTTGCTTATTTTAAAAGTCAAGATCAGACACTATCTCATATTTTGTCACAGTCCCGGGCAACACTGAAAGTTAAAGAAAAGCTTTAATTTGTTCCAAAAGACTTGTATTTAATAAACAGCCTTAATGCCAGATAACTGAACTTGAATGAAATAAGAATGACAAACAAAATCTCTTCTCTTCACAGCAGTTTTTCAGACAATATCTACTTCTGAAAACCATACAGAACAGAAAGATTCAAGAGAGTTTCCTTTTGTGAAAATTCTGCCACCCACCTACAAAGATATTCTTCGTGCAGTTGTAATAACAAAACGTTTAAAACAATCTTAACGTATAATAAAAGAAGGTTAGTTAAAAATACAACTGTTTGCACAGAGTAGAATAATATACAGCCATTGAAGTATGACAGATGAATAATCAATGACAATGAAATTCTATAAGATAAACTGTTATTTAAAAAAAAACAGATTACAGAATAATATCTACAGGACATTTCAACCCCATATTTTAATACTGTTATTTTTCTGAGCAAATTTCAACTATGAGGATGTTTATAACAAACATTTTAAGTTTGATTAGGAGGATTTTTTCCCTTTTACAATTTTCTTCCTTAACTGAGTTTTTTGTGTGTTTTAAGTATTTTCCTTTTGTTATAATAATACAATTTCATTCATCAATAAGTTTTTTCATATCAAATGATCTTGTGAGGTTTCCTTTGTGGTCATTATTTCCACCAACTTCACTTACAAAATATTCTAGATGCGATTTTTCAGATCTAAACATTATGAAGAAGCCATTATTTTCAATGTTTTAATCAACTTTTTCAGTGCTTGACTAGAGGATCTGACCAGACAGTTGTAGAAAAGAAAAAGTTTATTTAAGGGCTCCGAGTTTCAGAGGTCTTAGTGTATAGAAGGCCAGCTCCATTCCTGGGGCTTGAGGTGAGGCAGAACATCATGGCAAGAGAGGGTGGTGAAGGGAGGCAGCTCACTTGGTGATTCGGCAGTAGATAGAGAGAGACTCCACTCACCAGAGACAAAATATATACCCATAGTCACACCCCAAATGAACCACTTCCTCCAGCCACACCCCACCTGCCTCCAATTACCACTCAGTTAAGCCCATGAGGGATTAATTCACTGATTAGGGTAAGACTATGACCCAATCATTTCTCCTCTGAACCTTCTTGCATTGTCTCACACGTGAGGTTTTGGGGGACACCACATTTAAACCAGAACACTTAATATTTAGTCAATAACAAATTGCAATTTAAGACATTGTTTTATTTCATGGAGACTGTTCACATCAGTAATATTTAAAGAGAATATATATTTCTTCGCTAATCCATGTGAAAATATGTAAACAATAGAGAAAAGGAAAGGGAAAGAGGTTAAAGGAGGGAGAGGCAGTCAATGAATAAATGAAAAGAAGGCAAGAGAGAATGAAGAAAAAGGAGACATATCAACAGAGAGACAGGTAAACATAGCTAAATGGTCAAAAAATAGGATTAATATATGGTGGTTACCAGAGGCTTGGAGAATATGGGGGAGGAGAGAGGGTGAGGTGGCTTAACACATACTAAGTTACAGATAGATCAGAGTAAAGCAGTCTAGTCTTCTTCTGAGTAGTAGAATGATTATAGACAACAATAATGTATTTTTAAAAGCTAGGAAGTCTTCTCTGTATAGTTTCACCAAAAACTTTAAATGTTTGAGGATGTAGATAGGTTTATGCTGTTTTGAACATTATACAATGAATACACATATCAAAACATCACATGGTACCCCCAAAATATATACCACCTTTATGTATCAGTGTTTTCTAAGGCAAAATAGTGGGTAGGATAGACTTATATATAGCTTACTAAAGCTATCCCTTCAACTTTAATCATGCCAATGCTTTCCCTTAACAACAACAACAACAACAACAACAAAAAAAAACCCTGAAAGACTCCACTGGAACGTTTCTATATTTCTTACTTTTGATATCAGGCTGCATCAGAAAAACAATGAATTGGCCACATCAATGAAGGACCTTTCTATATGATTGTATAATAACCAGCTAAACCATTCCTATGCTGACCAGTTAGTCTGAGGTTGCTCAGCAATATGACTGGGTATTTTGACATCAGCTTGTTTGGAGTTGGCAGATGTTCTCATGCATATACAACAACAACCTATCTTTCAAAATCACGTAGAGGTGTAGAAGATCAAGTTAATGGGCAAATCAAATGCTGGAGTCTGGTCATCAAGTAATGGTCAAGGGCCTGGAAGTGAATGTAGGGGCACAGAGTAAAAGAAAAAAAGTCAGAGCAGATGAAACAAAGGTGGTAATCTCTAGCTGATACACTGTGTTTAGTTCTGGGCCACCCTAAGAACCAGGCCAGGATCTGAACTTCCTGCTCTCCTTTGTCCTCAGATGCCACACACTTAACTTTCATTCCCCAAAGTATAATTTAGATCAATGTGTTCAAACTATCATCCCTTTTCTGAAGGCCTGGACCAAAATCTTATACAGAAGCCTAATATTTTAAATCAGAACAGGTTGAACCCAGGGCCTTGTGTTTGTGAGGTAGGCACTCTACCAACTGAGCTATATCCCCAGCCCTAAGGTTGCTGTTCTAAACTACAACAGGGAACAAAGGGAGCAGGGTTAGAAGGTAATGAGCCCCACACACCAGATTCTGTGCTACTTCCTTCCAAACACCCTATGTGTCCTCAGGAGTCCAATAAAACTGAGTTTCCCAGTGGCTTAAACTTTAGATGCTATATTTTAGAATCCCTAGAGGTAAATTTACAGTGGCCTTGCAAAGACAAAGATGCTACTGTTCTAACAGAGACTTGAAAAATTCAATCTACATATTGTTTTCTAGGATTTGTTTCATTACCTTCATTTTCTAACAAAAAAAGTACATCTTTCTTAAAAATTCACCATTAATTTTTAATTTAGATTGCAGTTATATGTAATTCAGATTTCAGAAATGCATCATTTTGGTGTACAAACACCCTGGAGCATACTTATACAAACTAAGGTGGCTAGGATGCCTCTAGGCAACATAATCTTAAAGAACCACCATTGGTATACAGTTGATGGTTGACTGAAACATCATTGTGTGGCAGATGACTATCAAAAAATAATAGTGATGATAGCTAACAATTATGTAGTACTTTCTTTTTTGGAAATATTTTAAGTTAGCTAGTTAGCTAAATAGCAACACTCTCAACAACCCTGGGGAGTCAATGATATTATCTGTCATCTACAGATGGAGAAACTGTGGCATAGAGAATTTGACTAACTTATCCAAGGTTAATACAGCTTGTAAATGAAGTAGAACTATATTAAAATCACAATATGATGCATATTCCATTTGCAAGAGAATAAAATTATGCTTTAAAACAATTTTAGAAAAGCTTCTTTGGTAATTACTAAATCATGTTGAATCTTCTTAAAAGTTTATGCCAAGCAATTTCCATAGACTCATGGAAATTAATTCTCTATTCTTAACTCATGGAAGGTCAGGAAAACTTGATCTGAGTGATTCAAGATGTTTGAAGAGTCTGAATCTTGGTAAAACTTATTTTAGATATGAGTAATCTATGATAATAGTATTTGCCCAGTGAAGCTTTTTTATACAATCCACTTGCATTAGCCTTCTATTATTGCAACAAAATACCTGAGACAATCAACTTAAAAAGAGGAAAGGTTGATCTTGGCTCGGTTTTATTCCTATAGACTTTGGGACTATGGGAACAGTGCATCATAGCAGGAGTACATGGGGGAACAAAACTGTTCACCACATGGCAAGAAGCAAAGGAGAGGGAGAGGAAGGGGCCAGAGACTCAAAATCCCCCTCAAAGTCCTGCCCCCAATGACCTAAATTCTTCCCTCTAGGCCCCACCTCTTAAAGGTTCCCCCATCTCCCAATAGGCCATGGGTTGGAGAACAAGCCTTTAACTCATGAGCCTCTGAGAGGACACCTTTAAGATCCAGACTACAACACCACTAAGAGAAAAAAATCTACTTTAAAATAGAAAATTTTGCTAAACATCATAGGGAAAAATGGAATATATTGTGACTATATTACAAAATAATGAGAAGTGCTATGGAAGACTTGTATGGGTAGAATTACCAACAGAAAATGAGATGTTTAACCTGATTTTGAAGAACCTTAAAAATTTCATCATTTGATAATCAGCTAATACTTATTGGGTGCTTTGGTCTGAATTTAGAAGAACTCCCATGTCTCTATTAATTCATTAAAAATTGAACCGCCATTTACAGACTATGTTAGTCAACTTTTCATTGCTGTGATAAACACCTGAGAAAATCAACTTAGAGGAGGAAAGATTTATTTTGAGTCCTAGTTTCAGAGGTTTCAGTCGATGCTTGGATAACTCCAAGTCAGAAACATCATGGTTGAAGGGTATGGCATCCATGAAAGAAGAGAGAAGAGGGCCAGAGACAAGATCAACCCTACCCAGGCACTTTCTCCAACTGGGCCCCACTTCCGGCAGTTTCCACCACATCCTGACAATGCCATCAGCTACGAATTTAATCCACTGATGAGATCAGAGCCCTCATGATCTGATTCCTCCCCCAAATCCCTCCTTCTGTACACTGCTGCACTGGGGGACCTCAAACACACCGGCCTTTGAGGGACATTCGAATCCCGACTTTGACACTACCTAACACTCATGAGAGTTATACTCTCCTCAGCTGTAAACAGGACAGAAAAGGTTCTGCTCATGAGGTTTATATTCTAATGAAAGAAGCAGATGAGGCATAAATAAATAAATGAGGAAAGTCCTGGGTAGTAGTGAGGATATGAGGGTAATGTGGCATGGTTGCCAGAGTCTGGATGGCCACATTCGACTGATAAGTCAGGGAAGGCACCTCTGAGGAAGTGCCATTTAGGCTGGGACATGGATGACAAAAGGGGCTAGGGTTCTGAAGACGAGAGGGAAAAACATTCCAGGCAGACACAAACAGTGGAAAGACCCTAAGGTGTAGTGAAACTGGGCTCGTTGACATAACCAAGAGAGGGTCACCAGTTGGATCATCATGAGTGAAAGAGAAGAATGATGGGAAATGATGTTGGCGTCAGGGCCTCACGGAGCAAAGATGAGTTAAACTTAGTGAGAGACTAGTAAACGAGTGGCGTTACTTACAGGGTAAGTGTTACGGTAAAGACAGGCAAGGGCCACTTGCTATTGGAACACAGAGCGCCTACCCTGAACTAGGAAAAGAATATGTACTTGGAGCCCTTTGAAAGGATGAGAAGAGAAATGTCTAGAATAACAAATGATTAACTGTGGCCAGAGCCTAGAGTCTGAGGCAGGATTGTGATGAGACAGAAACCGAGGTACATAAGAAAGTGTCAAATCATAGTCACTGGAAATTGAACTCCCCAGAAGTTAATTTTTTAACTGAGTAGATGAAAACACAAAATAATACAGAGAAAAAGCATAGCACAGACATGAACACTGAAGAAAGGGGCCCTCAAGAACCTTGTGTTCTAGATAATGAGACCATCTACATTATGTCTACTTCCCCACTTCCGTCGAGGAAAAAAGTGTTAAGAAAGAAGACACGGGTACATGGCCAATCTCAGTCACAGGATTCAAGCCTTATTGTTGACTGTCATTGAATCAAAGTCAGTGAACGCCACTGACCACCCATGTTCCAGTGCCCTCCTGTAGTGTCTCTCCCTGAGGGAGGAATGTGTATCACTGCCCTGCTGAGCTCAGAGGTGGCCAAATGGCTTGCTGTAGCCAGTGAAATATGGACAGAAATCGTATGTGTCACTTTCACACACAAGCTCTCAAGAGCCAGCAAGTGGTTCGCCATGGTTTGGTTTGGTTTTGTTTTCCCTTCTGCCACAAAGACTGAGTGTTCCAGATGGAGGCTGCTCCATTAGATAACAGAGAAGGGAGCAACAACCGATCTGGAAAGGATGTGGTGTAGAACATATATCATTCTGTAAGTCACTGAGATTTGGGGATCATTTGTTACTGCAGCTTGAACTACGCTAGCCTGTCCTGACTAATATTCATGGACACATCCAGGGTAGAAGGGATGAGGAGGGAGGTGTCAAGGATACACTGTGTACCTGGAACCCTTTGTCAGGTGAGTCCCTGGTGTTTACCTCACTCAGGAGTTTCCCCCCACGATGTCACACCACAACTGTGGAAATGAAGCATATTGAATTTTACATTTTCACTCTCATCCTGCTCGTGACCAAACAATTCAGTAATAATGACTAACTACTCCAAAAAAAAAAAAAGCGTGACATGGGATGTAGGCAGTCTGTCTGTACTCCATTTCCACAGCTCACGGCTATAAATAATACCATTAGGAAAGCACACATTGCCTTAGATGGAAGGCACAAAGAAAAGTACTTTCTCTGATAGTTTAGCAACACATTCAGATTTCATGTCTCAAGGTAAAAATAGGCCTAACAAATGAATTAAATTTGGAAGCTGAGCTGAAGTGAAGAACGCTGGCATTGGGAAGCTTGCTGTGGGAGGAAAGAGAGACTTATAAGGTGCTGTCTCTCTCTGCTGATGAGCAGGATGGAAGGCTGGAAAAAAGGATTTTCCTGAGAAATGCAAATAATCACCAAGAGTCTGAAATTTAAAATATTATGCTTTTGAAATTGGTAACCGAAAGGAACTCTGAAAAATTGCACAAGCTTCAGCAAAGGATAAAATAAATCTCAACACAGGATTTTCTTTTGCATACTTTCTACATCAGGGGGGAAACAATCCAAAGAAAATAAATATCAAAGAATGTATAACATGTATAAACTTCCAACTCAATAACTCGTGTGTTTTCATTGTTAGGTTGTTTTCTTATTGAGTTTGACTAAATCTCACCCATTTCTATTATGTAATATTCGGTGCTATTTTTAGTAGCTATGGTACTGAGCAAAGGAAATATAAGGATATTCTATATGACTCAAAAGACAAAAAAATCCATCAACCCATTAACTATCTTAATGAGAACTAAAAGAAAAAAATGATCTTCTTATGTCAAAATATATCCTATTTATATCAAAGTTTATTATATATCAGTAAATTTTAAGCTCCTCAAGGATAAATCACTTCTTGTTTTATATCTCTCAAGGCCTCCCTAATATGGTGCCTATCACCCCAAAGATCTTTAATGCCCATTTTTTCATTGAAGAGAGTGATTTCTCCATCAGCCCTTCTTGTTCTAAGAGGCCTCCTATCAATAAAGTAAGCATTATGTTGGCAAAATGTTATGCTCCTTTTGTGCCAGGAAAATATCAGTAGACAATAACAACACATCCTAGTTCTATGTCTAAATGCATGGATCTGAAATGTGCCCTATACTGCACTACTGCCATCATCAACGAGAGAATAACTCAATTTAATCACTTCACTGAACAGCTGGAGAAGTGCCTGGATGTGCCAACAGTCCCGGGGCTATGGTAGTGTGCCCAGACCTCAGTTCCTTTAGCCCAGCCTGTAACACAGGTGAGGTCTTTCCAGGAGATCCAGATGGCTTGGGCACAAAGTTGAGATGACTCACAGCCATAATCACGAGAAAGCAGAAGGGATGTTGTGTTCATCATAGACACTGGCCTGGAACAACTTATTCCTGAATGTCTGGACAATGCTTGTGGTGAGCCCCTCCAAGTATAGAGGATCTAAGTGAACTGTCACCCCATGTAGTCAACAATGGTTGTGCAAGTCCCCAACCACAAGAACATGCAAGCACTTCCTGATCAGCTTGTGAATAGTTCTGTTCTTCAGCTTCAAGACCAGTAAGCATATTGGGAAAAAATGCATAGTTTTGATATCCTAGATTGAAATGATAGTGGAAAGGAATTTCACATTTTGTATTTATTAAATTAATGTTAGAGATGTTCAAGGAAACACCAGTTCCACCAATGCCTTTTCATAGTTGGTTGGCAAGTATCTTTCAGACTGAACTGATTGAGCAAACATTAATGATGCTTACTATGTGTCTAGTACGGGGCTGGGCACCAAGATAAAATGATGAGCAAGGTGTTAGAAGGAGTATATAGTACTAGTTGAATGTTGCATAAGTTTATCTTCCATTGATTCCACGATCAGAATACTACTGCTCCAACCCAAAAAAAAACTTCTCCATGAACTAACACAATGTTAAGGCTAAAAGACATTTTGAAATAAATGCACAACTCATAGCTAATGAATAAGATTGTTTAGGCATCTGTTGTAACATCATTGATAATAAGCCATTGCAAGGTCAAATTCTGTACAGACCAAGAACTAACATGGAAAAGCAAAAATCAATTGACTATAGAATATGGATATGAATCCATCTATTTATTAATAAATTCATTTATTCAACATGCTTTTTGAGCACTTACTAAGTCTACTCCATTCTGGATTTTGGAATATCATAGTGATTAAAAACTGATAAAGTCTTCTTATTTTCTGTTTTCATTTTAGTGGGAGAGACAGGATATAAACAGGAAAGCAAATGAAAAATATAATTTCATTAAGACTAAGTGCTATAAAGTACAATAAGTTAATAGAAACAAATTCATTGATGGAGTGGGAGGAAAAATAGGTGGTAAACATCTCACGCAGGCTAGATCGTGTCAGAAAGAGAAAACACACACGCTATGTGGTTACATTTAGTTTCCATTTTAATTAACAAAATACCAAGAATATTGCTGAAGTGAAGGGGCTGAAGAGAAAAGGAACAGATCTAACAGATCTCAATTCGATTTCCCAAGAATCTGTAAAATTCCCAAAGATACGTTGCAGCTGTCAGTGACACTGTCCACGTTTTTTGTTTTGTTAGTTTTGTTTGTAAATTCATGGCATAGTAAAGCTTCTGAGATACAAAGTCTGATAATGCTCCAAGACAACAGCCTTGCATACCATATTAGTCCATTGAGAGAATATTTTCCAGATCATGTTACTCTTTCCTCCAGCATATCAAGAACTAAGTAGGAAAGTTTCAGAGCATAGAGTTCTACCATCATGTGGAAGAGGTGTCCATCCTCCTGTGACAGCAAGGACATCACTATGGTAGACAGAAGATGTGTCATAAAGTAAAAGTAAGTCTACCTTTTCTTGGACACAAGATAGTTAAAAAAGAAGAGAAGAAAATTATTAAATAAACAAATGCCTTCAGATTTTCCCACCTTGGCTTCCACCATGTGAAGGAAGAAATATGCTAAATGAAGTGCACGTAAGGACAGCTATCCCCAGTTTAGAGTCTGAAAGAGAACACCTAGCAGAGAATCCACTCTGAGGCACAGCCATTCAAAGTAACCTTAGCAGTAATATGTGGGTAGGCTGAGAAGCCTTGAGATTTAGTATTCCTAAACTACCCACATTTCCCTGTTGCCTGATTTCAGTGTGAAATCCATGAGCCAACCATGGAGCCACAAGGGCAAAGCATCAATACTCCATAACTGAAATTAAGGAGAGATCCCAGAACATAAGGCCCAATAGAAGACATGCTAAAGACTCAGTGATTGAAGTCGAAACAGCCAGGGACCACAGTGATAGCATTGCCTGAGCAAAATAACAATCCATAGGTTTGTATCCTCTGAAAGCCAAGAGAGAACTCAGCAACCAAGAAACCAACAGCAGTGACCTTGGAGCTCAGGAGACACCACATTGAAAGACCCTCCAAGTCCTCGCCTTTGCAAGGCTCAAGCAAACTCACCTCTACACTCATACTGAGTGATCTAGACAGGGACAAGAGACAATGGGAACCATCAGAAACTCTGAATATTTTTATTCTCCAGAAGTTGAGTATAACCTAAAGTATTGTTTAAATCATCAGATTGAACTAACGTTTGTCTGTTTGTTTGGGTTTTTTTTTAATGAAAGATTTTTTTTAAAAATATATTTTTAGTTATCAATGTACCTTTATTTTATTTATTATATGTGGAGCTGAGAATCAAGCCCAGTGCCTCATGCATGCTAGGCAAGCACTCGACCACTGAGCCACAACTCTAGCCCTGGGGGTTTTTGGTTTGTTTGTTTTTTGTTTTTGTACTTGGGCCTGAACTCAGGGGTGCTTAATCACCGAGCCACATCCCCAGCCCTTTTTATTTTTATTTTGAGACAGGGTCTCACTAAGTTGTTTAGGGCCTAGGTAAGTTGCTGAGGCTGGCTTTGAACTTGCAATCCTGTCTCAGTCTCTGGAGTCACTGTGATTTTAGAGGCTCACCACCATGAGAGGCAGATTAAACTAATTTGAAGACATATTAAAAATATGTTTACGTTTTCCCACAAACCAGCAGGTAAGAGGTCCTAGAGGAGACAGGTTCTGAACTCTGCCACACAAGTCACAAGGTTTGCCCAACCTCCCATGCTTCCTGGCTGTAGGACTGATGTTCTAGGGTTGAAGAAAGAGCAGCTCTAAACTTAAGTCCAAAATATGTAGAACTGCAACTAGGAGGTTGAAGTAGGAGAATCACAAATTCAAGACCAGGATGGGCAACTTAGCAAGATCCTCTCTCAAAATAAAAAGTAAAAAAGGGCTGGGATGTAGCTCAGTGGTGGAGCACTTGCCTAAAGGTCCGGGGTCCTATCCCCAGTACCGCAAAAGAAAAAATTGTTTTAAATACAGAACTGGCATGACAATTTACAGGGTGGTAAACCATTCTACTTAAAATTTAAATGTTCCTTCTAAATAGACAATTCAGTAACTACTTTCTGAGGCCACATTGCTCCACAGGTGTTGACATTTTTTTTCCCAGAGATCAGAAAATCAGAGAGTTGCCAAAATAATGCATAGCATCAAAGAGAGAGTGCCTTCTAGTAACAATGGATTCAGAAGTGTTTATGAGAAAACGCATGGTAATAAAGCTCCCATAACAAGCATCTCTTTGCATAAATTTGGACCTCAAATTATTTTAGTTTTTTAGTTTTAAAAGATCACAAATGAGTTCAAGAAGTAAATAAGAAGTCTGTTCTCAAAGAGCAAACCTTGGAAATTTTTGGAGAAATTTAAATACCATGATGAAGGGGGTTAGCAATAACATTGTGATTATAGGAACTGTCCTGATTTTATTAAGTACAAATACTGAGATACAATTTTGTCTTTTTTTTAGCAAAATATGAAAATAAAATGAGGGATTTTCAGCCAGGCGCGGTGGCGCACGCCTGTAATTCCAGTGACTCGGGAGGCTGAGGCAGGAGGATCGCGAGTTCAAAGCCAGCCTCAGCAACTTAGCGAGGCCCTAAGCAACTCAGTGAGACCCTAAGCAACTCAGTGAGACCCTGTCTCTAAATAAAATGCAAAAAAAAACAGGGCGGGGATGTGGCTCAGTGGTGGAGTGCCCCTGGGTTCAATCCCCAGTACCAAAAAATAAAATAAAAAAAATAAAAATGAGGTATTTTCTTAAAGATTCTTCTTCTGAAGAAGAAAGGGGGGAAAAATCAAATTCATTGAAATCATTTAAAAGTATTTATTTCCACTTATATTTTTTTTCAAATTTGAATGAAATATAGCTCTAGCAAAATTGTCAAAAGTCATCTTACTGATAAAAATGCAGCTTAGAAGGTTGGGGTTGTGGTTCAGTGGTACAACGCTTGCCTAGCACACATGAGGCCCTGGATTCCATCCTCAGCACCACATAAAAATAAAATAAAGGTTTTGTGTAAAATAAAGAAAGAATACAATTTAGAAAGAAAAGAAAGCCATTGTCATTTTGCCCTTTCCTGTTTTTGCCTAATTAAAACACAAAAATTTTAAAAGTCTATCTCTATCTTCTATAACATCTTTTTATAACCAGCATTGATGTGATGTTATGTTGCATCTTCTTAAATAAAATCACATATCTGTCTTTTATTCCACAAATCCATCAGGGAGAACATGTAGTTTACTCATTTAAAACCAAGATTTTTTTGCCTTGCAAAGTTATCCAGTCAATTCATAAAAATGCCACTGAGAGCAGGGAAGCAGGATTTGCTGTGAAGTTACTCACTTGAAAGAGCTTCCAATTTAGGAAGCTGAATTTTTTAAATGACCTCTCCCAGCAAACTTTCCATACTCGTTAAACCTTATAACCTCCGGTAACCTTAAGACTTCCAGGTGAGGAGGTGAATGATCACTAGCACTTTCCCAAAAGAGCTCCAACTTACCTGTAATAACGTTTTAATATTGAGTTTAATCTTGCTCACAAATTACAAGCCTATAACGATTACCTCAGGAGGGACACCAGGAAACAAGGGTGTATTATGACCACATCGTCACCTCTTAATATTTCCAATTTACTCCTTTCACGTGGGGCCTTTGCATGAGGACTCATTCCTTCTTAAATTCCAGGAACACGGGAGCTAAGCAAAGCTTTGTTGTGTGGCAGACAGCTCCAGATCTGGCATTCATGGGACGGGAAATCAAATGTGGCCATCCATTAACGAGTCATTATGAACCCCTGCCTTTTCAACTGATGATGGGCCTCTCTCCATTCTTGGGTCTGGTCCACTCAGACTGCAGGCTGTTCACATTCAGTCAACACTTCCATTTTATAGTCCTGTGGAGCCAAAGATTACAAGACTTTTGAACTCCAGGCTGCCTTCTGTCTGGCTACACCCTCTGTTTCTGGAGCCCAAATCTTTTTTAACAACTCTACAAAAACAAGCAATTAGGGTAAGGTCTGTTAATCCTCTCCTCTCCAGCAAGAGGTCATTACACATTTAGACTCAACCAGTAGGGAAGTCAATGAACACTAACAAAGCTTGAAGCTTCTTAGAGAAAGATCCAAATGTGCTTCAAGGGAATGACCAAGGACTGAGACAGGTCCCTGAGAAACGTCCTACCGTTGTTTCACAGCAAGCTAGGTACAATGATAGCTAAACTTTTAAGAAAAAGAAGAAAAGATGAAAATGAAAAAATGAAAAGAAAAAGCCACTGAGACATTTTAAAGGGCTTAAAAGATACTGGAACTTTCCATGGTCTGATAACTTTGTCTTCCTCCATTTATCTACTTTCCCCACACATATTAACCCCTCCTCTTCCTCCTTCTCCTTTTTCTTCTTCTTTCTCTTCCTCTTCTTTTCACCCTGTTAAAGGACTTCAGTCTATTACCAGTGATGAAGTTTTGTCTATGAGGTTTATATTAAATTAACAACATGACAATCTTTGTAAATATTCCAAATAAAGTGATAAACAGAAAAGGAAGATTCATAGCATTCTTTATAAAATCTGACTATTAAAATTGCATTTTTCTCTCTAATCTAAATTACTCCTTAGATTAGCAACATGTTGTCCACAAAGGGTCCTCAAAGAGGAAAGGAATCCTTTTTTATACATGTCAACAAATATTTTGCTATAAAATGTCATTGGTCAACTCTGGAGTAACCTGGCACCTTTTTCAAACAAGTTTATAGTTTTTCTATTATGATTTTGCATGGCCAACTCTACACTTAGTAAAGCATAAGCATTATAAATTATAACAGGGCTACCACTATCACAAAGAGAACCCAGTTTACTAATGGGTTGTGTTTCAGAACTTCATTTGTTAAGTCCTTGGACTGCAGAATGCATTTTCCTAGTCCATGTTGGGTTCATCTGTCTAACAACTCTTCACTCACACTCTGTGAGCTTTTGCCTTTTTATCTTGACTCATTCAGCTCTCTTTCCTGGAATGCCTTTTACCCTTGCTCTCCCTCATATCTAAGGCCAATTCATGCTCTTTAGGACCAATTCATACACAAATTCACCAAGATTCCCAACCAGTGGAGTCAATCACTGGATCCACTGAACTGCTGTGGTAGTCCCTATGACTTTTCTGTAGTGGACATTTTGATTATTTCCCCCCAGCATTGTTCTATCCACTGTAGCCTGTGGTAATAGCTAATTTCAGTGAGACTGAGCCCACCCTCATTTCCTGGAGCAGGCTCCGTGCCAGTAAGGATAATCCTTTCTCTTCTGACTGAGTCACTGGTCCAGGTAATCCAGATCTGATCAATATTCATTTGGCACTTTTCTGACCACACATACTTTCCTGGTCTGGGAGATCCAAACAGTCCAAATCTTAGGACTCTCAATCAGTGGTCATGGGAGAGGACACTCTCTTTCTGCATATGGAAAATAGAGATTATATGGCTCATGATGCCATGGGCATACTTTTTGTTCCCACGAAGGAAGCCAGCTTGAGGATTAAGTTGACACAGAGAAGAGCATAACTGAAGAAATAGACAGCGTGTCAGTAGAGCAAGCTCCCTAAGCCTGATCTACCTTTGGACTTTTCAATTACATAAGCCAATCATTTCCTCATCATTAGAGCCACTATGAGTGGAGTTTTGTTACCTCCAGTGAAAGCATCCTACTGATATGGTGTTTTAGTCAGCTTTTTCACTGTTGTGACTAAAAAATCTGATCAGAACAATTTTAAGGGAAGAAAAGTTTATTTGAGGGCTCACGGTTTCAGAGGTCTTAATCCACAGGAGGCCAGCTCCATTCCTCAGGGCTCGAGGTGAGGCAAAAATCATGGCAGAAGAGTGTGGCAGAGGGAAGCAGCTCACATGGTGATCAGGAAGCAGAGAGACTCCACTCATCCGATACAAATATATACCCCATAGCCAAATGAACCACTCCCTCCAGCCATACCCCACCTGCCTTCAGTAACCACTCAGTTATTCCCATCAGGAATTAATTCACTGATAATGTTAAGGCTATGACCCAATCCATTCTCCTCCAAATCTTGCATTGTCTCACACGTGAGCTTTTGGGGGACACCACATCTAAACCGTAACATATGGTCCTTACCCTTTTCTATTTTATATACTACTTTTGCGTGCCAGTTTTATATTTCCCATTGTATCAATTAAACTTTGGAGATCAATGCCATATCTAACATATTGTATATGCCCAGGTTGCCTAGAATATACATACCTATACATAACATATAACTGCATAATACATAATATAGACCATTGCTATAGGAAGTAAGGGACATTGTGACTATCAGAGTCATCACCACCATCATTAGTGTTAATAACAGTAATTTTATGCTATTCATACTTGGAAAGCTTTGTTTCTGTTAAAATCTCAAGCATAATTAGCACTATTTTTCCAAGGGGTACTCAACTCTGAGTAGTCTTCTAATGCTGCTCTGTTTCTACATAGGTTAGTTCTTATTGCAAAACAAAACACTCCAAAACTGAATGGATTTAGCTTTTCATGACCCAGGAGCCTTCTGACCTACCAGGTCCAGCAATGCCCACAGCTCTTCTTATCTTTATGTCCCATAAGCCTGGCCATCCTGTGTCCCAGGACCTACTCGACCTCAAACCACACAAGCTGCGCTCACCTAGGTCCTGGTCTGGGTTGACTTTGACTCTAACAGCACAACCAGAGCTGCTTTGTCTGATGGATTTGGAATCAATAGCAAAGAACTTGGAAAACCTGGACAGAATGAGCAGTTCCCTTTAGGTCTCTATCTACAGTCAATGGCATATCAGCAGAGTGTTTCTCGGTGAATTGCTATGCACCATATCTGCTGAAAGTGAATGGAATTATTTTTTCATAAGACATTGATGTGATTAGACCTGATAGTATTATCTACGTACTAACTCTTTGTAAGTAAGAGTATGAAGGGATTTCCCTGCTCCTGCTTGAAGAAAATTCTCAAGAGGAATGTGTAAAAATATTCACCAGGTTGCATCTTTATTTTTAATTCTCTAAATCATGAGCTCCATGCTGGGCGTGGTAGCGCACACCTGTAATCCCAGCACTTGGGAGGCTGAGGCAGGAGGATCGCGAGTTCAAAGCCAGCCTCAGCAACTTAGCGAGGCCCTAAGCAACTCAGTGAGACCCTGGCTCTAAATAAAATACAAAATAAGGCTGGGGATGTGGCTCGGTGGTGGAGTGACCCTGGGTTCAATCCCCAGTACCAAAAAAAAAAAAAAATCATGAGCTCTGTTAATTTAGCTTACAAACTTGACTTTAATCCATTTAGGTAAATGATACAGGTGCCACTTGAATTTTGAAGGTATTTTTAACTTTTGATCCTCTTGCCATGAGAGAGAGATGAAAGTTTCCTTAGAGCTACTTGACAATCTGTGGCACCAGCACAATATCTTGACTTTCCTTTCATTGATTAAGTTTCTTTGCTAGCAAGGTCTTCCTGCTTTCCAAGTTTTATGACCTATGAACAACCACTGTTTATGAGATATAACAATAATACCATTTTGTGAAGCAAAATTTATGAAACTATCTTAGATTGCTAGCTAGTTATTCAAACTCCTTTAGCACGCAAAAATATTTTTTTAAATATCTGTTGTATGTCAGACTTGATTGAGAGCAATAAATGTAATATTTAAAACAAGCAAGCAAAAATGAATATTTAGTACCAATGATTTCCCTCAGTTCTTTTGATCTGTGTCAACTTCATGCAAACTGCAGGTCTAAGGTAGCCTCACTCACACATCTAAGGCCTTAGCCAGAATAGCTGAGATCTCTAATCTCTCTTTCCACAAGTGTGTCAGTCAGCTTTCAATCACTGTGACAATAAACCTGAGAAAATCAACATAAGGAAGAAAAGGTTTATTTTGGCTCACAGTTTCAGAGGTTTCAGTCTATGGTGGTTTAGCCCCATCACTACGGGCCTGTAGTGAAGTACAAAATCATGTTGCAGGGCAAGGGACAAAGAAGAGTTGTCCACTTGGGATAACTGGGAGGCAAAGGGGAAGCACAAGGAAGGAGCCCATAGATCTAATCCACTGATGAGATCAGAGCCCTCATGATCCAGTCACATCCCAAAAACCCCACCTCCAGACTTTGCTGCACTGGGGACCAAGCCTTCAACCATGAACCTTAGGGGAACACTTCAAATCCAAACCTTATCAACGCAGTTTCTCATTCCCCAAAAAGCCAGTTGAGGATTTATCAAAAGGTGGTCCCTCGTTCACTGCTGCAAGAGAGCAAGCCCAATGTGCAAGGACTTTTCGTGTATCTTCTGTGTCATATTTGCAAATGTTCCCTGGGGCAAAATAAGTCACATGGTTAAATGTAGATACAAGGAGTAGAGAAATGAGAAATCATCTCTTCGGTCTGATGGACAAGTGACAAAGTCACGTTGCAAAAGGCTGATTGTTCGGAGATGAAAGGCGTGGTTGCACCATCTTTGCAAGCCAATTACTACATCCCTGCACTGGCATGGTAAAAACTGAGGTGCCAGCTGGGTGCAACATGAATTGCTCACTCGCATGACTGTGAACAAAGTAAAGGTCACCAAATTTGTGGAGCATTTGTTCTACTGCCAAAATTAACTGAAACAACCTCTGACCTCATACAGTAGGTAAAACTAAAAAAATTTTTCAGTTTCTTTTTTCAAACTCATCTTTTTTCATCTTTTCTTTTCTTAAGCTGGAGTATGTTAAAGTAAATTAGAGACATGGTGTGACTTCTCCCCACCATTTCTGTTAGGTATGATGGAGAACAAAGGGTGCTTCCACAAGCATAAATTTGTTACTTAAAAATTGGAGCATGTCTCTCCTGCCAATCGACACCCTTCCATTAATTTTGCAGGGGAAACCACCCTGTGCCTTCATTGTTAATATGACAAGAGTGAGGCCAAAGCATTTCCTTATGAAAGCTCTCAGAATTCACAGAACAGGTTGCAGAGCAAAGAAAACACAGGGAAACAGGGGAGGCTGGCAACTCTAGGCCAAGTTTGAATTTTAAAAGGAAACATTTCTACTTCACCCATCGCCATTATTCAACCTGCATTTCCAAACTAGTCCTTCACCAGATTATAGCAGAGTGAGTGCCAATCCAGAATACAGCACATCTGGATTCGAATTTTTCCATTAACTGGCTGTTTGACCTCAAACAAATCATCTGACTCCTCTTGGTCTGTGCTTTCACAACTAATTAGTTGGAAAGGTCACATTACGTGGACCTCCCTAAATGCTGGTCTTCTGCAAATTAAATGACAAAACTATCCTAACCTCATGCCAAGTACTGTTGAAGAGCCGGTGAGTATAGCATTGTGGTCAAAACATGAGCTTTATTATCAACAGAACCATTTTCAGGTCCAACTCCATAACTGACTATAAAATTTGGGGCAGGTGTCCTAAATTCCCAACTTTGTGGTTTCCTCATCCATAAAATGAGAATAAGAATCATATTTGAATGTATTAATTGCATGATGTGTCCATCATATACTTGCACATTAGGAGGTATTCAGGAAATGTCTTACTGTCAACATGTTTGTCAAATCCCCACGTTTGTCAGGTCACAGGTACAATAAAGGAATCCCAATGTTGCTTTCCTCTCAATTGCTTAGACTCCAACTCTGCTT
>JAJEJO010004463.1:278775-304145 GCA_020662805.1 Glaucomys volans
CTTTCCTCTCAATTGCTTAGACTCCAACTCTGCTTGCATAGTTTTTAAAAAAAAATTTGGATGTTGATAGACCCTTATTTATTCTTTTATTTATATGTGGTGCTGAGGATTGAACCCAGTGCCTCACACGTGCTAGACAAGCGCTCTATCAGTGAGCCACAACCCGTCCCTCAGTTTGTGTATTTTGGAAACAATGCAGAACCCAAATGTCCTAACTCAACAGAACTTTCTTGATTCACACCTCACCCTTCCCAAGCTGCTTCCCTCCTTTTTAATTTCCCCCCCCCCCTAATTCCAAACCTCAGGAAGAAATAAATGCTCAGGATCTGGACTTAAAGCAAAGTAAGAAGAAAATAAGCTGTATGGACTAATGTCGACCTTCTTCCCCCAGATACAAAGGAACTCTTGCCCCAGCTCCCAAAGTAAAGAATGTCTTGCAAACTTCTGAAACAGGATACTCGGTTTAACCAGTAATTCTGGTCTTTCTACCTTTTTCCCTTGTGTACAATGTATCAAAGGAACACATGATTGCTAACACATCAAGATATTTTTACTCTTCACCTAAACATAACTATATCCATTCGTAAAATGAGGAGTAATTAAGAGTATGTGTGTGTGTGTGTGTGTGTGTGTGTATGTGTATACTGCTCTGTCTTTTAAGGGTTTCCAATGTAATTACTTAGGATAATAACAACAGTAACAATGCAAGAGGGAAGGGGGAATTTCATCACCCTCTGCCACTTTCTAAACCTTACTACGGAAGAAAGAATTCATGTGGAGTAGAACCAGGGTAGGAGAATGAATGGAGGCCCATATATCAAATGAATTAATGAGTAAAACATAAAAAGAAGTGAACAATTGGGAGAAAAAGGTACATGTGATCCTCCTACTTTAACAACTATACCTTCTTAGCTACAAGGTGTTGCCTTAAATCTGGAATGTCCCCCACATGGTCATATATTAAGGACTTGGTCCAAAATGCAGCAAGGTCTAAAGGTGGGACTTTTGAGACTCATGAGTGCTCTGACTTCATCAGTGGATTAATCCACTTGATGGATTAATAATTCAAATGGACTACTGGGAGGAGGTGGAAACTATAGGCAGGTAGGGCATGCGTGGTAGGAATAAGTCACTAAGGGCATGCCCTTGGGGACTGTGTCCTGGACACTCACACACACATTCTCTCTCTGTTTCTCGTTCTCTCTCAGCTTCCTGGCTGCTATGAGTTGAGTGTCTTTCCTCTGCTGTGCTATTCCACCATGATGTTTCTGCCTTAGAGCCGGTTGACCATGGACTGAAACCTCTGAAATCACAAGCCAAAAAAATCTTTCATCCTTTAAGTTAGTCTTGCTCGGATATTTTGATCACAGTGACAAAAGGGTGAAAACACACAGGAAAGCCAGGTTCAAATTCAGTCTTCGTGGACTCACAGTGTTCTGCCCTGAGCATAGTGACTCAGGGATCTGCCCCTGCCCACCCCCTCCATCTACCCCGTGCCACAGGCAGCACTCTGAATAGGCCCGCCCCATAGCCATGCAGTTCAACTCTGCCTAACAGTTGGCCTTTGGCAATCCCACAGACCCACAAGTGTGCAATAGTCTTGTGACACGGGGAAGAGGAAAATCCCTACATGGGATTGGAATCGAGCCTTGGGAGGTCGAGGTCCATGGGTATCAAGAATATGGTCTCGAAAGAGCACAGACTACAGATGGCCCCTTTGGTCTTTCAGACACCTTTTCTACTTAGCCCCAGGGAAGTCAGAAAAGGAGACTCTCAAGTGTGGGGCCCAAGGTGGGGGCATCTCTTGCCTTGGTCCTAGGACAACACTGAACAGATCTCAGCCTTCTCCTCTAAATCATCTCAGGCCTTGACTTGAGATGCCATCTGGTTCTTCTCACACAGACCCATGGACTCTTCGGAAGTCCCCTGTGCTCTAACTACTTTTGGGCAACGCCTCCACACCCACCACCTTAGCCATAAGTCACAAACAAATGTCAGGCAGCCAGCTTCTCTCCAATGTCTCATTCCTGACATTATTCTTCAGCGTGAAAATGAAACCCGAGTTTCTCATTTTCTCCAAATTCAGAAAGCTTGTCTTTTCTTGACATTTCATCCTGCCCCAAGGTGATCCTACTCTTTCATCCTCCCCCAAGGGGAAGTGGGGAGGATAGATATGTATCATACTCAGCGAGCATCTTAAAGTCAGTACTCCTCCCTCACTTCCCTGAAGAAATCAGAGGACTAGTGCCCTGTTCCTCTTTTTAACTCAAACCCAACTGCCTCCTCATTCCTGGGTCCTATTGTTTCCTAATTTTATTAATATTCTTTCTTGAGGTTAGGCCAGCCAGTAGCCCTAAGACTGAAATCAACTCCAGCTGAACCACCAATGTCACCACGGTGACCCCCCTTTTCTGAGCCCAGTGGTGTTTTTCAGTCGTTGGTGCAAATGCTATTGCAGAACCCTCAACGTGGCTGCCCTGACCATCCGCCATATTCTCCTCATCTATTCCCCACATGCTTTTTCCCTTTCACTCATGGGAAATTGTGTCTCCTTCATCCACTTTTCTCATACTTCTCTGAGAAGAACCCTTCTCAGGGAGTCTGATATAACCCTTTCTGTTCTAATCTAAGCAAGTACCACTTTCTCAACCAGAATTTCTTAAGGGTTCTCTTCCTTATAAGCTGTATGAACCATCATCAGGCTGAGGTGTATGGACTTGCCTTGGCAATAGGTTTATTTCTTTCACCCAAACAGCCCTCCTACACGAAGACCTGGCTAGTCCTAGAAAGAGTAGGGTGAACAACAGGGCCAGCTTCATGGGCATGCGACCTGTGCGTCAAGAGCACATGCATGTGGGTTAAAGTTAATTCTGTCCTTCAGTTTGGGGTTTTGAAGTCCAGTGGGACAATGGAGCACATACATGAGCAGAGATCCATGCAAATGCATGCCTACCCTTCCTCACCACCCCATTCACACACAGCATCTGCAATGCTCCATGAGCATAGAATTTGAGAATCCATAATGTTTGGGAATTTGGCAAGACAGAAAGCTAATACAAAGCAAGCATGTCACCTCAGTGATTGGGTGGGGGTGCTGTCCACACTTAGGGACCACACTTTCCATTCCAACCAGAACTTGTTTCAAATGCAAAAAGAAGACAAGGACATTCTAGCTGTTCTTCTCTCACACCCTCCACTGCTCTTCATAGGTCCCTGTGACAGCCAGTTACTTACTCTTAAAATAATGACCTAGGGAAAAAAAATAGAAAGATAGGGAAACCAACAACCTCCTTTTCTTTTTAATCCTTCCTTATTCATCAGCAAGCAAAAGGTAGGGTGTTGGTAGAATGTTGCATATCAGAAAGGAAAAACAACTGAGCTCATTTTGTACAGCATTTGCACTGTCCTGGTTAAAAAAACACAATAAATAAGTACTAATGAACTTTGAAACAGGAAATACATCGCTTTGGTGATTTTGCATGCCAGAAAATGCTCATGCTTATGTTTGCACTGAAAACTGGCATTGCACAGTATAAAGATGAACCATCAAATTAATGCTAATAGGGCTGGGGATATAGCTCAGTTGGTAGACTGCTTGCCTGGAAAGCACAAGGCCATGGGTTCAATCCCCAGCACTACTAGCATTAATTTGATGGTTCATCTTTATACTGTGCAATGCCAGTTTTCAGTGCAAACATTTTTTTCTTACTTAGAATTAATGAAATAGCAAATTTAAAACATCAAAGCAAATTTTAAACAACAAGTTGAAGGTGAGACTGCAGAAGAAAGGAAAAAGCATTATCTTTGAGTACCTCTAACTGTACCCTTTCCCCTGCTATTCGAACAAGAGGCATCACATTCTTTTTGAACCAGGACATGCAACTTATGTCACCACCACCCTTGGTGAGCCATGAAAAGAGACTGAGTGGGATAGAGGCTGGGATGGAAGAGGTCAGAACTGGGCCATAGCCCAGCAGGATGCAGACATTTGTCTAAAGGCCCATTTTGACACCAACATCCTACATCCCTCACTCAAACCCCTTCAGGGGTGTCCTATGTCACTCCAAATTAAAGTCAAAATTCTCACTATAGCTCTGTCCCTCCAACACCTCCCCCTCCCACCTATCTGACCTCTTCCCTCACATCTTTTCTACATTTCTTCTAACCTGCCAAACATTCTCCACCCCCACCCCCACCCCACCCTGGGGCCTTTGCGCATACCAACACCCTTCCTTAGAACTGTTTTGTGCCCAAAATATCTGGAGCACCCACTTCTTTGAATCCTCAGGTATCTCACCAAAGGTCACTGCCTCCCTTGATCTCCTCATGTAAAACTAACAACACTACACTCACCTTGCTTTATTTTCTTCCTTAGCATTGTTCATCACCAGACCTATCACACATAACATGTATTTCCTTGTTCTTGGTCTCCTCCCCTGGAATGTAAGCACCATGAAGGTAGAGACTTTCTCTGTTTTATTCACTGCTATACACTCAAACTAGTACAAATATTTGTTAAATAAATGAAGCTAATATACTTCCTAAAGCATGAAGTCATTTAGATTGAGATAAGGAAAGCTTATTTAATGTGGAGGCATAAATCTGGATGAGCTTTCATATCACAAAATTATCTCTCCCTTGGATTCACAAGTGGTGCCTGATGTCCAAAGTCAGGAAGTATTCTGTTTAAGGAAATCCACCCAAATAGGGCGCCAAGGAGCCTGGGGCCAGGAGAGGGGAAGTGGAATCTGCCTTTAATGAGCCATGCAGTCACAAGCAATGAGGAGAACCTACTAAAGTCTCTGGTTCTTCAGCTATAAAATGAACATGTTTTAAAAGTGCCTGCCCTCTTTATCTCACAGGTTTCTCTGTGTAATAAATGAGATCATAAACATAAACATCTTTTTGCAAAGCTGAAATTTTAAAGAACAGCTAGGAAATGGTCTTTGTCCTGCTAATTAAGGAAACAATGGGATCAAGAGGGGGGGTCTGGTTGGAGGGGACAGAGGACTGTT
Organism: Glaucomys volans; assembly: GCA_020662805.1. Lineage (NCBI taxonomy): Eukaryota > Metazoa > Chordata > Mammalia > Rodentia > Sciuridae > Glaucomys > Glaucomys volans. The sequence goes on from JAJEJO010004463.1 coordinate 283,791, forward strand.
GGACCAGTTAGCTAAGGCTGGTATTTAGAGAGAAAGGAATGAAAGAAGCAATGCAGAGCAGCAGATGCGGGTCCTTGTTGATTTCTTGCCGGGTGACCCCCATACATCTCCCATTTGACATGAATGTCACTGAGCCCAATTAGAATTAGCCTTTCACATAACATTCAAATTCCTGAACTTCCGAGGACAACCATATAAGGGAGGAACAGACAGGGCAGATAAGAGGAGAGGAATGAAAAGGCAAAAGGTCACAGAAAAAATGGAGGTTCTTATATTCCCTCACACAAAGGACGAGATGTTTCGACAAATCCTGTAACTTTGGAAAAGAATTAACTAAAGAATATTTGTTCAAGTGGCAGGCCATCCTCTTTCCCAGCCTTTCTATGTGTGATGGGACTTTCATCATCATCATCATCATTATCATTATTTTACTTCCAGACTGTACTTTTATGTGTCTTGGTTTTTGTTCTGTCCTCTATTGATTTAATTTTTTATTTCCTTTTGTTACACTGTCCATGCAGACTAATATATACCGAGCACAAAAGCCACTTTGTGCCCCCGATTTAGCCTACCTTGACATAGATCAGATCTCTGCAAGTCAGCCCTCTCGCCTCCGCAAGAATATATTTTTAAAATTCATTTTCATGCTAACAATGCCCCTGCAAAGATGGTAAGGCATAGAAAATCACATTGTGCGTGATTTCGAGCCAGGGAACAGAAAGGCTTCTTAAGGCACCCTGAGATGCTTTAAATGAACCGCTCTGGTATTTTCAGACCTCCAGATTACTTAAGCAGAACATTTTAAAAACAAAAATAAAAATGGTTTGACGTGTACCAACGAAGGGAGGTAGAAAAGACTGTCAAAAGTGGGCAGCCTGACAGTGCTCCTGACAAGGGAACCCCTGCACTCTATTTTTAAACCAATCTGTGTAATTTGGGAGAGAAGTCACCCTGTCTCCTGATAAAGCCTTCGGGGGCGGCTGGAGGATAAGTTTGCAGTACTGGAAATGGCAGTGACACCCACGCTCAGCAGGCTGAGCTGCAAGATTCTGTCTTTTCACAGAATAATAGGAATGAAAAGAAAAAGTGTACCTTTTCTGAGAAGAGGCACAGAAAAACAGAAGTGGTCTCCAAAAGAACAAACACAGAAGCCCTCAGAGGTTCTGAAAATGATGTAAAAACGACCTTATTGGTTTTGGTAACAAGCAAAAGATATGTGTGACATACAGCTTGATGGTATGTGGAAAAATTGGTAGTGGGCATAAACATAGTTGTTCCACATCATTCCATTGAGAGGGAAAGAGCAAGTGGGATAGAGTTTGAACAGTGCCTCCCGTAACTACCCCTCAGGGGAATGGTGAAAGATGGAGTTTCATCTCCACAGGGAGGAGACAACATGATTTTGCATAAGCATCATGGAGTCCCACTTTCCAACTTTCTAGTTGCCTTTGTCCTCTGAGTCCTCTAAATATTCAGAGCCTTAGTTTCCCTTGTATATAAAATGCAGTCTCTGGCCAGGCACAGTGGCACACACCTGCAATACCCGCAACTCGGGAGGCTGAGGCAGGAGGACTGCAAGTTCAAAGCCAGCCTCAGCAACTCAGTGGGGCCCTAAGCAACTTAGACCCTGTAACAAAATAAAAAATAATAATAAAAATTTTTTAAAAAGGAGCTGGGCGCGGTGGCGCACACCTGTAATCCCAGCGACTTGGGAGGCTGAGGCAGGAGGATCTAGAGTTCAAAGCCAGCCTCAGCAACTTAGTGAGGCCCTGTCTCTAAATAAAATACAAAATAGGGCTGGGGATGTGGCTCAGTGGTTAAGAACCCCTGGGTTCAATGCCCAGTATCAAAAATAAAGTAAGTTAAAAATAAATAAATAATGTATAAAATTGAGTTGATGACAATGTACCTTGAAGGCCTGCTGTTAAGATTAAATAACATCACAGAGTAAACAGCATTTACTAAATCCACAACAGAGGGCATGCCCTGGGCACCTGCTAGGCCTCCAGTTAGTTGAAAGTGTACTTAGTATTAGGAACTAAATGGGCATTGCATTTATTCTTCTTGACAATCAAAAATGGCCCAGTTGCCTCCTCCCTAGACTAACTCATAATCCTGGCTTAAAATTTGACTAAGACCAGTCAGAATCTTCGCCCCAACACCCACCACAAATATACGCACATACACATGTACACACACACAGACACAGGCTCTGTCCCCAGGCCACAGCCAAGAGCACATACTGTTCCAGTGCCAAGCCCTGGGTGACCGACCCTGACACGGGCCCCTAAGGGCAATTGTTTGACTGAATGGAGCCTCTTATTAAATATTAATTTCTGTCAAACCAGATTACATATGAACACAGCCTCATTGTGATCACTACTGTGATTTCTGGAAACAAACATAAGCCCTACTGTTGCCAAAAGCAAGGGGCAGTTTAGGACAGTTCTGAGTCCTAAGCTCTGAACACAGTCCCAGGTTTGAGACTCACAAAGGCACTTGTCCCCTGGGGATGGAGTTCTGCCCACCCTCCACCTCCTGCTCCTGCCTGCCCCACACACTCTCCACAGCATGTTCTTAGAGATCAGAAGCGTGCTCCTCAGAGCAGACATATCTGGCACCAGAGAGCTCTGTCATTTCAGACAGGGCATGCTTGCCCTTTGAGAGCCTAAGGTTCCCCCTCTGTAAAGACAGAATAATAACACCACTGCCTAATTTACAGGGCTGATGTGGGGGAGTGAATGAGATAATATATGCAATAGCTTTTGAATTAAAGCAAGTGCTTAATAAATATCCATCCTATGCCCCACCACCTCCCAGTCTAGGCATCTCTATAGAAATATTGTTCTTGGCAACATTTCTCCTAAATTTAGGGTACTAAACCTAAATATGCCAGTATGGAGCAGGGGGTTCATTTTCTTAAAGGCAGTAGGTTAAAGAAAACAAACTTTGTGGGATGCAACTAAAGCAGTAACTAAAGGGAAAATCAGTTTTGAACACACGTGTGTGTGTGTGTGTGTGTGTGTGTGTGTAAGTGAGTGGTGGGTGGGGAGTGGAGAAAAGAAAGACTAAAGTGAAGAATCCAAGATTCCTTCATTAGAAGATAGAAAGAGCCAGGCACAGTGGCACATGCCTGTAATCCCAACAACTCAGGAGGCGGCAGGAGGATTGTATATTCATAAGTTTGAGACCAAGCTCCACAACTTAGTGAGATCTTTCTCAAAATAAAAAATAAAAAGGAAAGAGGATGTACATCAGTGCTAAAGCACTCTTGGGTTCAATCCCCAGTACTGGAAAAAGGAAAAGAAAAAGTAAAAAAAGAAATAGATTCAAACAGTTTGAAAAAAAGGAGACATTACTGTTATCTGGACTGAGATGTAACTCAGTGGTAGACAGCTTTCCTAGCATGAGTTCCTCACCAGGCCCTAAATTCAATCCCCAGCACCACAAAAAAATTAAATTAAATAGGAGCTAGAAAAAGAAAAGTAAATCCAAAATAAATTGAAGAAGGAAACATTCCAACAAAAGCAGAAATCAAAGAAATGGTAACAAACTAAAAATTAACATAATAAAAGGCTTGAATAAAGATTCTCAAGGTGCCCTTCTTTCCAAAAAGTTCTGTAATTCTATGCACATTAAGGATATCAAATTCCTAAAGACTTTCTTCTTATCTCTGAGTGACTCATATTTAGCAAACATTCATTTATTTGCATGTATCACCTAAGCAAAATCTTACACAAGACATATCATTTACACCCTTAAAGCACAGGCAAGTATACATTTCCTATCTAATGAAATGCAGTGACCTAGACCCTTTTCAAAATTCACTTTACAAATAAATTCAATGAGTCTGCAAAATTCATGACACTGCACTTTATATATGTAGTTCATAAATATGCACAATTTTGCTATTTGTTCATGCATTCTACCAATATTTATTGAACATATGTTATGTACCAGGCACCCTTCTAGGTTACAGGTTAACAACAGTAATACTTATAAGGAAGGTATTATCATTTCTGTTTTATAGTTGAAGAAATTGAGGTTCTGAGAAGTTAAGCAACTAGTTCAGCATCAGAGAGTAAAGAGTTGAGCACAGATTTTCAACCCATGCCAAAGCCTAGTTATTAACCACCATGCTACATGAGAAGACTATGCCACAAAGATGAGGGGACACAGTTGAACTAACATTTAAAATAGTATATGAGGTATATACAGTAGCAATGAAGACAATCTGTCATAAGACCATGTTAAAATCAACTCCTAAACCTGCTTAGAGAATTCAGAAGCTTCCCAGGAGACATGGCATTTGAGCTAAGACTTGAAGGAAACCGAGACATTTGCTAAGAAGGCTTGAAAACACGTCCTTGCACTTAAGCTGCAAAATGACCCTGGCAAGGTTACCATTATGGCTTTTTCATAGAAGAGAGGACTGGGGTCAAGAGAGATGAGAGGACTTGCCCAGGAGAGCTGACAGTTACGATGGGGACACTCTAGGATCTGTGCTGAGCTCTTCTTGGCCTTTGATTACTTGACAAACTTGAGGCTTGGAAAACTCCTCCCCAACACTATTGCCACTGGATCTTGCCTAGGTTTTGCATTAGTTCATGCATTAACGGTGAAGCTGGGGTGCACACCCACTGCAAGCCCAAGTAGGTTCCATAAAAGTTTTCTCATTGACCACTGCAAAGTTTGGGTTCTTTGAGGACAGTGGCTTTAGGAAAGAAACAGAAAATTCATTTGTTTGGGCAAGTGTGGAAGACTTCTCTGTTCCAACCAAAGTAAATATAGGGATACTTAAAATAATAAAATCCTAAAAGTCCTGATTATCTCTTCAAATTAAAGAATGGACTCCAAAAAAGTAAAATTCTCTTTCCCTTAAACTCATTTTCCCCTAGCCCACCGCCCCAAGGGATTTACTCACTCTCCTTAAACTAAGTGAATGACTGACCTCACCCTAGTTTCCCTTGGAAGGCATGATTTTGAGGCTGCCTGAGCTTCCTCTGTCCTTCTATGACCTGCTGATGACCTGTGAGTTCCACCCACTTTGGTCAGGGCCTCTCCAAGCCTCAAATCTACACATCAGTGGGATTCTTTATGGCTCCTTCAAACCTTATTCATTTAGTGATCCCACCCACTTCCTTTCTTGTTTCTCTGGCCTAATGAGCTATAGCCCACTTCTCTTCCCCATGCAGGCATGCTCCTGGGGGGTCAATGGTGATTTATTTATTTACAGTTGTTATGTTTTGTTTGGTTCACTTTTATTTGTTTTTGTATTTTCTCATGGTGAACTAAGGAGCCAGATTGTATTTTCTTTCCATAACTTATGGCTCAGTGTCATTGAGGCATCATTCTGAATCCTTTGACTTCTCTTCCTTGATTAGCCTTTGTTTTTAGTGTAATTATAGGCCTGGCCACAACAGATGATTCTTAGGCTGAAAAATTCATTTTGATAAGTCAGAATCAATGCAAGAATCATACTACTGCATTAGCATTGCTAAGACTCAACACCCACAAACAAAGTAAAAAAAAAGTTTTTGGTTTTTTGTATTTATTTATTTATTTATTTTAGAAAGAAGAGCAACAAAAGAAAAGAATGTTTGTCAGCTGGTTCAACTACACATCTTTTCTATCTGCCCTTGGAAGAGTAAAAGAAAAACCTTTGGTAAGATTAACCACCAGAAGAAAAAACCACAATTCTCAAAGGCAACCTTGAAAATGCAAAGGGTATTTGGCAGAAAGGAAGTGAACTGCACAGAGAAAATTGTGGTTGTGCAAAGAATTCTACAGATTTAATAAACTACAAGGAACATACTTAACGAATTTTGTGATGATTAGAGAAACAGGATTTAACTCCATGTCTTCCATTCCTCAAAGAGCACGCCATGCCAGGCTGCACGTTAGTGGCCGTCAACCAGGAAATATTTAGTAAACAGAATTTGTACTCCATTTATTCTAGGTTTACTTTAAGAAGCCACTTATCTCTTTTAGAAGGACTTCCCTTGCCAATCACCTTTTGGAAAATGTCTGCAAGAGACACTCCCTGAGGACGTGCGGAATCCTAGGTCAACAGCATGTGCTACAGAAAGAAACAATTAGCTATCTACAGCTCTGGATCTTCCCTTTTCCTTCCAAAGACAATCACTCTTTTCAGAACAACTGAAGCACATACGCAGGTATGCATGCATGGACGTGGATCTACAAACACATACAGAAATGGTCCCTTTCCTACATTCTTTGAAACGTGACTGACCGTAGATTCTTTTCCACTGATGATTTAGGCCTAGAACACCCAAAATAAATAATAATTTTGAAAGTAGAAAGACCTTCAAAATTTATATTGTTCAACATTGTCATTTTGCAAAAATGATGGAGCTAAGGCCTGGTATAAATTTATTCCGAAGAATGTTTATGCCCCCCGGAATTTGAGACAAGATTAGTAACTCCTTCTGTGATTTCTTATAGTGGAAATACCAAAGGCTCTAAAGTCAGACTAGCCTGGGTTCAAAAGAATCTACGAGTGGAAAAGAATCTACGGTCAGTCACATTTCAAAGAATGTAGGAAAGGGACCATTTCTGTATGTGTTTGTAGACCCACGTCCATGCAAGCATACCTCAGCTTCACTATTTACCATTTTGGCAATGCTAGGCGAATTTATCTCTCTCAGCCTCAATCTTGCCATCTATCAAAAGGGACATAATCTTTAGATTATGTAGAGGGAAACGAGAGGGGGAGGGGTGGGGGCATGAAAAATGGTGGAATGAGACAGACATCATTACCCTATGTACTTGTGTGATTAACAAGAATGATATGAATGTACATCATGCACAACCATAGAAATGAAAATGTGTACTCCATATGTGTACAATGAATCAAAATGAAGTCTGTAAAAATAAAAAAATTTTTAAAAAAGGACATAATGAGAGCTGAAGAGGGTCTCAAATACACTAGTCTGAATGAGGAGTTTTTTTGCTGAACTTCTCTGATCTGCTTAAAAGCATAGCCTCCGTAAGTATCCAAACATCCAGCTGGATGCCATGGCCTGCACCCTCAGCTACAGGAGGGATACAAGTTGAGGACAGCTTGGGCAACCTAGCAACATTGTATCTCAGAATGAAAAGGGCTGGCTGGTGATGTAACTAAGGGGTGGAGCACTTGCTTGGCATATATGAGTCCCTGGGTTCAATTCCCTGCAGTTTGAAAAAAAAGAAGGTCAAATGTCATAAATCCCCTCCCAGAAATTTCATAATCAGGAAAGTCTGACTCTTAACACCAGAGAGTAGAAGGAAAAGAAATAACCTAAACAGCTCTGTCACAAGACTGTCATATCTCCCATCTGTTCTCCCAAGTGCGCATTTATCTTTCTTCAAAGTCGTTTATTTTCTTATGACTAGCCTTCTCCCTCTCTCCCCTCACCTATTAGACCCAAATTCTAATCACTTCCTTGAGTCATCTTTTACTGCGAAGTTCCACATACATAATGGGAACAAAACTTTTTTTCCTGCTAATTTGTCTTTCGTCAGTTTTATTTGTAGGCTCCTCAAACTGAACCTGAGAGAGTAAAGGAAAACGTTTTCCTCTCCAGCAGAGCCCACATGTATTACTTACAATGAGCAAGGCACTATTGTAAGCACCCTAAGTGTATTAATTCATTGAATTCTGTGCCCTTATATTATCTCTATTTTAGAGATAAAGAGGCATAGAGAGATTAACTTGCTCAACGTCAGCCAGCCAGGAAGTGGTGGAGCTCAGATTTGAGCCTCACGGTGTAGCTCCAGAACCCTCCAGAACCATGACACACGAGCAACTTCTGCCTCCCTCGAGCATTCAAAGGTTAGATGAGATCATGTGCATGCAACATCCATCCTGGCACAAAGGAAGGCTCCACAAATGTAGGTTTCATTTTAACTACAAGAGAATCATCCGTCAATTGCAGTTGGTGACCTAGTGTATTTCTCATCTCTGATCTAGGGATTAGGGTGAAGTGAGGAATCTAACCTATGAATAATATAACTAATTTGTGTTTTAATTAGCTACCGCTTAACAATCAATGCAGAAGGGACTGGAGTTCCAGGAAAAAGGCAAGGACAAGAGACCCAGAAGATAATAAATTGTCAGAGTGGTCCGGCATCACATCAACAATTCCAGTGATTAAAAAGGCATGGTTTTTCTTTTGTTTTCCCACAGAACAGAAAGATGGGTCTCCACCCTGATATAACCTGGACGGTGTATGCCACAATTTCCCACGACTCTGAATCTTGTGATAACGAATTCAGCTCCCTGGCTACCCTCATCCTCATCCCAGGAAAAAGAGAAGTCTTTAAGATGAGCAACCCCCACATCTGTGCAGAGGGGATCTGGGCAGATGGTGAGAGTCTCCGCCTTGGAGTAGTCCTGAGGACGGATACCAACTTCATCAAAAGACTCCTGGGGAAACCCTCAGCAAGTTGCTTAACTGAAACTCTGGATTTCTGTTTCCATCTGAAAGATGAAGACTTACTATTCCTATAAAACCTGCTTCCCAGGGTACTTGGGCCAGCTGTAGGGTAATGTACAACCTGTATTCTTCAGCAAACTCAAATTTGCTTTGTGATTTATCAGCCTCTTGCAGGGAGTCCTCCATGATTTTTCCCTTCCCCAAAAAGAGGGCAAATTCCCCTGCTCCACTGAATTTCTGCAGGATCTCTTCTAGATACTATGTGGAAATAGTTAACATTATTCTCAATCTGTCAGTCAAAGTGCCAAACACTTTATGTGGATTTTCTCATTTAATCCCAATAACAACATTCTGAGATAAACACTGTTATTATCTCTACTTTTTAACAGACAAGAAGAAAAAAAACTTAAACAACTGGTCTAAGGTTACATCAGTAAATGCAGATAAAATTAATGTTTGAATCTGAATCTAGAACCGGCATTTTTAATTTCATGCTCCTAGTTACTCTACATCTTATAATAATTTGTGTCTGTTGTTTTCTTATCAAGGACAAAAGGTCAAGACTTGCATTGAATTTGTCTTTTTTTGGACCCCAGAATATTCCCCGAATATGATGGGTTATATATTATTGAACTAATGAATGGGTAATATGTGTGTGGTGTAGTTCCACTCCCTGGAGCCTCATTGTTCACACTTTATTTGCACTGTTCTAAGTGCTTTTTATCAATTGTCTCACTGCATCCTCATGATTCCATCAACTAAATGTTGTAATTTCTACTGCATAGGTGAGAAAGCCAAGGCTCAGAGAGACCAAGTAACTTGTTCATGGTCAAACACAAGTAATGGATATGAATTCCCATCTGGGAATTCCAAACCCACTAACCCAGGACTTCACACGTGCTATGCAAGAGCTCTATCACTGAGCCACACCCCTAGCCCATTGTTTCTCTTTTGAAAACCTTTTTGACTCAAATTGCTTTTGTCAAGGAATTATAAGGTCCTTAAAAGTATTAAACCTGGATAGAGATCTGTGTCAATTCTTAATTTCCTTATAGGAAGGGTTTGGGAAGAGCACTCTTATTGGAATTGGAGGAGAGGGATAAGGACTTTTGAAATTATCATAAAATTCTATTTTCATAGGAGGCTCATTGTTTTTTAAATCAAGTCCTAGTACTCCTAGGTTTGTGGATGGGTATTATAAGGGCTTATTGAAAGTGTAATCACTGTCTTGTTTAAGGATATATTAAAAATTGTGTATGTAGCTGGGTGCATTGGCACATGTCTGTAATCCTAGTGACTCAGAAGATTGAGGAGGGAGGATGGTAGGTTCAAGGACAGCCTCAGCAACTGAGTGAGACACTCAACAACTTAGCGAGACCCTGCCTTAAAATAAAAATATAAAAAACTATTGGGGAGGTAAGGGCTGGGGATATAGTTCATTTGGTACAGTGCTCGCCTTGCGAGCACAAGGCCCCTGGGTTCAATCCCTAGCATCTCAAAAAAAAAAAAAAAAAAAAAAGTACTGGGGAGGTAGCTCAATGGTAACATATCCCTGAGTTCAATCCTGGGTACCAAAATAAATAAGTAAATAGATAAACAAATAAATAGTGTATTTAATGGATCTACACATAGAACAGCCTTGCTTACAAATTTCCAAAAACAATTTAAACATCAGTAAAGTGAAACTTAACTGCAGAGGCCACCCAGGGTTTCTGGCACTTAAAACACCAACCTGACAAAAAATAATCAGGGTAGTCACTTGCACAGTCATGGCTGCAGGGAGAAAACCCACCCTACATTGGGGGAACGGAGGCCTCCAAGTGCAGACGTGATCCAGGAAAGGATGATGGCATCATTGGAGACCATTCCCTGAAGAGGTCGGTCCAATGTATTGTGGCAATCACAAAAGCAAGCATCATCAGGAAGGATGTTAAAAACAAAATAGAAAGTACAATCTTAGGCGTGTTCGCACACACGCACACACGCACACACATACACTCAGATACCAGAATTCATCTGCTCCAGAAATACAGCATATAGTTCCAGTTACTGAACCTCAAAAATGTCATAATGAAACTAGAAGCCGTCCAGAGACACTTCAACTGATTAAGATTTGAAAAGAAATTAAAGAGATTTTGAAATGGTTTATCCTGGAAAGACAAAATATGATCAGTGGGCCAGAGTCTCTAAGATCATAAGGGGGACTGAAACAGTCTATGGAGCTTGTAACACCAAGTCCTAGCAAAGACACAGAAGCCCGGGTGAAATTAAAATCAAGTGCTTATAGGACAATTCATGTTTTCAAGTGCTATTCCAAATGTCAAATAATAAACTAGAAAAATGTCTGTAGTTGTGAGTCTGTCATAGTGTAGTCACACAAAATTATATGCTCTACCTTTTGAAGTCTGTGTTATGGGAAATATTTAGCAAGATCCATTTCACCATTCTTTGAGATGCTGAGAGATGAGATGCTACATAAAATTAATTACCAATTTGATACACATGGCAGAGCTGGTAATCCCCAAATTGGACAATCAAAAGACTCATCTAGGGATCTTTTGCAAAAAACAGATTCCTTAGCCTCATTTCCAATAATCTGACTCAGTTAGGGCTGTGGCTTAGCAACCCTGAGAGAAGGTTGTTTCCATACAGAAATTCAGATTGCAATATGATCAGATGGACCTTAATCATGTCCCACCCCCAAACTAATACCGACACCAGAAAATGAGGCCCTTTGGGGCCTGGTTAGAGTCTTATATTGTTCCTTATAGTGGGAATGAAGTTTTCTCCAGAAAATAAAGTTATGGAATCAATAACTTGGCTGAACAAATCTCAAACATAACATTTTCTCCATCAAAATAAATTTTTTTTATGAAAAATCTCTTTTAATGTGTCAATCTAAAAAATGTTTTGATGGCATTGCTCTACTATTAACATAAAAACAGATGAAAAAAGTAAAATTAAAAGAATATTGACAGCAGTTGTTGAAAATGATGCTTTCAAGATGGGACTATGAACCGTGAGACTAATATAAGCAAAGCTTCTTTTGATTTATCTCCTTAGGCCCCACTTTTTTTTTTTTTTTTTTTTTTCGGCAGTTCTGGGAATGTAGGGACACTCTTCTACTGAGCTACACCCCCAGTACCATCTCCTCCCTTTTTTTTTTTTTTTTTAAAGAAAAGATCTAATTAATTACCCTAAACTAAGCCCTCCTGGGTTTACAGGCCTGCACCACTATGCCTAGCCTCATTATTACTTCTTTTTTGGTGTGGGAGAGTATTAGGGTTTGAATCCAGGGACACTTAACCACTGAGCCATATTCCCAGACTTTTTTATGTTTTATTTTAAGACAGAATCTCACTAAATTGCTTAGGCCTCACTAAATTGCTGAGGCTGGCTTTGAACTTGCAAACCTCCTGCCTCAGGCTCCCAAACCACCAGGATTACAGGTGTGCACCACTGCACCCCACACTGCTACTTCTTACAGTTCTACATTCAAACATTTTCCATGTAAGATGTAACAGACTGTATTTTCCAACAATGACTACAATAATATTTTCTATTCCAACTGCTCTTTGAGAGTCCCGTCTCTCCCCCATTAAAAGTGTATTTTTAAGTCCCCTCTCCTTGAACTTCTGTATAGCAGAAGTGACTTCTGAGCCCAGATCATAAAAGTCAATACAACTTCCACCTGGCACCCTCGCTGGGATTTCATCCATGGAATCCAGCCACAGTACTCTGAGGAAATTTAGGCCACATGGAGAGGAACCAAAGTCCTGGGCCCCAGCCCTGCTGAGCTCCAGGGGCCAGCCAGCAGCAGTTTGCCAGTGAAGTAAGAGAGGGATCTTAGAAGTGGGTCCCCTGGCCTGAAGTTGAACTGCTCCAGATGATACTATACTGTGCAGAGATGGGACTTCTCTAGGAGCCCTGCCCAAAGACTTAAGAATAAACTGAATGATCACTGTTGAAGCCACTAATTTTGGAGTAGTTTGTTGTATAGCAATAAATAACTGGAACATAAGATAAAGAGACAGGGCACTCCCAAAGATTCTTTTTTGTATTTTCCCTTCTTTCTTTCCTTTTTCTCTTATTAGTGTTTGCAATTGAAATTGAACTGTACCTAATAAAAAACAATGATATGGAGTGTAACTCATTGGTAGAGGTCAAGCATGCACATGACCTTGGGTTCAGTCCCTAAGAAACCATACACACACACACACAACTTCTCTAAAGCAGGTAAGGGTTAACTCTAATGAAGGTTTACTAATGAAGGAACAACCTTTTCCAGCTTTGTTTTGTGTCTTTTACGATATCATTTCAAAATAATGTAGTTATTCATTTATTCTGCGTGTCTGACTTCATTTTTGGAGGAATGTTGTTTCAAAACTTTCCTAGTACATCAGAAATAGTCAATTTTTTTCTTTTCTTTTCTTCTCTTTTTTCTTTTTTTTTTGTGGCACCAGCAATTGAACTCAGGAGTGCTTAAACCCTAAACCACATCCCCATCCCTTTTTTTTTGAGACCAGGTTTTGCTAAATTGTGAGGGCCTCACTAAGTTGCTCAGACTGACCTCGAATTTGAGATCCTCCTGCCTCAGTCTCTGTAGCCTCTGGGATTACAGGTGTGTGCCGCCATGCTCAGCAATAATAAGCAATGGATATGTACACCTTCTTCAATGGTATTTTCTACAAGTAGAGAAGTGGGTAAGTCAAACTGCATACATGTGGACTATTAATTCTTTCTCACATAACCATTCAAATGCAGAATCTAAAATGTTAAGCCGGGCATGGTGGCGCACGCCTGTAATCCCAGCACTTGGGAGGCTGAGGCAGGAGGATCTTGAGTTCAAAGCCAGCCTCAGCAATTTAGTGAGGCCCTGAGCAACTCAGTGAGACCTGTCTCTAAATAAAATACAAAATAGGGCTGGGGATGTGGCTCAGTGGTGGAGTGCCCCTGGGTTCAATCCCCAGTACCAAAAAAATAATAAATAAATAAATAAATAAATAAATAAATAAATAAATAAAATGTTAGTTGGTTTGTTGAGGCAAAGAAGGACATACAGAACGTGTCCCTCAAGATCCCTCCTTGATTTGGGGCACTAGCAGAAAGATTGAGTAGCTACACCTAGAAATACAACATGGCCCCCAACTTCGAGAGGTCCTGTTAAAGTCTTTAGTTGCCCTTTATTTTTACCTTGTTTCATTGAACTAGTGCAACACACATCAAGGCCTGGATAAATATTTGTGAACTGCTTGAACTTTGTTCTGTGCCCTTCAATCCTCTTAGGAAATCAATTTACTAACTTTAAAGAAGTTTGAAGATTCATTCATCAAAACTGGCTGCTCCAGAGCCAATTGCAAAATGAGCAATGAGGACATAGGGGAGTAAGGGCATTTGAATGCTTGGCAGGATCTATTGGAAAACAGCTATGTGGGGCGAATTGCATGTGAACTTATATCTAAATTAATCCTTGTGAAGCAAGATGGGTCTGCAGACTGACTTTCTAAGGAGAACTTTTCAAGGATTTCGTCTTACAGGTAGCTACCACATGACCTGCCCTCCATACATCCTCCCACCTCCACCATGTCTACCCTTACCTCTCCAGCCCACCACCTACCCTTCCCTTGCTCATCTTCCTCTCCCACGTTTCTTTTGGAGGGATCAGAGTATGGAAGTGAGCTCCTTTGGGGGAGACTTTCTTGTGTAATCTTGAAAGGGCAGTGTGAGCAACAGTCAGGGCCAGACCCCATATCTGCTTGCCAGGTTAGAGATCCCTAGGGAAATCTGTTTTGGAAATTCATGTACTAATGGGCTCCAAAATGAGCAACCTTTCTGTGGAGAGGGAGGATAGAAGTTTCCAGATGAACTGACACCTGGCATACCAGGTTGGGACCTTTTCATGATTTGACTGTCATATTTAGGTTTAATTTGACAGGTCGATTAACTCTGCTTCCTCCACTTCCTGTGCTATAAAATAGGAGACACCACTTCCTAGCCAACATCAAGGGACTTTACAAAGAGGAGCATATACAGATGACAAGCAGTTTGCAGCAGAAAGAAAGCAGTTCAAAGTTCAGTCCCCAACAGTGGTAGACAGTGAAGAGGTGTCCCATGGGGGTGGGCGTTAGGCATTACTGGCCTTTCTCTGTTCGGTTCCTCTTTGGAAAATAAGAATAACAATAGAAACTCTCAGAGCTGTTTTGAGGATCAAATGAGATGTCCACAAAGTGCAGTATCTGGTACCCATAATAAACATTTGCTTCGCCCACTCTGCACCTCATTTTGTCATTTAGTAAATGTCACCAATCCATGTCACCAATCTAGCCCAATCCATGAGCTAGAATTATAAGAGAATCCTAGAATGAGAGAGAAACATTTCCCCATTTTACAGAAAAGAGAAAAAAAAGCCTCAGTGAGGTCAGGTGCCTTGCCCAGAGCTACCCGATTCATTAGTGAGAGAGCAGAATTCTAGCTCAGGTCTGCTCATTGTACCATCAGGCCAAAACCCCATTTTCATTCCTTTTAAGACTGTGTTGGTATTTTTATCCCCAGATAACCCTTCCTCATTCCAGTTTTAACCCTAAGATCAGTCCATACCATTAATTATTGCATGCCCTCAGTTTTCCTGCAGTCTCCACAAACCTGCAGATAACATCTTCTTCCCAAGGGCCCCCCAGACCCCTACAGAAGGCCAAGAAAGGTAGTGTTGTCTGAGACCTGCGGAAGCCTCTAATGGGGACAGCAGGTGAGGAGGGAGGCCGAGCAGCTGCAGCTGCTGGCAAAGGTTGCCCTAGTAACCATGCAGGCTCCATTCAGGAAGCCAGACCAACTCCGAGATGCAAAATGATTGTCTTCATGCAGTACAAAAGAGCCAGTGGAGTGCTGGTATGACCAGGAGAAAGGGAGGCGCACACAGGGCGAGGTGGGGGTCCATGCTGTCAGTTACAACCTTCCACCTTTCAGAGAAGAAAAGAAAGGAAGGAGAATAGCTCTTTGAATCTTCTGGCCTATGTGAACCATAAAAACCACCCATTTAACACGAGTCCTTTTGTGGGAAGAGAGGGAAACAGGCTCCCCTCTGTTCACCAGCTTATGAAACAATATGCCAGGAGAGAGGGGAGAAACCCCAAACATTGTGACTTTATGGGGGCCCTAAATTCTCCTTGCTCTGGCTCCTTTATTCAGACTGGTGACAAAGACCATTTGCTCCCAATTTATTGGAAACTTTTTTTTTTCACAGCTTGAGCTGCTTAAATGCTGTGAGCTCCCTCTCCCCAAATTGCCCTCAGACACTTGCTGAATGGGCCAGGCTCAATTATGCTCCTCCACAGGTTCAGCTCACACTGTGACCCTGCATGGCTTCCTGCTATTCATATGTGTTACTTCCCCTTTGTGGTAATGGCTTGTGGCACTTGGCCAGAAAACATTATTAATTTCAGAAGTGGACTGACAAACAACAAACCCACGGTGAAACGAGAGGAAGTGCTGGGGAGGCCAGCTGTGGGCTTGAGCCCAGCAGTAGGAACTCAATGTATGCAGGCAAGGAGGAAAGAGATGATAATCCACAAAGAGGAAATGCACTAAAATTATCCACAGCCCATATTTTAAAAAAAAAGAAAGAAAAAAGAAAAGGAGAAAAAGAAATTAGAGAAAAGAAAGGGGAGAGAAAGCAACCAGCTACTTGAGCTGCAGCTGGACAGGAAATTGCTAACGCTGCTTTGCAAATCCCTACTTTGAACAGGCAGTTTAGGGAATGCCAGGAGCGGAAACTGTTCAGAACTGGATTAACAGGAGCCAAGTTGAACTGCAATCCACTTCTCCTTTCTGTGCTCCTGCTGACTTGGGACACCCAAATAAGAGACTGACTTGCTTATTTTTCTGCAGCATCTGTTTGCTTTTTATATTTAGTTGCTCAAAAATCATACTGGGCAGCTTCATGCAATTGCTATGGGCCACTTGCCTCCTAACATACAGATGACTAAACAGTTCAATGGACATGTCACATGTGCTATTTGGGTTAAAAGCTCATCTTCCTCACTTCAGAGGAAGGAACTGAGCTCATGTTGAAAGAGCCCAAAATGTTATGTTCTAGTTATTTTGATTCTATACCCTCACCTTTACCTTTATTTTTATTTGTGCACTTTTTACACTCAGGAGAGAAACCATGGACAATGACAGGATATTAAGCCTTTAGCTTGGAAAGAAACAACTGTTCAAAATCACCTCTACCTAAGGTTCAATGGGGGATTCTGACCTACATTCTAAACCAGTTAAGCACAAAAGCACATTAAAATAAGGATGGCAAAGTTTCATCTTAAATGCCAATGTGCAATTCAAGCCAAATCCAGGCTCAGTGAGAAAACAGAATATGCCATGGGCACATGAGAGGAAAAGGCCACATTCCGGTATTCATCATGCCTATACTAGGATACCTTGCAGAATTGCCAGATAGTAACACAGCTTGGAACAATAATTACCCATACATCCTGACAGTGCAGGACAGGTTAACATGGGGCTACCACCTTATTCTAGCACACCTTCTTATGGCTGCTCATGAATATTCAAATTGTATAGCTCAGCAAGGTATATGCTGACTTCATTTTCCTTTGTGGGCAGGAGCATCTTAAATCATCCTGAAGTATACTCAACAGAAAACGTACACATGATATAGTCAATCCATTCTATGATGCCATCTTGATTTGAAGCAAAACATGAATTTCATAAACTGCACCTGAAAAACATTCGAGGAACAGCTTAAAAATAAGAACTTTACCTAGCTATTCCTACAAGCCAATTATCAGGCCATGGCTGAAAATTTTCTAAAAGTCACTCCACATGTAGGTACAATTAGATACACATTCAATAGCCAAAATAGTTATTTATTAATAATTTAAGGTTTTACATTCTTATAATAAATTCCAGCTCAAAACTTTACACCATGAACATAATGGAGCAACTTAATTCTCCCTTCTTTACAATCTGATGCACTCCACCTATCGAATGGGTACCCATGCTCACACACTTCCAGTTTTATACAAATTTTTTTTTTCTAAAAAAAGGAAAGAAACCAACCCAAAGTATTGCATTTGAGGTGACACTCCCTGAAGAATTTTGTACAGAGGTAATAAAACTGTTTAGCACAGCTGAAGTTTAAAAAAAAAAAAAAAAGTGAGCCCATGATTTTGGTGTCTGTCCTAGATATCCCCTTTAAGACAACACAAGCCAATATATTTACAAAGATAAGGCATAGTCAAACTACATTGAGAAAAAAAAATCATAAGGAAAATATATGAAAGACTGAAGACTGCACCATAACAAGGTCTTAGTGATAATGTCCGTGAAAACGTCATCAGAATTGGTACAATAAAGTCAAGCATGCTGCAAATATACCCTTTGGATTAGAAAAGAGCAAAATGTTCCTTTTTGTTTGTTTTAAGAAGTGGCATACTGCTCTTTCTCCCTTTGGATGATTTTAAACCCATCAAAGAAAAAAAAAAAACAAATACAATCCAAACACTCTGAAGTGATTTAAGATCAAATATTTACAATAATCAAAGGAAATATCAAATTTTTTTCCCCCGAACTGCTACCACAAATACAGAGCTGAAATCTCTCTTTGGCTCCTCTATATGCAAAGTTGAATCAGTCTTCACTGAAGACAATATACAGTTAGTTCCATTTGCAGAAGGAAACAGCCACACAAGGCCCTAAAGAACACATGCTCCTAACCCTACCATTTGGTCCTACCCTATATACCTGGAAGTCCTTGAATTCCAGTCCCTGCATGGGTAGGCTGTACACATGGGTGCAGAGCAAACCTACTGCCTGTATCTAGACAGCGAGTCCTTTCCTTCCAAAGAGAATGGAACAAATCTCTCCCTTTGTAATAACCAATTCCACACTTGGTAAACCTTGTCTAATACAGACAGCTGGTGACATTTTGACACCTGGGGCCACACACAAAGAAAGCAGCCCAGCTGATGCTGCCAAGAGAAACTGCGGAAGGAACGGACACATCCCAGCAAGATGTGTGGAGCCTTTCACGTGGATTGCAGGGAGTCCACTTGATAGACATTCTGGTTGGAGGGGGTGGTAAAATAGAGCTGCTGTGCTGGAACCCGGTTGTCACAGGGGCTGCTGAGTCCCAGCGTCCTCTCGAAGTCTAGTAACTGACCCATGAAGTTGAAGTTAGGAGAGATGTTGGATTTCTTCATCTTGACAATGTCATAAGCATCATTCATGGACAGATTGAGCTTCTGCATAAGGTAAGCCACAGTCACAGTGACTGAGCGGCTAATGCCAGCCAAGCAATGCACCAAGACACCACAGTTTTTGCCCCGGGCTTCATCTGTGAACACAAAAAGAAAAGCAAGATTTCAGTAGGCTGAACACCACCCTTTGTTAATGATCAGTCTAAAACCTGAATGTGGAAAAAAAAAAAAAAAAAGATATAAAACAATCGTGTGTGGCAGTTGAGCCCTGCAGGCTGCAGGAAATGTATTACCGAAATAAACATGTACACTGAACACAATTACATATTTCAGATATTTTCTGAAAAGAGAGCTTTTGTATTAAGTTTCTACCAACAAAAAACTCCTTAATGTGTGCATTCTTTGCCTCAGCATGTGAATACCAGAAACCCTGCAATATGGTCATGAATGCCTTTGATACAGACAAGCAGACTGCAAGGGTCTATTAAATTATTCCCCAACTGTTGTGCAGCTAACAATGGAGGTATTCAGGCATTTTAAAAGAGAGAGGGAAGTCACAGGGGACAGCCCATTAGGAGGAACAGGATGTCGACATGGCTTGAAAATGAGTTCCTTTGTAATAGGAAATGCACTACAATGCCTGGAGATTCACTTCTCCCAGGCTTCCAGCCCACAGTTCTTCCTGCCGGGATCAGGTTACCCACACTGTCTCACTGTTACCCCGTATCACAGTATCACTCAACTGAACAACATTTAGCATTCATAGGACTTTCCAACAACTAACTTGGTGTTCTAAAACAACTCCTGGGTCTTTTTAAATTACAAAGCAATGCGAGAAATCCTGTCTACAATGAATATTTCTATCCAGTCTTTTTCACCCTCACTCCGTGTTCAAAGACTGTGGGAAAAATCTGTTGCCTGATTATGAACGGCCTCTCTGTTAAATGCCTGAATTGAAAGATTCAAGAAACAGGAGTGTTTCAGATAGACCTAAGGTCTGAAGACGTGTCAAAAGGCACTTCTCTCCTTAGCAAGTAGTAAGCTAGAATTAAGAATGTCAGAGGACTATTAGAGACCTGCCTAGGCCAAGTGAGCAAGTAGCAAGAACGATTAACGGCTTAAACTCTACGAATGGCCACGAGTTTTGCATTTAAAAGTCAAAGCCACGACAGTTAATTAGTCTCACCTATGAAAGAAATGGCCTCGGGGAAAAACTGGGACAGGTTTTGGCTCCAGTGATCCGAGATGGGGATTTGCTTGTATTTGAACTCTCCTGCGTTCTCAAAGAGATTGGGCAAATTGGGGGTGACATTCAAGATGTACTTGATGCCGAACTCCTCTAACACGTCCAAGTTGGTCGAGTCCTTGGCACAGCCCAAGTAAAGGAAGGGCAAGATCTCCACCGGGAAGGAAGGCTGGCTGTTGGACAGCGGGCTGCCATCCGAGTCCGTTGCACTATTGGGGTCTCGGTCCAGGTCAGACTCAATGTCCGAGGAAGAGTCGGAGCTGATCCGCAGGCCCCCAAGCCCCAGCACTGGCAAGGGCGGCGAGCTGCTGCTACACGAGCCGTCTAGATTGGTCTCGCAGTGCAGGGCGAACTCGGCTTGGAACTTACTGAAGCCACCTGCCAGAACGAGAAAAGCAATAGTGTAACCCGAGATGCCGTAGTAGTTTTCACAGCTTGTGGGAACCGCAGCTGGGTGCTG
>JAJEJO010004465.1:4837-20564 GCA_020662805.1 Glaucomys volans
CCACCAGCAATGTATGAGTGGACTTTTTTCCCCACATCCTCGCCAACATCTATTGTTGTTGTATTCTTGATAATAGACATTCTAATTGGGTGAGATAGAATCTCAAGGTGGTTTTGAATTGCATTTCTCTTATTACTACTGATGTTGAACATTTTTTTCATATATCTGTTGATCGCTTGTAGGTCTTCTTCTGTAAAGTGTCTGCCCATTTCCTTAGCCCATTTATTGATTGGGTTATTTGTATTCTTTTTGTTTTGTTTTGCATATAAATAATATTTTTAAAATTTATTTATTTAGTTATTTTTTAATTTTAGGTCATTGTACACAAATGGAGTACAACTATCATTTTTCTGGTTGTACACAAAGTAGAAACATACAATTTGCATATTTATACATATACATAGGATATAGGTGTTTGTCTCATTCCATTATCATCCCTTCCAAGTTCATTCAATGAAGTTAGTATCACCCTGATACCAAAACCAGACAAGCACATATCAAGGAAAGAAAATTTCAGATCAATATCCCTGATGAACATATATGCAAAAATCCTTAACAAAATTCTGACAAATCACAAACAAAAACGTATTAAAAAGATAGTGCACCATGATCAAGTGGGGTTCATCCCAGGAATGCAAGGTTGTTTCAACATCTGGAAATCAACAAATGTAATTCATCACATCAATAGTCTTAATGATAAGAATCATATGACCATTTCAATAGATACAGAAAAAGCATTTGATAAAATGCAGCACTCCTTCTGTCTCAAAACTCTAGAAAAAATAGGGATAATAGGATCATACCTCAACATTGTAAAGGCTATCTATGCTAAGCCCAAGGCCATATAATTCCAAATGGAGAAAGACTGAAAGCATTCCTTCTACACACTGGAACAAGAGAGGGATGTCCTCTTTCACCACTTCTACTCAACATTCTCCTTGAAACTCTAGCCAGAGAATTAGACAGATGAAAGAAATTAAAGATATATGAGCTGCATTAGCATACTACAGTAACACAGCCACATAAATGTTTGTAGCAATTCACAATAGCTAGACTATGGAATCAACCTAGATGCCCTTCAATAGAGTAATGGATAAAGAATCTGTGGTATAAATACACAATGGAATATTAGCCATAAAGAAGAATAAAATTATGGCATTTGCTGGTAAATGGATGGAATTGGAGAAGATCATGTTAAGTGAAATAAGCCAATCCCAAAAAAACAAAGGCCAAATGATCTCTCTCATAATTGGTCGATGACACATAGCAGGTGTTGGGGGAGACACGGGAAGAATGCAGAAGGGATGGATTGTATAGAAGAAAATGAGGGGTGGGGTATCAGGGTGATACTAACTTCATTGAATGAACTTGGAAGGGTTTCCTCCTTTTCTAGTTCATGGAATTCTTTAAGAAGTATTGGAAGAATGATCTTGGAAGGGTTCCCTCCTTTTCTATTTCATGGAATTCTTTTATTTTTATATTTGCTATTTAAATTTTTTTTTATTTACTTATTGATTCATTGAACACAAATGGAGTACAGCTATTGTTTCACTGGTTGTACACAAAGTAGAGTCATGTGGGGGGGAAGGTGGCAAGAACGGGGGAAAGATAGCTAGCATAGAGGGAAGGGAGGGGTGGGGGCGGGTGGGGGGAAAAATTAATAACAGAGTGTGTGATAGATACCATTGCCCTGTGTACATGCATGAACGCACAGATGGTGTGACTCTAGTTCATGGAATTCTTTGAGAAGTATTGGAATTTGTTCTTTTTGAAGGTCTTGTAGAACTCCCCTGAGAATTTATCTGGTCTTGGGCTTTTCATGGTTGGTTGGCTTTTGATAGATTCTTCTATTTGAGTGCTTGAAATTGATCTCTTTAAATTGTGGATGTCCTCTTGATTCACTTTGGGTGGATCATATGTCTCTAGAAACCTATCAATGTCTTCGAGATTTTCTATTTTGTTGGAGTATAGATTTTCAAAATAGCTTCTAATTATGTTTTGTATTTCAATAGTGTCTGTTGTGATATTTCCATTTTCATCAGGAATTTTTGTAATTTGTTGTTTCTCTCCTCTTCATTAGTGTGGCTAAGTGTTTATCAATTTTATTTTTTCAAAGAACCAACTCTTTGTTTTGTCAATTTTTTGAATTCTTTTGTTTCAATTTCATTGATTTCAGCTCTGATTTTAATTATTTCCTATCTTCTAATACTTTTGGTGTTGATCTGTTCTTTTTCTAGGGCTTTGAGTTGTAATGTTAGGTCATTTGTTTGTTGACTTTTTCTTCTTTTATTGAATGCACTCCATGCAATGAATTTTCCTCTTCATACTGTTTTCATAGTGTCCCAGAGATTTTGATATATTGTATCACTATTCCCATTTACCTCTAAGAATATTTTTCTCCTCCCAGATGTCTTCTGCTATCCTTGCATCATTCAATAGCATATTATTTAGTCTCCAGTTGTTGGAATAGTTTCTATTTTTATTTTATCATTGATTTATAAATTCATTCCATTATGATCTGATAGAATACAAGGTAGAACCTCTATTTTTTGTATTCACTAAAACTAACTTTGTGGCATAACATATGACATATTTTAGAGAAGGATCCATGTTCTGCTGAGACAAAAGTGTATTTGCTTGTTGATGTATGGAATATTCTATATATGTCTGTTGATTCTAAATTATTGATTGTTTTATTGGGTTTCTTTCTTCAGTTTTTGTTTGGAAGATCTAAACAGCAGTGAGAGAGGTGTGTTAAAGTCACCCAGCATTATTGTGTTGTGGTCTATTTGCTTCCTGGAATTGAGAAGAATTTGTTTGATATACATGAGTGCACAATTATTTGGGGATGAATATTTATGATTGTTATGTCTTGCTGATTTATGCTTCCCCTAAGCAGTATGAAATGTCCTTCTTTATCCCTTCTAACTTTGTCTTGAAGTCCACTTTGTCTGATATGAGGATGGAAACTCCTGCTTTTTTACTGAGTCCGTGGGCATGGTATGTTTTTTCCCATCCTTTCACCTTTAGTCTGTGGGTGTCTTTTTCTATGAAATGCTATTGAAGGCGCATATTGTTAGGTCTTTTTTAATCCAATCCACCAGTCTATGTCTTTTGATTGACAAGTTTAGGCCATTAACATTCAGGGTTATTATTCAGATATGTTTGGTGTTCCCAGTCATTTTGGCTTATTTTTGTTTTTTAACGTGACTTGGTTTCTCTTTGATTGGCTTTTTCTTTAGTGTATTTCCTCCTGTTAGTGTAGTTCTTCACTTTCATTGTGGTTTTTCATTTCCTCCTCATGGAATCTGATGCTTTTCTCTCACAACCTTTAAAATTCTATCTTCATTTCTTTTGTTAATCATTTTCATTATAATGTGCCTTGGTGTTGATCCGTTGGAGTTTGTGCATTTGGTGTCCTGTAAACCTCTTTTATTTGATTTTCCATTTCATTCTTCAGATTTGGGAAATTTTCTGATATTATTTCATTGAATAGATTATTCATTCCTTTGGTTTGTTCCTCTGTGCCTTCCTCAATCCAGATAATTCTTAAATTTGGTATTTTCGTGATATACCCTAATTCTTGGAGGTTTTGTTCATGATTTATTGCTATCTTCTTTCTATGGTCAACTTTGTTTTCATGATTAAATATTTTGTCTTCTTTGAAGCTCTATCTTCCAAGTGATCTAGTCTTTTAGTGATGTTTTCTATTGTTTTTTTTAATTTGATTTATTGTTTCCTTTATTTCAATTATTTCTCTTTGGGTTTCTTTTTCCAGTATCTCTATCTCTTTATTGAAATGATCTTTTGCTTTCTGCATTTGCTCTTTTAGATGTTTATTAGAGTGTTCATTCATCACCTGCATTTGCTCTGTTATCTCATCCTTTGCTTCTCAGATCTTTTTAATTATGTGCATTCTGAACTCCTTTTCTGACATTTCTTCTACCATTGTGTCATTAGATTCTATTAATATAGCATTTTGGTTTGTACAGGACACTTTTTTCCCCTGTTTTTTCATGTTGTTCGTGTATCTTCCCCTCTAGCAGTGCAGATCCAACGTATTGCTGCTTCCCCCCA
This sequence comes from Glaucomys volans, assembly GCA_020662805.1. NCBI lineage: Eukaryota > Metazoa > Chordata > Mammalia > Rodentia > Sciuridae > Glaucomys > Glaucomys volans. The sequence goes on from JAJEJO010004465.1 coordinate 8,915, forward strand.
TAGGCTTATAGTGTCCCTCCAGATTTCCAATACCTCACCTTAAAGGGGTAAATCACACAATGCAAACAAATATGCATCCTTAACCCAAGTAGCCCCTATTAAATATTAACAGTATTTTTGAAATAAATGAGATTATAATATCCATCATTATCTTCTTTATAAACAATAGGTTTGCAATAAGGTCCACAATTTCTAATGGTGGGCAAAGAGGATGGGGAGCAGTGTGGGATGTAATGTTAATGAGATAAGAAGTGAGTATATAGAGGTACTACATTATAGGAAGAGTGAAAGCAGAATCAAAACAAATTGGTTCTTAGCATGAGAAAAGGAGAGAAAGAGACTCCAAGGAAACAGATAGATAAGAGGATAATAGAGAGAATGAGAAAATAATAATAATAGAAAAGTAGAAATAATAATAATAATAAAAAAATTGTACAACAAAACTATTCTATACTATTCAAACCTCCAAGTCTTCAATAGCCTGATGCATGAAAGCTACTTGATAATGAGGTGTCCCAGGATGGGAGCTGCCCTAACTAAAGATGGCAGTGTCCGGATCAGAAATAATTCATGATGACTGGCAGACTCCACCCCATGTGTTGGTAGATGTCGAGCTGCAGCATACGGCACTGAGTCCACATAGGGCACCTCACTGGAGATAATGGGCTGGGCCTGGGTGATGTGGCACTGTAGGTCCATACAGGCTATTTTTTTATTTTGACATAGGTTCTCACTATGTTGCCTAGGGCCTCATTAAGATGCTGAGACTGGCTTTGAATTTACCATACTCCTACCTCAGTCTCCCTATTTGCTGGGATTACAGGCCTGCACCACCATACCTGGCTAATGGGAGGTTTTCTCCTTACTATGTAATCTCCTTATTAATTATCAATCTATTCTAATTTTCTATTTCTTCATAATTCAATTTTGGAAATTGCATATTTCAAGAAATTTATCTATTTATTGTAGTAAAAGTTTTCATAATAGTGCCTTATGATCCTTTGTGTTTCTGTTATATTAATTGTAATGTCTCCTTTTTCATTTCTGATTTTATTTATTTTAGTCTTCTCTCTTTTATTCTTAGTTGGTCTAGCCAAACTTTACTTAGTTTTGTTTATCTTTAAAAAAGAACTCTTGATTATGTTGATCTTTTCTATTGTTTTTTAAGTCTCTATATCTCTTTGTTATTTCCTTCTCTTTAATAATTTAAGGTTGAGTTTGTCCTTGATTTTCTAGTTCCATGAGATGCAACATTAAGCTCTTTGATATTTTTCTTCTTTTTTGATGTAGCATTTATTATTTTAAACTTTCCTCTTATAACTGCTTTTGTTGTATTCCATAAGTTTTGGTATGTTGTGTTTCTATTTTCATTTGTCTCATGAAATATTTGATTTCCCTTTTAATTTATTCATGGATACATTGGTTGTTTAGGAGCATGTTGCTTAATTTCCGTGTATTTGTGAATTTTCCAAAGTTCACTTTTGCTACTGATTTCTAGCTTTTTTGCAGTATGGCAACAGAAGATAGTTGCTATGATTTTAATCTTAAATTTGTAAATACTTTTGTGTCCCATCACATGAACTATCTGGGAAAGTGTTCCATGTATACTTGAAAATAATGTGTATTCTGTTTTTGTATTCTGAATATGTCTATTAGGTTCATTTGGTCTAGAGTGTATTTTAGGTCTGATGTCTCTTTACTGACTACTTAACACAGGGTGATGAAGTTCTCTACTGTTATGCATTGTAGTCTATCTCATCTCTCCCTTCAGATCTATTAACATTTGCTTTGTATATTTAGGTGCTCCAAAATTGGGTGCATATGTGTTTTACAAATGTTATATCATCTCACAGAATTGACTTTATCATTATATGATAGACCTTCTCTGTCTCCTTTCATGAATTTTTCTTAAAATCTGTTTTATCACTTTCGGTTTCCATCTACATGGAATATTTTTTTCTATTTCTTCACTTTTAATATACATGCATTCTTTAAACGAAAGTGAATCTCTTGTAACCGGCATGTAGTGAAGTCTTATTTTCTTAATCCATTCAGCCACTCTATATCATTGATTGGAGGTTTTAATTCATTTATTTTCAAGGTAATTATTGATAAATAAGAACTTCTGCTATTTTGTTATTTCTGGTTGAAATAGATTCTTTGTTTTTTATGTATTGATGCATTTTTTAAAGCTTTGGCTTTTATTTCTTTATGCATTTTTCTGACCACTTTCTATATCTGAACCATCAAATTCACAAAATCTATTTGATATGCTTGCATAGGTCACTGAGGTTTGGTGTATTTGTTTAGCTTTTTTCTTCTTTCTACAAGTCATTCTCTATAGTATCTGTCTCCTTGATTTCATGTTCACTGTTCCTTCTTTCTGTTGTGTTTTTCTGTGCCTGACTTCTTTCACTTAGTGTAATGATCTCCAGTTTCATTCATGTTGTCACAAATGACAGAATCTCATTCCTTTATGGCTGAATGTGATTCCCTTGTGTATATGTACCACATTTTGTTTATTCATTCACCAGGTGATGGACATTAAGGTTGTTTCTGTTTCTTCTCTATTGTGAAAAGTGCTGCAATGATCATTGGAGTACAGATGTCTCTTTGACATATTGAATTCACATCCTTTAAACATATACACAGTAAACAAATGACCAGATTTTAAAATAAGCAATAAACCTAAATAGACATTTCCCAGAGAAGAAGTCATAGAAATGTTAAAGAGAAATTATGAAAACATGCAGACATCATACTGACAACTAATGTAAGGTAAATCCTAAATGAATACCTAGTCACTGAATCACATTACTAAGGATTTAATAGGATTTAATATATTGTTGAAACCAAAGGTAGGCAAACAGGTTTGCATTTTGAGAATGTGAAAAATAACTGCTCCAAACAATATTTATGCCTTAAATAAGTTGAGTCATATATACTGCATATCACCTTTACTTGACCCCAAATCAGAAAACAATATATATTCAAAATTATATTTTTATGCAATTTCTGAACACCCTACCATATTCAGTGCCATGGTTACATAAGAGATTGTCATTCTCATTTTTTTCTTGTATTATTTGTGATGGTAGTTCTAGATGTGACCGAAGAGAGTCTGAAATAACTGAATCAGTTGGGAATTATTACATTTTTTCTAGACATTTGAAATCAGTTGTAGGATGCACAGTATTTAATGGTGTGGTGAAATACTATGCTTTCCATTATGTCATTCTTGTTCCCTATGACAAATGGATTCCAAGTCTCACTGAGACAGAATTGTCATGTCATTATTGACAAAATCAGAGAAGAGGTAAAAATTATTTCATGTTTGGAATATAATTACCTAGTGAATCTGTTTGAAGCTGAGTGTGATTAAGAAAGCATGAAGTGAGATAACATAGAAGTGTGGAAGATCCAAACTTAAAAGCACATTCTGGAGAGATAATTGAATACTAGGGACTGCTAATTATTATTACTAAGGCACTGCAAATTATCTTTCTATTCTACTTTTAAATTTATGACATTCATAGAAGGAATGCTAATTTAAATTAGAATTTTAGGTGTACAACTTCCAATGAATATTTACTCTTAAATATTTTCAACATACAATCAATTATATACAAAATATTTAAATATCCATTAGAATGCAAAACCTGAAGTATTTGAGCTTATTTCTTTAATTTAGCTTGTTAGAAGCTTTGAGCACATTTACAGTGTGACTGAGAGTGCATAGAAATGCACACATACTGGCAAAAAAGTGTTGACGCATTCCTTTACTAAGCTCAGATACCAATATTTACTATATGCAATATCACCTTGTAAAAACGAACAGTAGCAACACATATTTAATACTAGAAATTACTGGAAATAAAAGTTTAAAACTATTTGAGAAAAATAAAAGTGAAAGGTATGCTAACAGATTCAAGATCATGAAACTAATAATCAACAGAAATGATTCTTGTGTAGCATTCTATTTCTTGGTTACATGGCTTCGGGTAAGCTTCTTCACCCTCTTTAAACCTAAATTTTCTTTTCTGCAAAATGAGTGAGTTGAATTATATGAGCTCTAAATACAAGTTATAAAGCTCTGTGAAGATATACAAGTTTAAAAAATGGGAAAAGTAAGGGAACAAAAAGTTAGAAACTGCCAAATATCAGCAATTTCTATTCACATCTAAATCTGCAGAATGTGGTCATGAAACCCTAAAGTCTACTCTTTGTTTTCTTAAAAAAATTATCTATAAATCTTTTAAGATTTATATGTCTCTCTGTATGTAAGATTTTTATGTCTCTCCTTTTTATAACCCATTCACTCCTAAACTTTGTATCTGATTTCTTTCCCCTTCCATTTCTTTGGAGAGGGGTACCAGGGATTGAACCCAGGGGCACTCCACCACTGACCCACATCCCAAGCCCTATTTTGTATTTTATTTAGAGGCAGGGTATCACTGAGTTGCTTAGGGTCTCACTAAGTTGCTGAGGCTGGCTTTGAACTCATGATCCACCTGCCTCAACCTCCTGAGCTGCTGGGATTACAGGCACGTACCACGGCACCTGGCTCCCCTTCCATTTTTATAAATGAACCAAGTCATATGGTTTGGATGTGTTTTGTCCCTACCAAAAAACATGTTGAAATTTGGTTTCCAATATAGCAATATTAGGAGGTGGGTCCTCTAAGAGATGATCATATCATTATGAGGGACTGCTGTGTTTCTCAGGAGATTGGGTTAGTTCTCACGAGAATAGATTAGTTTTCACAAAAACTGGTTGTTGTAAAGCAAGTCAGCTCTTTGGTTCCCTCCTTCTCTTCTGCATGTGCCTACTTACCCTTCTGTTTTTCCACTAGGAGTTGAATCAGTCAGCATGTGATCATTACCAGAGGAGACTGCCTGATCTTGGATTTTCCAGCCTACAAAACTATAAACCAAGATAAGCCTTTTTCAAAATGAATTATGTTTCATATTTCCTGTTATAGCACAGAAAGTGGACTAAGACACCAAGCAAATAGCATCCTATCAGTTCTTCCTGATATATTATTTTCCTACACTGTATAACTGTTGACCCCATTGATATTCTTTTCTTCCTTGCTTTCTGAAACACTATTTTCTCCTTCTCAAACATTTCTGGCCACTCTTCCTATTTCTTCCCACGGTTAACATTTTTTTAGACATTGGTTTTCCTGAGTTCTATTTGGCTATATTTTTTTTCTCAATCTAATAGACTCCCTGAGTTGAGATGTTCACTTTAAGGGCTTCAGTCAGTACATCTATAATAAAAATAATTAAATGCATTTGTCTTCTGAAATTAAGATATGAATATCCAGTTGATTATAGGACCTTTCTACCTAGACAAATAGCAGGAATTTCGTTTACTCACCAACTATTTATTTTATGCTTCTACTGTGTTTTTAAAGAACACACACAAGATGCTAAGGCTAAAACAGCTACTGAAATGAACAGAGTTTCTGACTTCATTGCACTTACTGGATAGAACAGCTTAGACAATAGGACTCAGTCAAATAAAAAAAAAAGTGATTGTTAAGATGAATCCCAAATGATAAATAGGAATTAACCCAAGAGTCAGAGATTATTCCAGGAAGTGGGCATAATTCATACAAAGATTCAATGAAGAGAGCACAGGATTTTATAGCTCCATAATTTAATTCTGGCTGTAATGAAGAGTGGGAGTTGAGAAGTGACAAAATGTGAAACTCAAAAGGTAGATTCAAATCAAGAGCCTTATCAGTCATTGTTAGTCATTATTAATTACTTAATCTATGAGGAATCATTGAAAGAGTCTTAAGCAGGGAAGTAACATAGTCACTATGTAAGCTGTTTGAAAAACTGAATGAAGTAGGAACAAAACTTCAGATTCAAAATGTATAAAACCAGGTTCATTACATCTCTCTGCTCATTTTCTCACCTCTATAATCATGCCAAACCTCACATCTATTCCTCATTTAGCCATCTTTTAAAAATGTTTGTAAGGACATTATCTTACAAATGGTATGTGTAGCAATAAATCTCTTACTGAAGGTAAGGTAAGAAAAATGTCAAAGACGACCATTTGCATTTCCCTCAAATTTCTCCCTTATGTGTGCCTGATCTTTTCCCTTCACAATCTCTGTCTCTGTCATATCCCACAGTACTGGTATCTCTCACCTGGATTAATGCAACTGCATCCGAGTAGATTTGTCTGCCTCTAGTCTCAATTTATCAAATGAATTCTTCACATTGTAATTCAAATAATTTTTCTTTTTATTGGTTCTTTTTATTTATAAATGACAGTAGAGTTCACTTTGATATAATGCAGATCGGACATTTGGCACTCCTTTGATTAAAATACATAATTGGTTTTCCTTTACCAGTAAAACAAAGTCCAGCATACTTCATCAAACTGCTTCATTCTTTCTTTGTAATGTTAACCATTTTCTTTCACATATGTATCTACTTTAGATTGCTTTCATTCTTTTAAAATGAAAGGTTCATGAATGTTTATTGATTCTTGATTATATGTGTAATTTTAGTGTAATTCCCTTCCCACCTTCTTCTTGTTTGTCTAACAATTACTGGTCTCTCTCAAATTTCAATTCACATGTCATTTTTTAAAATATAATCTATTCTCTCCAAATCCCAACTCAGTCAGATAAAATTATTTTTTTTCTTGTGTTCTGATAGTATTTTGTGTCTATTGATATTGTAGGATTGGTCACAATACTGAATGTAGTTATTTGTTTACTATCCCTTTACTAGATTTCAGCTTCTAAAAAGTGAAGGTACTTTTATAAAACATAGAAATCCCAATGAATGGTTTTGTTTACTTATGGAATTGAATATGAAATATGCTTTTCCTAAGTAAAAACTAGAGTACAATAAGCACATATCAAAAGGTGGAGGAGAAAAACAAAACATATTCTCATTGGTACCATTACCAAATATCTTACCTTACAGTATCATTTGACCAACTGAAGATTCATAGAGTTAGGTTAGTAGTTAATTTTTAGCTTTTGATGGTTATAAGCAAATCCATTAGGCTGTTTCTGCTGTCATTCCTGAAGCTCAATTAGAAAGTGGTAAGACCTCTAGAAATCTTCCCTCAAGCATAGTAAAGGTAAAATCTATTTTGTTATCCCTAATTCTCATTTGGTGATATCATCCACTTATCTGGCTTCCTTCTACTGTTTTTTTTCCCCTACCTATTGCATCTTTGTCTCCTCTTCAGGTTTATTGCCTGATCAATAAACACTGGTGTTGCCTAGGATTTTTTTCCTTCTCTCCCTATTAGTATTTTTCTCAATAAACATAATTCCCTGGCATTATCATATTCATTTTTTCACCACCAGATATTGATGAAACCCAAGATCAGTATGTGAGTATCAGACCTTGAAACTTGTACTGCATGAATGCATTTCAAACATGTTTTATTAAAAAGTGAATTCATGTCATCTCTCATTCCACATCTACTCACAAAAGAAGTATTTCATTTCCAGTGTTTTCTATCTAAGTTAATGCTTAGTGGACTGGTGATACTCATTTATCTATGTTCCCAACTTCAAAACTGATGAGAAACCATTTTTTATTTTTTCTCTTTCCTCTTATTTTCACATAATACATAATTTGGTATTTTCATCCTTGTCCTTACTTTGTGAGCTCAAATTTTAAAGTACTAATATCCGTTCTTAATTTATTTATACTTTATGATTCAGTTCAGATATGATCTTCTCCAAGAAAAATTTACTGATCTCTGCAGACTATTTTAAGTATTTATTCTGAAATTACATAGCATTCTGTGCAGTTTTAATCATTGTAGTTCAGTAAAGCACTATATTCAAGTATGTTTAGATATTTGTCTCTTACACGGTTCAGTAGGCTTCTATGGCAAGGAACCATGTGTCATACAACTTTGTGTTCCAAATATCTATACAAAATTGTCTAATCCACAGCAAGTGCTAAATAAATGTAGAAAAAAAAACATGTATTGGTTACAAAAAAAGACTGAGTGAATGGAGGCCTTTGAGATATATCTGGTAATACGTCAACTTTAGAACTAAGCAAATTAAGCCTGGTGCAGTGGTGCACAAGCTGTAAATCCCAGTGTCTTGGGAGGCTGAGGCAGGAGGATCACGAATTCAAAGCCAGCCTCAGCAATTTAGCGAGGCCCCAAGCAAGTCAATGACACACTGCCTCTAAATAAAATAGAAAGCAGGGCTGGGGATGTGGCTCAGTAGTTAAGCACCCATGTGTTCACTCCCCAGTGCCAAAAAATAAAAAAAAATTTAAAAAATAACTAAGCAATTAGCCATGATTCTTGTTAGATCAACAACAATAAAAATCAGTTAGCACCAAGCTAGTCAGATCTTCACTATTTCCTGATAAATTAGCTAACTTTGAAGGAAACTGTATCACAAGGCAACCTCCTTCTTGGTAGAAATTGACCTTAACAACAGAATTATGGCCTGGACATTGCAAGCTACTAAATAAACCCTAAACTTTCACATTTCTTTTGCAAATGTTAATATAACATTTTTATTAAGTTATCAGAATTCTCTCATATTTTGTAAGACACATAAATTCAGGTCTACAGGGTTATATGGGGACAAAGAGTCATAAACTCTAATATATTAATGTTTTATTGGTGTTTAAAACCACATTTTTCTCCGTATGGGGCTGAAAATAACTGACTTTGAAATCCTATTAAAATACAAAAATATTAAATAAAATATTAACTACTTAAGTTTGAGGTGTGAGTAATAATTCAACTTCTACAGCCTTTTGTCATGGAGCAAACAAAATGAGAATTGGATTATGGAAAAAGAATTACCTTAAACATTGCTTGAAAACAGTATCATGGTTCAGTTTTACTGTAATGTTTTACACTGCTTTATTCTTGAAAACTTTCACCATTTTAGAAGATAGTTAAGATTTTTCTAGTTTAAATTTTGTCAAAGAAGGCATAAAAATCTCTTATATTGACAAATTCTTTGTGTGTATAAAGAAAAACCATTGTAGGAAAATGAAGTATTGATCAGAAAGGTGGAATAAAACTCAGGAAAAAAGCTACAGATATGTGACAGTATTTTTCAAAGATATGTGCAACTATATTCCCTTTGAAGGCTTTTTGTCTGTTTCTAAGACTCTGTTTCAAAGGGCAAGTGCTACCTTAACTTTTTGAGATATTCATAAATGTTTTACAGCTAACACCTTTAGCTCATCTTTACCAAGAGACATTGTTCTGAGAATACATTGTACTTGATCTTTGCTCTGAAGCCCTGTGATGGTTATTTTTAGGTGTCACCCTGGTCCAGAGAGTGCCGATATTTGGTCAAGCATTGTTCTGGGTTCTTTTGTGAGGGCTGTGTAGATGAGTTTAACATTTAAATGAATGTACTTAGTAAAACAGGTTGCACTCCCTCATGTGGGTGGTTCCCAGACAAACAATTGAAGGCCTGACAAAAAAATGGCTGGTCTTCCCTCAAATGAGAGGGAACACGCCCTGTGTGCCTAAGAGTTGGAACACTGATCTTTCCCTATCTTTGGACTGTATCTAAACCATCAACAATTCTGGTTCTCTAGCTTGCCAACTATAGCTCTTGAGGCTTGTCGGCTTCCATAATTGTGTAAGCTGGTTCCTTATAATGCATCAATTTCTCTCTGTCTTTCACTCTTCCTCTCTACTCCCTCCATCTTCTTCCCTTTTCCTCATACTCTTTCTCTCTCCCTTACCTCACAGGTAGAGATGTATGAATGTATATGTATTCAATTGGTTCTGTTTCTCTGGAGAACCCTAACAAATAAAAAACATTTCTTATTTTGTAACAGTCTATTAGGAAAGCTAAGAGTAACAGTTTTATTTTCAAGTAGTAAGTTATTGATTCTTAAAATTGTGCTTAGAAACTTAATAGTTTTTTTCTTTGCTTTTTTATAAATATAACATGATATTCACCTAAAAGCAAAACTATAATTGGTACCTTTGACATCCCTCCTGGAAATATTCCTCCATTTGTATTACCCATTCATATTCTATTTTTCATATAAATATGGTTATGACAGTTTTGATACCGAAGATCTACTGTAAAAGGTTTACATTTTTCACATTAAAGGTCTACTTAGCTCCAGTTTTCATTTACATTTTCCTCACTTTTCTTGAATTTCACACTGATAGCCTCTTTGAGGCCCATCAACCTTTCACCAAGAGTCTATTCAAGACCCTTACACTTTCTGTCAACTACATGGTCCCTAAGCCAATGCAACATTTTGCTATGACAATATCCCATTTACAGGTACCAAATTCTCTTCCTGTTCATGAATTTTGTGGATCCAAAATTTGGACAGGCAATGACAGGGATATCTTGTCTCTGCTTCAAAATCTGATACTTTATTGGGAAAGCTAAAATGCAGAAATAACTCAATAATAAAGGGAGAAAAGAATTATGTAGAATCTTATTTATGTACATGTACTGTGCCTAAACTGGGATAATTTGAGGACTAGAACTATTGACCATACTGTGTACATATACCCTAACTGTTTCAAATAATGGCAACTTCAGTATCATAAAATTTCTCACTTGGTGGCTCAGAGCTTCTAGGGTAACAGATCAAAGAGAACCAGGCAAATGCTTCGTGGCCCTGTTTGACATAACCTGAGAAATCACACAATGCACTTCTGCTTCATTTTCCTGCTAATGGGTATATTACTAAGGTTAGTCCATATTTAAAATTAGACATAGACTTCCTCTCTTGGGAGAAGTGTAAATAAAATGCTACATATTTTTAAATGATGGCAAGAAACTAGAAAACAAGGAAATCCAAAAGTTGAAACTTATTATGAGGAATATTTATGTTCTAAACATCAGAGTTTAGGACTTCAAGACTTAAATATTTATAATAAAGAAAAATGCTTGTAAATCAGAGGAAGTATTATACAATTAACACACTATTTCTCCATCTTGGCTGCTTATTAGAAATACCTGAGGAGCTTTTAAGAAGTTTGATGCTCAGGAAGCATCCCAGACCCATAAGAATCTAAGTGGAGGTTGGGGTATGGAAGCATGTAGGCTTCAAAATTTTTGAAAGTTCCCCAGGTGATTCTACCATATAGCTAATGTTGAAGACTGCCGACCTAGCTGATGCTAAGGTTAGCAAGAAAATTGATGCTCTTCACTTTAAATAACTCTTAACAGCCTAGGTTACCTGATCTCTAGGTTAACAGCTTTCTAAAACACCCTTAATTTTGAATATGGGATACTAATGCATGTAATGAAGAAAACCTAAGAAAAGCCAACTCCTAGGAGGGTTGTCATATAATGAGTCTAAAGTCCAAAAATTTCTACCACTCTCAAAGAGAATCTGAATCCCAGAAAACATAAAAGTAAAATGTAAAGAACTATACTAGAAAAAGTATACTCGAAAAAAAGTGTTAATTGCACTAGGGTTATATTAAGATATAATTAATCTGGGGGCTGCGGCTGTAGCTCAATGGCAGAGTACTTGTCTAGCATGTGTGAGGTACTGGGTTTGATCCTTAACACCACTTAAAAATAAACAAATAAAGGCATTCTGTCCATCTACAACTATAAAAAAAGATAACTAATCATAGTAAAGCAAACATATTTCTCAAATTTTTATCTGTAAGTTTACTTTCCTAT